>JBBHKE010002959.1:0-106926 GCA_037447655.1 Zygnema cylindricum
GACGCTCCGAAATTGTCGAGGTACATATTCAAATATTTCAAACATTTCATAACGGATCGCTTCTCGATCCGCCGTCCATTTTCTAGCGCATTCGGCACCACTCAATTTGTTCCTTACGTGACTTTAATTTCACTCGTACATTTACTCCCCTGATCCACAAATCTCTTCAAACCTCCACAGTACACCAGGTAAATATATATGCAAGAAACGCCGCGTGCGCACCAAATTTCACGTACGCACGAAACTAAATTTTCAAAAAACAACATGCTTCACCTTCAAATCATGGAGGTCGTGAAGGGCAAGGAGGTCTTTACGACTAAGGCGGCATGGATCCGCCAAAACCGCAGGATCAATCGGAATCTCGGCCCTGGGGATCTTAGATCGGGTATGAAGCTCGACCTCGGGAAAAGGACCCAAATGGGGCTCCCTCTGAGCTTGCCTCTTTGGCCGAGCCTTCGAAGACACTCGGTTCCTTTCTTTTGCCTGGGCTCTAGCTTCCTTCCATTCCTCAGCAAAGGCCCGGGCGGCCTCAACCAAGGATGAGAAATGTTAGAGAGTAAAACTAGGAGGAGATGGAGGAGAGGGGGCCCCAGATGGTTCTTTGACTGGAGAATCAAAGACGTACGCCATTGGTACGGACTCCTCAGGAATTTGAGACTCTTCTTCCTGTACAGGCTCCTCTTGCCTACCCTGCTCTCCAGATCCATTATCCGGAGTCTCTCATTCAATGGTGGCAGCAAGAAAGATAACAGAAATATAAAGTGGATCCTAAGCTCCCTTCCAAAAAGGAGAACTTCCAGCGTCAAAGCTCATATCCCCTCTAATCCGAGCGGACAGAGAGGGTGCTTTACATTAATGTGTTTTCTCCACCGGCAGTCTTAACACTTGTCCCCTCAAAACCCACTGTTCAGATTAAAAGGGTTACAGTTTGCTCCGTAAAGGTCACGCCAAAGCAAAAAGGGAACTTGTAATGTAGACAGAAATGCACTACCACGTAGAGATATAGAAATAATATGATCGGTTGTTTTAGATTTAACAATATCACCATGCCCCAAAAAAGAGAATAAAAGATTGAAGATATGAAATATAGTGGAGCAAGCTAAATATACCCCGGAAATTAACGATGACAATGAGAAAAATGTGACCCCCCTCCCGATGGTCTCGCAATTGGGTATGGTACTCCTTCACCCCTTGGTGTCCGCAGCTCAGAACCGACCAAACTCTTCTTGGTTTCAAACACCAAAAATCCAAAAATCACCGAAATGGGAGGATAGTGCCAACTACCCACCCGAACTATGATTTCCCACACAAGACAAATCCCAAAACCAACATGGCAATAGAGTCAAAAAAACAAACAAAGATTCTCCAAAGAAGGTTTGTCGCAATTTCAGAGGGTTTTCACAAGAGACAGTACTAAAAAGGAATTTGTCTCCTTCAACCCTAAGTGCTTTATACAACAAAACTTTGTCCAATTTCAAGTCCATAAGTCAAAACTATGCTATTAACCAATGAGCGGCAAGCAAAAGCAATCGAACTAACATAAGACAAAATTGTGCGTACTACACTTGGGGCAAAAAGTAATGCTTCTGACTACGGCTAGATCCGCAGCCGAAAGTAATTATTGGTTCCACTATTGTAAGACAAAGTGTTAAAAAAGACACGACAGTGCCAAACTTTGACCTAAGGTAATTAGTGGACCAATGGTCAGCTGAACTTGAACTGAATTGCTACAGACAATTAACAATACAACCTAGCCTATAATCCGAGAGTTTACGTGGCAATCCACAATGTACCCCTCGCGAGGGCTGGCGAAATCTAGTACTATGTAACAGAACTGCAATCTTTGAGAAGATACAACTTGGTCGTCCGGCCTCCGTTAGGCGCGAAATAGAGTGCGTCTTGAAAAGTTGAGGAAATACCATAATCCATTCCGGCTGGGTGCGCTTACTCCTCCGTACTCTGAGAACAATACGTGTCGAATGCCCTAGAAATCCTTGGTGATATAAAGGTGTGCCTGAAAAGCACCTGAGCTTGACAACTGTCGAGCATGCCTGAGAAATAAAAAAGGAAGGGCCCACAACCCGGTGTGGTCGACCCCGGAGTCATGCAACGAACCCACAAATGCAAAGGCTTCTTGTTATAACAATCATGCCCACTGCAGCCCCTTTCCCTCCCATAGACATGCATGCATAAATAGGAGAGACGCACGGATCAGGACTACGAATGAGTGCATGGGAAAGGGAAAAGACCTCCCCTCCCCCATCCTTCCCCCATCTGGCCCGAGAAAGGGATTGGGTTCCATATTCAGTCTTAATTTGTCCCCAACAAGAAAGTTAATGTCGTGTCTATGAACATGGGCTTGTTATTTCTGACGACTCTTCACTTGTTGCAGGATTGTTGCTGCTTTATCCAAATTGATACGCAGCGTTTTGCGAAGTCCACTGTTCCAAGTGTGATACAGTCGGTTACGATCAGATTTTGGGAAAGGGTAGGCTGTCGGCCGTTGAGAGAGAAGAGCGTAGCATTAGTGGAAGAATGAACCGCACTGTTGTACGCAACTTCAATCAACGTAAGATGTTTCGCCAAATCTGTTTGGTGTACCAACACGTACGCGGGCACAGCTTCCTCTAATGTCCAGTTAACTCTCTCCGTTTTTCCATTAGTTCGAGGGTGATAGGCGGTAGACATAGCCAATTGTGTTCAGCATATAGCAAATAGATTCCTCCATAAATGGCTAACCAATTTGCGGTCGCGGTCACTGACAATCTTCTTAGGAAGTTTGTGGGGCCGGAATATCTCAGGGAAAAAGAGATCCGCTACATCTGGAGCCTTAGCCGTGGTGTTTGTGGGGAGGAAATGAGCCATCTTTGTAAGATAGTCGACGACAACAAAAATGGAGTCGTAGCCATCTGGCGTTATAGGGAGAGCGACGATAAAGTCCATCGATATTGCTTCCCAAAGGGCGGATGGTGTGGGGAGAGGTTGCAAGAGTCTTTGTCGACAAGAATTTGTTTTATTTATGTTGCAAGAGTCACAAGTTCGGACATACTCCGCAATACCCTTTATCATATTTGGTCAATAATACGCTTCAGCAACTCGTGCACTAGTTTTGTCTCGCCCCAATTGTCCACTGAGGGGCTCGTCATGGCTTAATTGCAGGATAATATGCCGTAACTCTAGGTTTGTCAGAATATACAATCGGGTTATCTCACTCGGTTTGTACTGCCACATGCCGTTGGCAGTTTGAACCTATATCTTTTTTCTGACAAGTTCTGCGATTGTGTCGTCATTTGTGAAACTCTGAGGCCTCCATAAGTCCTCAAAGTGGATAGCTTCCAAGAAGCCTCTAGGATAACCCTAACCCCTTTGTGTTTCATCAAGAACAACTACCACCCTGGCAGACAATAACTCTGACCAACTTCACCCCTATGAAGGCAAGACTCCCGTGGGTCAATAACAAAAAGAATCTCTGAATTTGCTCCCATGAGCAGTAAGTTATAGAGGGTCAAAGTTGACCTTTTGTACAGAGCTCTCTCGGACAGAGGGTCCTATCTTTTAATTTTTCTAAGTCCTATCTCTCTCACACACTCTAACTACTGATGTACGGAGCCAATCAGATTACAGTTCCGTACACAAAAGTACAGCTGCCAGTGTACTTTCTGTACGGACACTGTACAACATGGCCTAAATGTCCACATGTGGTATGTCCGGATTCGCTCCTTTAATCCTCGGAGATGTCGCGATCCAATGTCATTCCGCCACGTGTCATCTGATGTGGCGATGACCACAAACCGCTGAAATCCTCTTCCGCGATCTCGACGTTAATTTCGGCCGTCCGATTAAATTCACATTTAATCGTAGCCGTGATAAATACATGCACGCTATTCGTTTCATTAAAGAAATAAATGCGCAGTATTGGTTTTTTATCTGTACCATAATCCGTACTTTTACATTACTGGATCTATGTATCCCGTAAACAATTACAGTGAAATGAATTATCCTACCTGATAATGTCTAATTAATAATCAAACCATATGGAACGTGACACTAGTTCTAGACTTAACGGCTAAAGCTACCGGGTACCGGCAGTCTGCCGACCGGTAGGTACCAGGATCAAATCCTGTGGCCGGCACATACCTTTTAGTAAATAAATCCCTAACTAATATATATTTCCCGTAAACCTCTGGATAGCCTAGGTAGCCATGGCTCTAGCTCCCTCTCCAATTTCTCAATAACTGCGACAAGTTTGAGAGTTGGAGAGAGAAGTTAGAGGTAGACTGCCTCGGCTTCTTTCTATATTTCTATTTAGACCTAGAAAATACTTAAAATGGACCATTAATTTCTACACTCCCCTTATTTTCTAGTCAATCTTTAATTCCATACCACACTTCTCCATCCAAAAAATGTGCTTAGGGGAAGGCACAGGTTTGGTCATCATATCTGCTACCATCTCATTGTGGTCGGTACTCTAAACTGATTAATTTGTTTTCTACTTTCTCTCTAACAAAGCTGAGTCTGATGTCCATGTGTTTGGCTTTAAAATGATGTTTAGGATTGGCAGAAATAGCGATTGCTGCCTGATTATCTCAAAAAAAATTCTCCACACCACTCTTAAGGTGACCAAGCTCACCAAGCAAAGACTTGACCCACATCAATTCTTTTACACCAGTGCAAGAGGCCATATACTCAGCCTTCATGGTGGACTGAGCAATAACTTTTTGCTGTTTGCTACTCCAACAGCAAGCCCCATCACCCACATATAATACATATCCAGAAGTGCATCTCCTCATCGGAGCATCACCATAACTGGAATCACTCCTAGTAGTGATGTCACTATTCTCCCCACCCAAATGCAATCATAGATCCCTAGTTCCTATCAAGTATCTAAGGACTCTCTTAGCTGCCTCCCAATCCCTCTTAGTGGGATCATTTAGACTTCTACTCAGCACTCCTACAGCTGCAGCTAAATCCGGCCGGGTACAATTCATAAAATAGATTAGACTTCCCACTACTTGTCTCTAAGGAATAGTCTGCATGAACTTCTGTTCTTCAGGAGATAATTCCTCGTCTAAGACTATGACTCCTTCTTCCTCTCTCCCCTCACTTCCTTTCTTCAACTCCATTGGAGTTGTACAACTATTAGCTTTATCCATTTGAAATTTTTCAAGCATGTTCCCTATTGCTTCTTTTTGAGTCAATCTTATAATTTTTCTTTTTCGGTCTCTCTCTACTTCAATTACCGAAATATATTTTGCTTCCCCCATATCCTTCATTTCAAATCTCCCCTTAAGATCGGTTTTCAGTTTATTAATTTTTTCCATTGATTTACTAAAAACAAGCAAATCATCAACATAAATTGCAATAAATATAAAACCTTGCTCATCTTCTAAAACATAGATTGAGTGATCTGAGCTGATCCGGATATATCCCAGAGCGGTAAGAAACTCATCAAGCTTCTTATTCTATTGTCGAGGCGAAAATTTCAAACCATAAAGAGATTTAATCAGCCGGCATACCTTACTCTCCTCTCATTCCTCCACAAACCCTTCGGGTTGTCGCATGAAGATCTTCTCTTCCAATTCTCCATCCAAAAAGGCTGTCTTGATGTCCATTTGGTGCACTTTGATTTCTTCCGTTGCTGCCAGGCTGAGAAGTATGTAGATGGAGGGAAATCTGACCACGGGGGCAAAGGTTTCCTCGTAGTCAATTCCCTCCTTTTGTGTAAATCCCTTTGCCACTAATCAGGCCTTGTAGAGCTCGATTGTGTTATCTGGGTTCAGTTTTAATTTGAAAACCTACTTACAACCGATTGGTTTTTGGTTAGGTGGACAATCCACCAGCTCCTAAGTATCGGCTGCCATAATTGAGGCCATCTCCTCATTGATGGCTGTCTTCCACCGATTTCTTTCTGGACAAGTCATCGCCTCTCCATAAGTTTTTGCTTCATCTTGATGAGATAGTTTAGTTACCTTGTTATTAACCTGTTTTTCTTGCAGTCTTTTGCTACTTCTCCTTTCCCCCACAAAATCTGAGGCCCGAATAGATGGTTGTCGTGGATTCTTTCGAACAAACTCGGCTTCTCCCCTATCCCTTGATTGTGAATCAATTTCCACCACCTCTTCCGCTTCGGGTAGAGTTGTCACTGGAGTTTCCACAGCCGAGTCCTTTTCGGTCTGATTTGTACCTATAAGAATGTCATCTTCTCTTAAACGTGGATAGTTACGAAGCTCAAAGTCATCGGAATTTTCTGACTCAAATCTGATTTTTACTAACTTTGTATATTTGAAGGGATCCACAAACTTTCCTTCATCCATAACTACTAGATGCTTTACTAAGATTATATCTTCCCTTTTTAGATCATAAACTCTATATCCTTTAACATCCTCATCATATCCTAATAAGTATCCCGGTTTTCCTTTAGGATCTAGCTTCCAATAAGACCGATCTGTATCTAGACTGAATACTTGACTGCCGAAAACTTTTAAGTGAGATATGTCTGGTTTCCGGCCTGTCCATCTCTCATAAGGTGTTTGATCTTTTATAGCTGAAGTAAGAACTCTATTTTTGAGGTAATTAGCACAATTCATTGCTTCTACCCAAAACCTTTTTCCTATCTTCTTATATGACCACATACATCTAGCACTATCACTTAGTGTTCTATTTAACCTTTCAGCTACCCGATTCTGTTCCCAGTTTTCTGGAACTGTCTTTTAGTGTTGGACCCCATCTTCCCTCAGAAAATCCTCAAATTGGTTAGAAGTATACTCTCCACCATTGTCACTCCTTATTCTCTTGATTGAAGTTTCATGGAGTTTTTCGCTCCATGCTTTATATTGTCTAAAACAATCCTGAGCTTCAGACTTGTTTTTCAAAAAATACACTCGGAAATACCAAGACCAATCATCAGTGATAGTCATGATAAATCTCTTCCCCCCCGGTGAGGGCACTTTAGGTGGTCCCACAATATCTCTGTGAACTAGATCTATAATTTTTTCTCCCTTATAGGTAGTTGTTTTAGGCAAGGGTAATCTGTGTGTTTTACCTTGAGCACATCCACTACAATCACTTATGTTATCACTCTCACTGAACTTAATCCCTTCCACCACTCCCATCTTTTTCATCTCTCTTAACTTGTCTAGATTCACATGCCCAAGCCTCTTATGCCACATCATAATATCATGAACACTAGCATAATAAAGTTTCTTCTTTTCATAACTTAAAACCAGCCTAAACATCCCATGGCTACCTTTCTCACCAATGAAATAGACATCCTCCTCAAAACTAGCAGTATAGACTCCTTCCCTACTACTAGTAAAAAAACCCTTATCATCTAATACGGATGTAGAGATGAGGTTTTTGTTCAGCTCTGGAATAAACAATACATTGGAGAATGTTACTATGGGTTTCTTTCCTTCTACTAACACTTTCAAATCTACCGATCCTACAAGAGTAGTGGTGACTATCCTCCCATCCTTGTACTCTAACATTACGGTGCGAATATTTTTTATCTTAGTGAGCAGGTGCCTATCGTTACACATGTGCATTGAGGCACCTGAATCTACAATCTAGCCTGCTTCACCTTTCAATCCACTGTAAGCACATTTCTGCCTTCGTGGAATTTCGACCTCGTTTTTCGCCTCCAACTCCTCATCTAGAAGGAGCTCATTGTCCTCGTCCTCGGATTCCGCCTCATGTACTTGTGTCACAAGGGCCTTATTCTTTCCTCTCGGGGTACCACCGGTCTGCCCCTCCTTTAACCGAAGCTCAGTTAGCTTAGTGCACTCTGCCATATAGTGCCCAGATTTCTTACAAAAATGATATAAACCTTTGGGAGCCATTGGTCCGAACTCGTCGATCTGATTTTTCTGCTCCCTCCCCCCATAGTTTCCGACCGGTTTCTGGGAATCCTTGTTCCTCCAATCGGCCGCAATTGCCAAGGCTTGGCCACTCTTTCCTACCCTTCGGATCTCAATCGTATTCTCCCGAACGAGAATCATCCCTACCACTGAGTTCCATATCCACTTTGAGTCCGGCAAGTCCTCCACACGGTTGACTATGTTCTCGAACTCATCGGGTAACTTCATCAATAAACAGTTAACCTTTTCTTTTTCACTAAAATCTTTTCCCGCACTCTCTAGCTCCATGAAGAGTGTAGCAAGCTCATTGCAAAAATCCAACATCTTCCCCCCTTTGTATACATACTCCTTAACTTTCTGATCAGCCAACTTTTGTTGCTGAATCGTACAACTTTGGTACATCTCTATGAGAGCCATCCAACGATCGGATGCCCTTTCTACCTGCAAATGAGGACATGCAAGTACTTGAGTGAGATGGCATAGGATGAAGTGCTTTGCCGCCATATTGTTGAAGTCCTAGGTTTGAGTATCATTCTCCTCGTTCCTCAGAATAGGTGACATGAATGTCGAACTAGTTGCTATTAGTGTGGTCACCTCCTTCTCCTTTCCTTTGTCCACCACCTCTCCTTCTTTTGTTTCCTCTGTTGAAGGTGGATCCTCTTTCCTGGTGAATCTGCTTCCTCCAAACCATGGAGGAATTCCAAGACTTGATGGACGCCCCAACCGTCCACTCACTATCACCCAAAACCTTTTTTCGCATAGAGCTCCTATCATCATACTTTCCCAGTATATGAAGCCAGTTCCATTAAAGATTGGTACCCTAGAGGGTGCGCCCATAACCTGAAACTCTGAGACCTCCATAAGTCCTCTGAGTGGATAGCTTACAAAAAGCCTCTAGGATAACCCTGACCCCTTTGTCTTTCAACAAAAACAATTGCCACCCTGGCAGACAATAACTCTGACCAACTTCACCCATGTGAAGGGAAGACTCCCCTGAGTTGATAGCAAAAAGAATCTCTGAATTTGCTTCCCTGAGCAGTAAGTTATGGAGGGTCAAAGTTGACCTTTTTTACAGAAGCTTTTTGGGAGAGAGGGTCCTATCTCCTAATTTTTCTAAGTCCTATCTCTCTCACACACTCTAACTACTGATGTACGGAGCCAATCAAATTACAGTTCTGTACACAAAAGTACAGCTGTCGGTGTACTTTCTGTACGGACACAGTACGACATGGCCTAAATGTCGACACGTGGTATGTCCGGATTCGCTCTCTTAATCCTCGAAGATACCGCGATCCAATGTAATTCCGCCACGTGTCATCTGATGTGGCGATACCCAGAAACCGCCGAAATCCTCTTCCGCGATCTCGGTGTTAATTGCGGCCGTCCAATTAAATTCACATTTAATCATAGCCGTAATAAATACATGCACGATATGCATTTCATTAAAGAAATAAATGGGCGGTATTGGTTTCTTATCTGTACCGTAATCCGTACTTTTACATTACTAGATCTATGTATCCCGTAAACAGTTAGAGTTAAATGAATTATCCTCTCATGATAATGTTTAATTTATTATCAAACCATCTTGTACGTAACACTAGTTCTAGACTTAACCGCTAAGGCTACGGGCTACCGGCAATCTGCCGGCCGGTAGGTACCAGGATCAAATCCTGTGGCGGGCACATACCTTTTAGTAAATAAACCCCTAACTAATATATATTTCCCGTAAACCTCTGGATAGCCTAGGTAGCCATGGCTCTAGCTCCCTCTCCAATTTCTCAGTGACTGCGACAAGTTTGAGAGTTGGAGAGAGAAGTTAGAGGTAGACTGCCTCGGCTTCTTTCTATATTTCTATTTAGACCTAGAAAATACTTAAAATGGACCATTAATTTCTATAGTCTGAGTATATCGCTTTAATTCGGTCCAGCCACTTTTCATCCACTTGCACTGTACTCTTGACAGTTTTGACTTTTTGGTCGTAAAGTTTGTGGTTGCGATAGTATTCGCTTTCACAGATTCATCCCTGCGTTCATGCAATAGTTGCGATAAATCCACCGCGGTTAGCGCAACAACACTTAGTCTCTTTGACAACGCATCTGCACGATTCGTTTTACCGGGCTTGTATTCAATGGTTATCTGTAGTCCAAAAGTTTGTAGGAATGTCATCCATCTAGCCTTATTCTTGGATAACTTCAGTTGTGTTTGTAGATATTGTAACGCATGGTGGTCAATAATCACAATGATATGTTTCCCTTGAGCGTAACACTTCCAAACTTCCAACGCATTAATGATGGCTGTTGTTTCCTTCTCGCGAGTGGCCCAATTAAATTCCGCCGCCTTAAGTTTACGACTATTTTAGGCGATGGGTTGTAGGCCTCTTCCGTGATCTTGCATAAGAATCGCTCCAATAGCCGTATCACTGGTGTAAGTGACTATTTTGCAAGGTAACTCCAGATTGGGAACCGCTAACACAGGGGCGGTAACTAACCGCTCTTCTAGCGTGTTAAAGGCTGCCTCGTGACCTGTCTTCCACTCTTAATGCACATCATTTTTAAGCAAATCTGAGTGGTGCGGCGATTTTTTTAAATCCCTCCACAAACCGTCGATAGTAGTAGCGTAATCCAAGGAAGCTCCTCAACTCCGTGATATTTTTTCGTTGCCCCCACTCCTTGATTGCCTTAGTTTTGTTGGGGTCCATTGCGATTCTATTCCGACTGACCACATGGCCCAAAACTGCCATTTTTTCCATCAAAAACTCACATTTACTCATTTTGGCGTACAACTTATTCTCCCTTAGGATATGTAACACGATTCATAGGTGCTTAACATGGTCCTCTAGTGTTTCACTGTATACTAGGATGTCGTCCAAGAAGACTATTACGAATGCGTCCAGATATTGCCAGAAGATAGAATTCATCAAGTGCATAAAGGTAGCGGGGGCATTAGTCAATCTAAACGGCATGACTAGGAATTGAAAATGGTCGTACTGTGTCTTGAACGCATTTTTCTCCACATCCTCCTCCGCAACTGGAATCTGGTGGTATCCACTACGCAAGTCTATTTTAGAGAAATACCTAGCACCCGTTAGTCTGTCTAACAATTCATCGATTTGGGAAAGGGGTACGCATTCTTGACCGTTAATTTGTTTCACGCTCGATATTCCACACACATACGAAAACCTCCATCTTTCTTAGACACAAAAAGGACAAGGGCTCCATAAGGTGACTTGCTTGGTTAAATGGCTCCAGCCTCGACCAACTCCGAAAGTTGTTTTTTGAGTTCATCTAACTCAGTATAACTCATCTTATACATCCTGTTGGTTAGGAGCGCTGCACCTGGGACAACATCAATTTTGTGGTCTACGTCGCGTTTCAGAGGTAAACCTTCCGAGAGTTTTGGGGGAAAGACATCACCATACTCCTCGAGAAGGTTTGTCACGACTTCTAAGGCCTCAACGGAAGTCTTTCCTACATTGTCCCCTCTTTCGAAGTCGAAGTCAGGATCCTTTCTTGCCCACTCCTCTGAGATCCCCTCCTTGACTTTCTCCATGGGTTATTTGACCGCCATTCCAATTGTTTCCCCTTTCTTGAGTGCCCTCTTAAGCTGTAAAGCCGAAAGCATGCGTCCCTCTTCCACACTTTTACCAGCCACTGCGGTGTTTACCTCATACTCTTTTTCGCCCTTCGTGACCCTCACACCATTGTTCCTCTAATCAATGGTCGGATTCCACTTTTGAAGCCACGGCTTCCCCACGATTACCTCATGCTCCCCGAGGGGTAATACGTGAAGCGTCTCATACCAATGAAAGTTCCCCAAACTAACCCACAGTCAAAGTGTGCAATGAGTGATCCCAATAGAGGTGTCATCGACTAGTTGAACCGATTGCTGATTTGGAACAACTATGAGAGGCAACTTCAACTTCTTCACCGTCTTCTCGTAATTGAAATTCCTTGACGCTCCAAAGTCAACCATGAAGCCAATTACACTACCCCCAATCTTTCCTTAAAAAACCAAGGGGTCCCCTCCTTTTCCAGCCAATCTCATGATAGTGAGTTTGCCTTTTGTGGGGTCTTTTCTTCTGGGCAATCTCTAGCCATATAGTTTGGGGAACCACACTGGAAGCATAATTCATTTTGCCTCCTCCTTTGGAGCTCCTCGGGGGACAGGTCATTTGTCTTTTTTTTTTAATTGCGTTGACCGAGTGTGCGTCCTCCTTAATTACTCCTTGCTCCATAGGGGTCAAACCATCATCCCTTCGGCTCCCTCCGCTACTACTCGATCCGAAATGATGGGACCTACAAAGGGTGAAGTCAATTTAATCGGTCCGTTCCGCAAATTGGACAATTGCAGTAAGGCTAAGAGTCGTTGTTTCTCGTGCGAGCCATTGTTCCACATCGCGTCGGATTGAAGCCTTGAGCCCCTTAATATATTTGTCAACACCTTGTTCCTCCGACATCGTTGGAATCTGAACCTTGCACTCCAAAAATCGTTGCGTGTATTCCAATACGGAAGTGCGTTGTCTGGACACAGAAACCTTATCCCTTGCAGCCTTGACGGTGTTCACGGGTTGCCAGCAGTCACGAAGAGAATGGACAAACACAGTCCAATCAGCTGGTACCCCGCCATCTTCCACCATTGCCCTCCACCACGCTCCTACTGCCCCTTTGAATAATCCTCCTGCATAATAAATCATTTCGCGATCGGACAAGCTGGGAAAATTATCTAGGTAGTTCGCCGCCGAAAACAACCACGTATCAAGATTCTTGTGTTTGGTAGGGTCAAACTCATCGAGTAATCTCAACATCGGTCTCCAGGAATCTCTCTCTGTGCCTCTGTGTGCTCGTTCACCAAGACGAGTTTCCAAAGTTGGGAAGGTGTCACTTAAGTGAGCGTTCACCAATCTGACGTTCTCCAATTCCCGAAGGACTCGCTCCAACATATCAGCTGTGGAGACACCATGACCTTCCATACTGTCGAGTCACGAGGATTGGCTGCGATACTAATGTAAAAAGAATAAACTAAACACCACTCCAAGATGCATAACGGAATATTCCCAAAGATTCACTCGTAGCAAATGTTGTTCTACAACCACAGTTGCAGGTGGAAGATCACCAAGGGTAGTAGATGTAGACATAGACTTCAGCAAAAGCTACCAGAAATCTTATCAAACAACCAACTTTGATATAACACAAAAAGTACTCACAGTTTCCAAATATCACCAAATTCCACAATAATACAGTGTCACATGCAGTCTGCCAATTCCCAAAATTGCAGCTCAATTGAATCAGTATACCATAAGATACAACACTTGGAAGTTTCCCAAAAACTGTCCTTTAGAGAGTTAAATCTCAATACTGGATAATTACAATTTTGGCTAAGTCCTAACTTTATACTCACAGAGAGTATCTACTGAAAACTAACTAATCCGATGTCTACACTTGGAACAGCAGTACTGCACTACACTACGACAAGGTACCGAATCAGTACACTATTTGTACTATGAGTACGTCCAAACCCTATTTGACTACTAAACAAAAATATACTTAGTGGAACACTACATTCTAATCCGCTAAGTAAAAACTACTGTGTTTCAGATATGCAAATAGATTCCCGTACAGTAGTGTTCAGGGTGCTTAGTCAGCAGTGGATGCTAGGGTCCAGCCGACTGTTGATCAAGTGCTCCAAGTCACCTGAGATTGTACAAAGTGATGAGTCACTTATCGTCCCACCTGAATCTCTTCCGTTCACACGATTCGCATCTGCGATAGTCGTTGAATGTTGTACCACTATCTTCGCGGACAATCGGTTGAGTCCGTCCGTCCGATTCTTCAACAATATTCGTTCGATGTGTGACGCGTGGTAAAGTGTGTCAGCGCTTTCCCGAAAAACCCATATGATGTTTATTTTCTGACATGTGTCCATGCAGAAGTACAATACAGTTCAAAAGTAATATTGCTACTGTCACACTAAATGAGATAAGTATTACAACTTATCTAGACCAAAAATATTCTAAGTACTTGGTCTCTCCTCACAGCTCTGTTTAGTGAGTATTAAGATTTCTTATTTCAACAGCAAGATCAAGGTTACACAGTGCACACAAGGACAAGCTGGAGCTTTATTAATCAGGAAGAGATTACAAGATTTTCTACTCGTTGTCTTAAATTTGCTTCTAAAAAGAGTTTCACTCCACTAAATCTACTCACTATTTAAACTAGCTTTTGTCAGCTAATCCGCTACTACAGCTAGTCAACTATGTACACGTGGATACCCTTCATTAATTGTATCCTATCCACACTAAGTTCAAGAACCATATAGTACACTCTACATTTTGCTACGTTGCTATGCTGCTAAGTTGCGCTGCTATGCTGCTATGCTGCGCTAGTCTAACATTGAGGCTGCGCTGCTCTGACATCGCAACTAGAGCAGCTTCTCCAATCTACTCCCATTGTGTAACCCTGTTACAAGGACGAGTACAGTTCATAAAATAAATCAAACTACTGACAACTTGTCTGTACGTAATAGTTTGCATGAACTTGCTTTCTTCAGGTCCTAACTAACTATCTAAGATTAAGACTCCCTTTTCTAAGCTCTTGTCATTTCCCTTCTTTAAGTCCATTAGAGTCATACAACTATTTCCCTTATCCATTTGAAATTTTTCAAGCATATTCTCTATTGCTTCTTTTTGAGTTAGTCTTATTGTTTTTTTCTCTCTATCCCTTTCCATCTGTATTCCAAAATCTACTTTGCCTCTCCCAAGTCCTTCATTTCAAATCTACTATTTAGATCCTTTTTCAATCCATTCATTTTCTCCATTGATTTACTCTTAACAAGCAGATCATCCACATAGATAGCAATGAAAATTATACCTTCCTCGTCCTCAAATATATAGATGGAATGATCCGAACTGATTTGGATATATCCAAAACTTGTTAGAAACTTGTCCTGCTTCTTGTTCCATTGACGTGGAGCTTGCTTTAGTCCGTAAAGGAATTTTATCAATCTGCACACTTTACTTTCTTCTCCTTTCTCCACAAATCTTTCTAGTTGTCATATGAATCTCTTTTTCAAATTCCTTTTGTTTATGAAGCGGTTTTGATGTCCATCTGGTGCACTTCGATGTCTTCCGCTGCCGCTAGACTAAGTAGAATCCGGACCGATGAAAATCTAACAACCGGAGCGAAGGTCTCCTCATAATCAATTCCCTCCAACTATGTGAACCCCTTTGCCATTAATCTGGCCATGTACCGCTCGATAGTGTTATCCGGATTGAGTTTCAACTTAAATACCCACTTACATCCTATCGGCTTTCTGTCCGGAAGACAATCCACCAGCTCCCATGTGTTTGCTTCCATAATGGAAGCCATCTCATCATTAATGGCTGTCACCCATCTACGACTTTCTGGACTATTAATTGCCTCTGAGTAAGTCTGGAGTTCGCTCAAATGTGACAGCTTAGTTACATTACTGTTTATGTGTCTCTTCCAGTCTCTTGCTGCTTCTCCTACCTACTTCAACCGTGATGCAGGGATAAAGGGTAATCTCATATTTCTCCGAACAACTTCATCTTCTCCACTATCCATGGAGTCCATCTCTGGATGTTCTGTTGATATTTTAGTATTTTCTAGGTCTGTATTAGGATAGAAAAGAGCAAAGGCTGGATGTTCTGTTGATATTTGAGTATTTTCTAGGTTTGTATTAGGATAGAAAAGAGCAGGGGCAGTTTGCCTCTAACTCTCCTCTTCAAACCCCCACACTTGTCGTAGTAACTAAAGGCTAGATAAGGAGCTAGAGCCATGGCTCCCTAAAGCTCAGTAGAGAAGAAAAGGGGGGAATTAGGTAGATTTACCAAAAGATACTTGACAGACCAAGGAATTGATCCTGGTACCTGCCGTCCGTCAAGTCAACCGCAACTAGGAGCTTCGTCTGTTTAGTCTAAGACTAGTGCTAATGTATAATGGGTTGATACGTATTTAAACATGTACACGTAGGTTTTTCCATTTAACTAGATTACGGTTTAAAGGGCATAGAAACAGTTGTACTATTAGTACCCGACGAAACAAATAGTACAGACATTTATTTCGACGGTCCGTATTAAATACCGATATCAATCGGAGTGCCGTGGTTAACGCCAACTTCGCAGAAAAGACAATTTGGCGGTTTGCGGACTATGCCACTCTGGATGACACGTGGCAATATCACACGGGTTTACAAAATCTCAAGAACAGAAGGCAACAAATACGGATGTGACAAATGTCGCATTACGGCGACGTCGTACACTGTCTGTACAGAAAGTTATCCGGCATCTGTACTTTCTTCTACAATACAGTCCTGTGATTTGTCAGTACTTCAGTACGAGGGGGGGTTTAGAGAGGGGTTTAGGACTTAGAATATTTTGGGTGTGTAGCCGCCTCTCCTAGAGAGCATCTTGTATAAAAGACAAACTTTGGACAACCATAACTATTCACTCAGTTGACCATTTTCAATGATTCTTTTTGCTGCGGACTCAAAGGAGTCCAAGCTACATGGGAAAGTAGACGGTTATAGTTTTTTTCCTGCCTAGTTGGCTGCATTTCTAAGGGAAAGTCAAAGTGGGTGAATGAATCCAAATCACATATTCTAACTTTGCATTCTGTGGTGGATCTGAGCAAGCAGGAGGTCTTGTTTCACAGGGGTGAAGCTTTAATAGAGATCTGATTCTCAAGGGGTCAATCATTTGGGACTATATAAACTTGGAGTTCGCACTATCTCGATTAGCTTATTTTGATCTGCAAATTCTGCGTGGCAATGGAGCCCATAGAATTTGAGGTTATGTGCCCACCATCTAGGGTGCCTATGTTCGATGGAACAGACTTCACTTATTGGGAGTTTACAATGGAGGGATTACTTTTCGAGAAGCACTTATGGGGAATTGTTTCAGGACAAATGAGATGTCCGCCACGTGGCTTTGGAGGAGCTTACTATGGAGAATGATCTGAGGCTGCCCAGATTATGAACCGGCGTTCAAATGCAACCAAAGGTGAAGGGAAAAACCTTGCCGTCGATGGGGAAAAAAGAGAGAAGGAAAAAGGGACATCTATGGTGAGGGGAGCTAGGCTATCAGCTATGGTACCACTTGTAGGGATTAAAACTGAAGAAAATGACTGAAAAATAGGGGAATACAAAAACACTATAGCAAAGCATCTCACACTTAGAAACGTATCTAAGTCCATAGCTATCACTATTATAAACTTAAAGAAGTCTTAAGAGATGTGGGAAGCACTAATTAGATTTATAAGAGTGAGACTATACAAAGGCAGCAGGTTGTAAAACAAAAAATAGAAGCCTATGTTTATAAAAGCGGTAGCATGATAGAGTTTTGCAATGATATTGATGCGTTATATGTTGAGCTTGCTAGAGCGTGATATGTAGAATGTGAAGAGAGAAAGATTAATACACTAATCATGAAACTCCTACATGAGTACGAAGACATCATTTACCGTATGTAGGGAATAGATGGCTCCTCGTGGACTTGGAGCATTACCATGGGGATAATTCTTGTGAGGGACAGCACTTTGGAGCTTTTTCGGGGAAGTGACAGGGTGACTGGCGGAAGCGTGATGTGAGGAATGGCGGTGACGAGTGGAAGCGTGATGATAGGAAGAACGACAAAGGTAAACCTTATTGGAACTTCGATGGAAAGAGAGGGAGAGGAAAAGAGAGGGGAGCTTTGAAAAAAGGTGTTTGCTTCGCTTGTAGGAAATCGGGTCACTATAGGGAGGAGTGTCCTTGTTTGGAAGATCTTAGAAGTTGGTATGTGAATGAAAAGGAAAAAGGGGAAGAGGAGAAAGAGGATGAAGAAATTTTTGAGCTTCTTCACATCGGTAAAATGGAGGAGAAATTAAAGCACACAGAAATTCCACGAAAGCATCAATGTGCTTTTGGAGGTATAAGGGAAGTAAAGAGAGAGGAGGTACTTGAGGATGTCAAGGAGTGTAGAGTGTATGACTTAGAGATGAGTAAGTCAGATCTAGGGTCCATGAGTGAAAAAGGGAAAAATCAGAATATTGTGGATATTTTTATAGATATTTTGGAAACACAAAACTGGTCGGACGGGGAGACTACAACGGATTCCGAGGAAAGGGGAGAAGTAAATCTAGAGGGGGTTTTAAAGGATAGGGGAGAAGAATAATATTTAAAGAAAGGTTTAAGGGAGGAGAAATATTTTTCGGGAATAAAAATAGAAAGTGATAGTGGAAAGAAATTGATGGGAGAGAGTGAGGAAAGTTCAATTTTTGGGGGTAATGGGTTTGACATCACTAAAGGGAGTGATGGAATTTATGAAGGTGTGCCTGTAAAAGGGTTAGCATCAAGGTGTGTGTTGCAGATTGGAGATGGGGCTGGCTGTTTGAATTGCAAGAGGGAAATTGGATTTAGTGTGGATGGAAAAAAGATGTGAATTAAATCTTGGCTCGAATTTATGAAAAGTGGGATGCTAAATAAAATGTGTGATTAAATTATTATTTCGGTTCATCTAATGCACTGTTGTAAATACGAGAGTATTTCTCTTAAGTATTAAAGGAAAAAGAAAAAGGAAAAAAGAGGGGTGCGGGTTTTTTTTTTTTTATGTGTTTGTGGGAGTTAAAAGGAAAATAGACCAGAAAATAAGGGGAGTGTTGATATTTGAGTATTTTCTAGGTCTGTATTAGGATAGATAAGAGCAAAGGCAGTCTGCCTCGAACACTCCTCTCCAAGCCCCCTCACTTGTCGTAGTCACTTAAGGCTAGATAAGGAGCTAGAGCCATGGCTCCCTAAAGCTAAGTAGAGAAGACAAGGGGGGAATTAGGTAGATTTACCAAAAGGTACTTGACGGACCCAAGAATTGATCCTGGTACCTGCCGTCCGTCAAGTCAACCGCATCCGGTAGCTTTGTCCGTTTAGTCTAAGACTAGTGCTAATGTATAATCGATTTGATACGTATTTAAACGTGTACACGTAGGTTTTTCTATTTAACTAGATTACGGTTTAAAGGGCATGGAAACAGTTGTACTATTAGTACCGGACGAAACAAATAGTACAGACATTTGTTTCGACGGTCCGTATTAAATCCTGATATCAATCGTACGGCCGTGTTAAGCGCTGGCTTCGCGGAAAGGACAATTTGGCAGTTTTCAAACTACGCCACTCCGGATGACACAAGGCAACATCACACGGATTTACGGAATCTCCCCAACGGAAGGCAACAAATCTGGATGTGACAAATGTTGCATTACGGCGACGTCGTACACTGTCTGTACAGAAAGTACTCCGGCATCTGTACTTTCTTGTACGGTACAGTCTTGTGATTGGTCAGTACCTCAGTACTAGCGGGGTTTAAAGAGGAGTTTAGGACTTAGAATATTTTGGGTAGGTAGCCGCCTCTCCTAGAGGGCATCTTGTATAAAAGGCAAACTTTGGACAGCCATAACTATTAACTCAGTTGACCATTTTCAATGATTCTTTTTGTTGCGGACTTAAGGGAGTCCAGGCTACATGGGGAATTAGACGGTTAGAGTTTTTTGCCTACCTGGGTGGCTGCATTTCTAAGGGAAAGTCAAAGTGGGTGAATGTATCCAAAACACATATTCTAACTTTGCATTCTGTGGTGGATCTAACAAACACAAAGTCTTGTTTCACAGGGGTGAAGCTTTAATGGGGTTTGAATTGTCAAGGGGTCTATCATTTGGGTTTATATAAATTAGGAGTCGGCATTATCTAGATTAGCTTCTTTTGATATGCGAATTATGTGTGGCAATGGAGCCCGTAGAATTTCATGTCCATCGTCTATTTCCGGTCTTTCCTTGTTTTCTTCTTTAGTTTGGCCCCGGAAGTTGTGACTCCAAGAGAGGGTCACTCTTGGTCAGATTTTTCTCTTCCTCTGCAAGGTCAGGCTGAACCCCAGTTTGGTTATAAGAATCTAAATCTAACTCATTTTCGGATTCAATTCTAATATTAATTTGTTTAGTGTATTTTAAGGGATCTATAGACTTTCTTTCATCCATGAATACCAAGTGTTTTACTAGGATTATGTCTTCTCTTTGAAGATCATAAACTCTATATCCTTTTACGTTTTCATCATATCCAAGTAGGTATTCCAGCTTTCCCTTTGCATCTAACTTCCAATCAGATTTTTCTTTGTTTAGACAAAACACTTGACTTCGAACACCTTTAAATGTGAAATATTAGGTTTTCTCCTAGTCCATCTTTCATAAGGTGTTTGTCCTTTTACCGCCGAGGAAAGGACTCTATTTTTGAGATAGTTAGCACAATTCATAGCTTTTGCCCAAAAACTTTTTCTTATCTTTTCATCAAACAACATATAATGGGCAGTATCATTTAATGTCCGATTTAGTCTCTCGGCTACACCATTTTGTTTTGGGTTCTTCGGAACAGTCTTTTGGTGTTGAACCCCTTTCTCTTTCAAGAAATCCTCAATCCATTAGAAGTGTATTCCCCCCCATTATCACTCCTCACTCTCTTTGTAGGTGTCTCATGAAGCTTTTCACTCCATGCTTTTTATTCCTTAAATTAAGCCAAACCTTCATATTTGATATTCAATGTATTTACTCTAGAGTATCTACACCAATCATTAGTGATAGTAAGCATAAATCTTTTACCTCCAACTGATGGCACTTTGGCCGGTCCCCATATATCAGTATGAACTAGATCTAAGACCTTTTCACCCTTATATGTTGCCGTTTTTGGAAAAGGCAATCTCTGGGCTTTACCTTGAGCACATCTACTACAATCATGCAAGGTCTGATTATCTCCGAAATGTATTCCCTTAACTACACCCATTTTCTTCATTTCTTTCAATCTATCTAGATGCACATGTCCAAATCTTTTATGCCACATCATCAAATCGCTAACACCAGCATAGTAAACTCTTGTCTTTCCATTACTCAAATTCAGCCTAAACATTCCTTGGCTACCCTTTTCAGTTGTAAAGTACACTTTATTTTCATAGCTAGCAAAAAAGACTCATTAGTTACTACTAGTCTCAAAACCCTTATCATCTAAGACCAACGTAGAGATAAGATTCATGTTCAACTCTGGAATAAAAAGAACATTAGAGAAAGTGACTATAGATGTCGTTCCATCAACTAAGACTAGTTCCACAGATCCTACTAAGTAGTGGTTACAATTCCCCCTTCCCTATACTCTATCTCTACAATAGGGATATTTCTCATTTTGGTAGACAATGGTTTTTTTCTACACATATGCATAGAGGCTCCTGAATGAATAATATGTACTCTATCTCTACAATAGGGATATTTCTCATTTTGGTAGACAATGGTTTTTCTCTACACATATGCATAGAGGCTCCTTAATCCATAATCTAACCTTCTTCAGGAGCTACTCTTACTCCTCCGAAAGCACAATTTTGCCTCCTTGGAATCTCTAGCCCACCTTTCACCTCTAGTTCCTCATTGAGGAGAAGTTCTCTATTGTCCTCATCGGAATCCTCTCCCATACCTTCTGTTGCCACAGTCGCCTTCTTCTTCTTTGCAGTTGGTTTTTGATTTATTCCTCCTTCAATCTCAGCTCTGTCAGTTTAGTACACTCTATCACGTAGTGTTCCGACTTCTTACAAAAGTGACAAAGCCTCTTCGGAGGCCTCGATCTAGATCCATCCGATTGGTTTGTTATTCCTCCTCCACCAAAGTTCTCATAAGGTTTCTTAGAATCCTTATCCTCCCAGTTTGTTCCAGCAACCAATGCTTGAACACACTTTCCTCCTCTCTGAATCTCAACTGTTCTTTCCAAAACCAAAATCATCTCCACAACAGAGTTCCAAATCCATCAATGATTTGGCAAATCCTGAACCCTGTTAACAATGTTTTCATAATCATCTGGGAGTTTCATCAACGAAGTATTAACTTTCTCTTTCTCGGTCTCCTTTTTTCCTGCACTCTACAACTCCATAAATAACCTAGGAAAGTTGTTTCAAAAGTCCAACATCTTTCCCCCTTTGTACACATATGCCTGTGCCTTTTGATCCGCCAACTTCTGCTGCTGAATCTTACCGCTCTTGTAAATGTTGAAAAGAGCCTCCCACAACTCGCCAGCCCTCTCCACATGAAGATGAGGTGTAACCACTGCTTGAGTGAGATGCCTGAGAATAAAATGAGTCTCCATGGTATTGTTGAAATCCCGAATTTCACAATTATTTCCCTCGGTTTTTTGAACATCTGCTACCGGAACCGATCCAGTAGCCACCGGTGTGAGTATCTCCTTCCCTTTCTCTTTCCCTGTGTTACACGATTCTTTCTCCAACATCCTCTGTTGTCCATAGCCATTTTCAGCCATGGATTTACCCTCAGAAACACCACAGACTACCCCAAAAACAGCCTACTTTGAGTCCACTCAGAATTCTACAGAATTAACAAAACCGGCTCAAACTACACGAACAGATATTTTCTAGGCCACTTAGTATTCCCACAAACTTTCATATAAAAATATCAAACAGAATTATCACACCACTCAGTCAAAGTTGCAGAAAAATAGTCTGCCAGAACTTTGATAAATCTGACCAACTTCACAATAAAGTCCCAAGAAAACCAGACACACAATAGGTCTGCAAATTTGCCACAACACATGCAAAATTTAAGATAATTCTGCCAATAAAACTGAGAGCAATCCTTAGATGAAAATTACCAAAAAAGAGCAAAAACAATTTTTGTCCAAAAAGTTCCTTAGTCCAAAAATGACTAAGTCCCACAAATATACACTAGAGCTTACTTCTGACTGGACGGAGACATACCAGCCGTACGTAATCTATCAACTACCTCTATTAATGTGAGTATACCAGAATACTTGGTGATATGTGAGACTGAATAGATCTACACTAATAATTAATACACATAGGACAAAACATTGTTGCAAATATTTACAAACCTTACGAATTTCATCAAACGAATCTAGACCGTCCAAAATAAATATAATATGATGGACGCAATTTCGTGTCCCTCACCAAAATGACCAAACTGACGGCGCCACTACAAACCTTAAGAACTTCATCAAACGAATCTTGACTGTCCAAAATAAATATAATGTGATGGACGCGATTTCGCGTCCCTCACCAAAATGATCAAACTGACGGCGTTGTCGTCCGTAGCTCCTATTCGGTATTCTTGATGTCGTGACATGTGGTCACACAATCCACTTGACGAACTGATATCACCTCATCCAAATTAGTCCGTACCGGCGGCGTACTTTTTCAAAATATTCCAAATCGGATCGCTTCAGGATCTGCCATACATTAACATATTCCGTACCTTTCCTTACGTTTTGTTCGCGCTACTCAAATTATTACGTACATCCCAAAAAAATTAGTACCATTACTCCCCCAATTCGCAAATCAATTTGAACCTCCATAGTAAATCAAGATAGCATTAGAGTAGCATACTATACCACGAAACATTGTGTACGCACGAAACGACACGCATGCACGAGACTAACTTTTCAAACCAACATCCTCTACCACCTCTGCCCCCGCAGATCCTCCTGTAAATTGAGATCCTCCAAACCTGGTGGAACTCCCAATTTTGCGGATGGCCAACACACACGACCACTCACAAAGCCCCATAGCCATTTTTCAAACAATGCACCCCTTTTCATGGTTTCCCAATAAATAAACCATGTTCCATTGAAAATGGGTGCCTTAGAGGGTGGGCCCATAGCGTGTAATTTTGTGACCTCCATTGGTACACAAAATGTTCAGCTTATATGAAGCCTCTAGGATAATATTTGCACTTTTGCCTTTGGAAATGAATAAGTGCCACCCTGGCACGAAAAAACTCTCACCAACTACACTCTTGTGTAGCGTGGACTCCCTTGAATATGCAGCAAAAAGAATCACTAATTTACTCACTTGAGCATTAAGTTATGGTTGTTCAAAGACAACGAATTTATACAGATGGCCTCTGGGAGAGAGGGCTTTCAAAAATGTCTAAGTCCTAAAAACCTACTCATAGCCCTTCTAGACAAATCAAATTACCATACTCTACATAATGTACATACAAAGTACGGTAGCTGTTGTACTTTATGTACAGAAATATTCGGCACCACTCTTGGTTTGCCACGTGGCAAATTAGTCGTCTCTATTTTTTCCCTTTCTTCTTTGGCATCCTATATGATGGTGCCACGTGTCATCTTCCTCCACTTTGGCGAAGTGCTCCTAGAAAAACCTTTCCGGCATGCTGGCACTCACGCGTGTTGTCCGTTCGTAATTCGGGGATCAAAGCATGTTGTTCGATCTGATGGCGCGCTGATTAATCTTTGATTGTTGAAATTCAAGGATCGTCGTTCCGTGTTGACCGTTGAATTTATACAGTCGTCATCCCGTTTGACCGTTGAAAATGCGTCCTTCTTTGCAAATCGTTGATCGCGAAACGACATTTGATTTTGTTTCGTTCATTTCGTGCGGTACAGTATTTTGTCTAGTACTGTACGTTTCAATGTTTCATTTCGTTGAAATGTGTTGCCGCGTTAGTTTATACATATTTTTCAAATACAACATTGGTATCAATTCAACAAGACCTACTGGATAATGAGGACGGCTATTCCGTACGTTTGTCATCCGGAGGTCATAGGATCAATTTTTTTTCTTGCAACCTACCTTTTGCAGGAGCTCTTTCTTCTGTCTGTCTGTGTTCTAAGGCAGCTATGGGTACCTGCCACCTCTCATTGATTACGACAAGTATGAGAACACTGTAGAATGCCCATAGACTGGCTAAGAAGATAGATTATAATATACCCTTTTTCAACATGCCTAGCCTGCAAAAATAGTCACAAGCGGAAGCGAAAATAAACTCACAACAAAAAACATTCACACTTTTAGATTCACCACCATAAAGTTCTCGGGGAAATAGGCATATATTAAGCTGAAGCTTTTCTTACTCACTTACAAAACTTCTTCTCGTCTCACACTTCTCTCAAAGCTTGGAATAGAGTTCATGGATTACGGCCGCGAGGTCAAACTAACATAGTTTAATCCTAGGACACAAGTTAACATCACTTTTCCAAAACCATACTAAGAGTCAAACAATTTAATTAACAAAGACATTTAATTGAAGCAAAACGTGAGCAGGACCGTGTGTGCGGTATAAAGGCATAACTAAATACATATACTAAAATACCAAATGTTATTTACCGGACTGAATATAAACACTCACATAGACACTTAGACGATTCTCACTATGTCAATATTAACACCCTCTTACTCAACAGTTTTGTTCTTCCCTCATTCTCACTTGCGACAATTCCCCACTCCCTCTCTTATAACCCCTTAATATTTCTCTGATAAGCCCTTTCCTCTTAACTCATTTCTCGCTTGGTCTCTTTATCCCTCACGAACAAGCCCCTTAGTTGTAAGAGAGAGGAGAAAGGGAAAAAATACCGCTACAAGTGAACCTATGTGCAATCAAGTGTTAGCCTTGTTTCACAAAATCAATTGTATGTACACGTGAAAATCAACAAAACAACTACAAGGCCAAAATTTTATTTTGCTTTGGAATCATTAACTATGCCTCTCGCCATCTTATGTTGTCCAAACACAAACTCCAAAATGATGTGCAATTAAATTTTAAGAGGATACGATGCTTCAGTCCATTTTCGTTTTCCGCTCCACCAGTTCACCTTGTGTGACTGTTTTAATCGGTTTACACGATGCCCTATCCAAAAAAAAATAAAAAATCTTTGGCCTCAAACGAGGTAGCCATCTATGGGCCATCTTTGTGCCACCCTGTAATTTTTTTTTTTTGTTGAGGTTGAGCTGTTCTTTACACTATTTATGGTCACGTGGAACGCTCTTTTTGTGATACCTTGTGAACGGATTGGGATCTCTTCTACATTATTGATAATTACGTGGACTTATGTCATATGCACTATGATGTATTATATGTCAAAACACATGTACTTTAAAACCTCAATTTATATCTCACTGGCACCTACAAAAAGTGAGGGATCAAAACAAGTACGCCTATCTGTACATGTGGAATAAAAAATATACAAAAACCTTTTAAGTGTCGACCATTCGTGAAATTATGAATGTTTCATTGAAAATGATACTATTAAGATGGAAAAGAAACATGGTTTACAAGATGGGCTATACGGTTTAGTTTTACAGCTAAAAACAGTTTTCTGGGTTCAAGTTACAGTAGAAGCATCTACCTTGCCAATAGAGTTACAAACTTTGTTTTTTTCTTGGCCGAAAACCATCTGTTAATAACACTAATTAATTGAGTGGATTACAATCTCCCTCGTCCCCTACACTAAATGAGCATTATGTGTTTTAATATCGCGTAAACGCTTATATTTCCTTTACTAAAACTAATGGTTTTATTAGTATTTTCTAGGTCTGAAAAGAAATATAGAAGTCGAGGCAGTCTATCTATAACTTCTCTCTCCAACTCTCAAACTTGTCGCAGTCACTGAGAAATTGGAGAGGAAGCTAGAGCCATGGCTACCTTAGCTATCCTGAGGTTTACGGGAATTTTATATTAGGGCTTATTTATTTAATTAAAAGGTATGTGCCGGCGGCTAGATTTGATCCTTGTACCTACCGGCCGGCAGACAGGATATAGCCGGTAGCCTTAGCCGTTTAGTCTAGCGGTAGTGTTACGTATCATATAGTTTGATATTTATTTAAATATGTATACGTGCGATAAACCATTTAACTGAAATGAATTACGGGATACATAGATCCAGTAATATATAATGTACGACTTACGGTACGGACAAAAATCAGTACCGCGCATTTGTTTCGTAAATGAAACAAATACCGCGCATGTATTTATTACGGCTACGATTAAAGCCGAATTTAATCGGACGGCCGGGATTAGCGCCGAGATCGCGGAGGAAGATTTCGGCGGTTTGTGGCCATCGCCACATCGGATGACGCGTGGCGAAATTCCGTTGGATTGTGGAATCTCCGGAGATTATGGCACCGAATCCGGATTTGACATGTGTCGACATTTTGCCATGTCGTACAATGTCCGTACATAAAGTACACCGGCAGCTGTACTTTTACGTATGGAACTCAATTCTGATTGGTTCCGTACATCACTAGATAGAGTCTGTGAGAGAGATAGGACTTAGAAAAATTAGAAGATAGGACCCCCTCTCCCAGAGAGCTTCTGTACAAAAGGTCAACTTTGACCCTCCATAACTTACTGCTCAGGGGAGCAAATTCAGAGATTCTTTTTGCTATCGACTCAGGGGAGTCTTGTCTTCACAGGGGTGAAGTTGGTCAGAGTTTTTGTCTGCCAGGGTGGCAGTTATTTTTGCTTAAACACAAAGGGGTCAGGATTATCCTAGAGGCTTCTTGGAAGCTGTCCACTCTGAGGACTTATGGAGGTCTCAGAGTTTCAGTCTTGCCGTGTTCTACAGTGTTTGATACTATGGTTGGTGTTGACAGTAGTTTTCACTCGCTTTTAGCAGCCTTGCCATTCGTCGACATTTTCCGTAAATACTAATTCACATTTGATGCATCATCTAGCAAAATTTTATCACCAACTATGTAATTTTACAGAAATGGAAACATGATAGGACACGAGTGTCAGTTAAAAAAACATCAACATCTACCTTTTGTTGAAAGAAATATATTTTTAAATAGTCAATAGTTGCAATTATACATTTTCCAATCAAGCTGCGGATGTACTTCACTCATCAACACAACAACACACTATAAATGAAACAAACTCGGCCATTTTTCCAAACAAGACTACCGTGGCAATGAAATAGATTTACAAAAATTTAAACTTGAATCATTCAAACCTAAAATCCTAATTTTATGGTCTGGACAAGAATGTCATTATGTATGTATGTTCGTAGGTATATATTTGACTGGGCTGTTGCAAACATATACATAACTCTTTTTACAAAAAAATAAATAACGTACCCAAAGAAGTTACATACCATACCATCGTTGCCAAACCCTAATCTATAAAACGATAGTCAGTTTTATCTACCAACATCTTCACTGGAGGAACAGATAAACAACAAACTGTCCCAGTGTTTAACCTAAACTATATCGCGAGAAACAACAACCAATGCAAAAGAGCAAAAACTCTTTAAATAAATAAGCTCCAAAAGTCGAAGCTGTGACATTTTTTCCCACAGCTTGCATTTGAGTTACTTCGTCTATTTGTCTTTCATCTTTACTCCTCTTCATCGTTCTCTCTTCATCTTTCTCCTTACTTCCTGTAGACTTCTGGCCCGAGGCTCGTATACTTCTCAGGTTTAGCCATTTCTAGGCCGATGAAAGTAAAAAGGAAGAGAACGGTGTACACAAGATAGTACTCGGGCTATAAAACCAAAACATAGAAACCGGTTCAGCATACTAGGAAAAAAAGGAGAGCCGAATGTTTGATCTCCATAAACACACAAAACAAAAAAAAACCTAAGGTACAAATATCCCTCAAGTTCAATTAAATGAGCTACCTAAAAAGGTCATTAAACAAATGCGATTATTAGTGTTACTTGTCAGTGATCGCAATAAATTTTACAAAAAACTTTGGAATAACGCTAGTAATTGCATGTATAATTACCATATAAGACAAATCAGGAGCGCTACTGAAGATCTTCAGTAGAAGCGTAATCATAAAATATCTCAGTTTTCAAATCCATCACTTAAGCCAATCCATCACTTAAGCCAATTCAGAGTATTGTAAAACAAACAACTGTAGAGAACACATGGTCCTCAACAGTCGACTCAAACAGGGATCACCATTGCTACTCATAGTATAATAATACAAATAAGTTGGGGTCAACAGAACAGAACAAAAAAAAACTTCCGCAAAATGTAGAATATCCTCGAAGATAATGCTTCAAAGGGACTGATGAAATCTGTACATATTCAACTGATATACTCTAACTCACTCAGTCAACCGGAACGAATAAAAAGAAAACTTACCTCGACACCAAATGCAACCATGACAAAAAAGTTGGGAAGAAAGAGATATGAGATCTACTCTGCAAAAAAGAAATTTATGATAGGTAAAATACTCGAATATCTCAAAAGTGAATAAAAAAAAAGGATCATTCGAGTGAGCGATAGAACTAAATAGTAAAACTGGATGGCAAAGGTGAATTATAACCCTAATCATGACCATGAGAGCTAAACTCCGTTGCACTAACGACTGTCTAAACACTTAATAAAAGACCTAATTAGAATGAGTATTGTTATTCTCACATTCAATAAGGTTTTGAATGACAAAATCAGAAGTAATTCTGCAACTAGGCCTCAAAACTATAAAGACACCCAAGGAGAAACCAAGCAAAAAAGGCTAAAATATACATTTGAGGCCTAATCGACTTTCAAATGTATCCACCTACAATACAAAAAAAAGGTAAAGAAAGAAAGGTATACAAAGAATGGGTGAATGAAGAAAGAGTATATAGGAAAAGGGCAACAAAGAAAGGGTATACCAAGAAAAGGTGAACAAAGAAAGGGGGCAATATTATAATAAAAGGGTATAAAAGGACAGGGTGAAAATAATACAAAGAAAGGTTGGTCTCACTCACTTTCGTAACATGTTGTTTTTTTCGGTGGACACCTGCGGGTTGACAGCTGTAGGTTGAGGCCCAACATTGCCGCCCGTGGTGTTGTCATCTCTGCTCAAAGCTTCTTCCACGAGTGCAATATATATGGGAAAATTAGAAAAGTGAGAGGTAAAAAAAACGAGGCAATCCATTATGAAAAGACGGTGGGCTCAAAATTTAGATTTTTATTTTTGGCTTTAAATTTCGAATCTCACGTTTTTTTAAATATCAAAAACGAAGTGGGAATCTGTAAAAGTTGCCGCCGAAAATTTTACGAATATGCAATGAAAAACGATGCAGCTTATTGAATGCACAGAATTTTATTACAAGAGAGACCAAAAGGACAAGACGGTGTTCTATTATCGTTGTTTTGCAGCAGTGACGTTATTGCGGTTAAAAAATTAACCACGTGTAATTTTGGTCATCCAATAATATGTCGCGTTACGTCGATTCATCAAGATGATTGTAAATTGCAACAAAATTAGAATCATTTTTTACTGTAATACGTGTGCCTTTTGTAACTTACTCGACAGATCGCAACTTTATTAGAGTTAAGGCAACTTATTAAAGTGAAATGACTCTAATAAAACCAACAACGTGCGACGTTATTAGAGTTCAAAAGTACCTTTTTCATATGAAAATCAAACAACGTAACGGAAGTGCCGTTAACACTCGAATTACAAGCGTAATATATTCGTCCATAAATGTGGATTATTAATTATTTAACTGCGCACAATTTACATGTAATCTTTGAAGGTGGTCCGACGTACCTGACATTCAGCGGGACAAATAGTACTAGCGTCAAAATGACGTCAAAATGTACAGTCTGTCAGTTTTTCTACGTCTACATAATTTAGTGATCATATTTACAGCGCGGATAATTATTGCCGACATAACCCAATATAGAATGCTTAAATATATTAGAGTATACTTCCTCTGTGAAAAAGTTCTATCACATAAATTAGCGTTAATAACTCTATTTTTTTTCTGTTTTTTTACTCTAATTTTTTCTTTACTCTAATTACGATTCGCGGTGTACTGATTCTACATTGAAATTGGTCCTATATAATATCTTTGACGATTTTCAATATAAGATCTTTGACTTACATGGAAACTCTCAAATCCAAACACGTAGTTTTACAAACATATTATGGTACCAAAGTCCTCCACATAACAGCCAGTAATGTGGTACCAAAGCCCTCAACATTACACCAAAGCCCTCGACATAACAGCGAGTAATGTGGCACCCTGGACATTACAGCCAGTAATGTTGTTTGTACAGTAAAGGCCTCTTCTCCATCAAGCGTCGACAGTAATAGTACGGATAGGTTTACTATCAATATTATTTCGTTCACTTCTCCATCAGGTCGTGTCAGCAAGGAATCCATCGCGTAAGTGCTTTCTTTCAATTGGATGCACGTAGGCTCTTGTTCTAACGACGAGCATAGTCAAAGATTCCAAATGCACAATATCCGAACTCTTATCCGTACAACCAGAGTCAAAATCAAATTAAGTGAATGTACAATTTGTATGTTCGTGTTTTGTCGTCGTAACAACGGTTATAGATTCCTTTTTTCGACCGTCAGAAATTTGAAGAAAGCAGGCGCGGCAAATTCTGGATGTCAATGGATGGTGGAGGAGGCGTTCCGGATGTCAATGGATGGTGGAGGAGGCGTCATGGCACATTCTTCAATAAAGATTTTTGGTGGTTTTCGTTGGAATTGATTCCCGCCTCTCTAAAGGCGCGTGGCGTCTGCCACATGTAACGTTCATATCTTACATCCATCGTGGAGCGTACATGACTTTTCCACGTGTAATAAGTTTACAGGTCAAGTGTCTAGTTAGTCACTCGATTGGATAAGATGACTGCCTGCTTTGAAAACACATAATCGGACGGTCGACGTTGTCGCCTAAAATTTTGGAGAATCTTGACAAATCTCCAGTAATCACGTTTAAAAAAAAAAAAAAAAACAATACGGCCTTGTACGAAAATAAGCTGGCCTTGTACGGAAATGCACTTTTTCTAGTAATGAACCTCATTTTTCGCTTGATGGAGGTTCACCCTAACAAAGACCTCCCGATAGAACCTTATTTTGCACTGAAGATTATACGTACTACTTCCCTATACTGTAGCGTGTGTTTAGATATTCCAAAAAACAAAAGTCGTCACTTAGGGCACTTTCCTATGTGCTAAAGTTACACTTGTTTTCCTGTATAACTTGGAAAAAACGAGAAAATACGCAGCCGTACCAAAATATTGAAATTACCACCGTACAAGTTGCGTTACCTTGAAACTTTAACTGTACAGTAGTTTGTCGTCTAGAGTTTGTCGTCTACCGCGATCCAGTTTGTCGTTTAGCGCGTTTCGACCCACTTTTGCGTCCTTCCGGCTCATCTTCAAACTTTATATAAAATCACCTTGCGAGGTGATTTTAAACAAAGTTCCACAACGTGGGCGAATATGCATATGATTTCGCACTCGACGGAGGTTTTTGACAATTTTTGTGCCACGAGTACCAAAAAAAAAAACTATTGCACATTTCCAGCCTGTGCGAGACTTTTTTCCGTGTGCTTTTTTTCGTACAGTAACCGTGGAGGGGGTCTCGACCAACGGACGCCATTTTGCAAAAGCGAAGTCCATGACAGCGCCTCTCTCTCTCTCTCCCTCTCCCACTAACGCGTATATCTCACAATTCTTGCAATGAAAAAAGGCAAGAAAGGTATCAAATGAAAGATCTCTAAAAAATATTTCTGTTGGCTATCTTTTAGCTTATTTTTATAGCAAGTAGAGTGAGAACGGACGATAAAACAAAATCGGGAAACCATGGCGGAATGTTTTAGATTCAGTGACGTCGACGCTATCATAAGTGAGCGTGACGTCAAAATGTCATAAACCCTAAACATCTACAATGTCACAAGTAGCTAAACGTCTACAAACGTCGCTATTTTTGTAAACGTCATTAGTTTTCGCGAGTTTTGTAGTCGTCTACAAACCGTCACAAATTACACCCACGTCTACATCCGTCACGATCTAAAGTAACGATTTGATTTTTTACATACGAATGTTCTAAAATTAGTACGGAGAATCTTCGCTAAAAACAAAGTTAGAAGACTAAAGTTTTGGTTACATGGGAAAGTGCCCTTAACGTCGTGACATTTGTAAAGGCAACTTAATTTTGTGACGATTTCACACTGTAGGTTGTGAATGTTTTTTGTGACGGTGTAAACGTTTTGTTTATTTTAACAATTATATTCGCGCCCCTAAAATTTGACCTACAAAACCAAAATAAAATTAATAATACCAACTTTTTCTTTAAGTTTTTTATTAGCGTCAATGACTGTAGTTTGGTCAATTTTTAAATCGTGTAATGTACGAAATGTGCCATCTCTGGTCGTAGTCAAATTTGTGCACTGATGGCGGGTATCGCCTGGATTCGGTCTTTACAATAGGATGTAACAATTTGATCGCAAATTGCAAAGCGAGCCCAACAATTTTCAATGGACAATCTTTTTTGTTTAAATTGTTCATTTGCACAAAAAAGATAAGAAAATTACTACATGTGTTGACTTTCTTAAAAGAAGATACAGTGGCAATTTTCCAATAATAATATTTAATAGGTCAATCACTTGAAGTTGGTGGATAAACTATAGAAGGTGAGAAAGCGCCATTTTCGGAGATGCAATTTCTTATGATACGTCCTTATTAGACCAATATTGAAAGAGCTCAACTAAAATCTCCAAAGTAAGGGGAGAAGGACATACAATTCTTTAATTTTTGTAAACAGAATGCAGAGGGGGTTTTCCATGAAACATAAAGTGTGCGCTACTTGTAAGAGACAAAATTAGAGTGGAAAATGCCAACTCGCTCACTAACTCTAACGATTCACTTCCTTACTTTTTGCAAAGTTTCAGTTTGTGAGAGTGGACTACTTTTTATAGTGGACTACTTCTTATGGGAGGCAGAGTGTATAGGAAATAGAGGGAGAGACAGTTTCAGAGTTTTGAGGGTATGTCTAAATTTCTGTGTTATGCCTGATCTGTTTTTCTTATTAACGTTATCCATATTTAACTAGTGTTAGTCTTCAGCCAGTCAAGATTTGGGCGAATTTTGAGAGATGACATTGATGGAAAAGCAGCTTGGAATAGAGGACCGCCAAAAATTTTTAGTGGTTTCAAAATTTGCTGGACGATTTACGATCAAGAAATAGAGGATATGTACAAATTACTACAAGATGGGTTTAATAGTATGTATTTTTAGGTGGTATGAATGGTTATGCTGGTATTGGAATTAGTATGGAGAACCACGTTAGGGAGATGCTCAATGGTGGAAAAAAATGAGGAGGGTAAGGGTAGGGATAGGGTTACGGGTGGGGTAGGAGTAGGAGTAGGGGGTGGGAGTAATTGTAGGGTGAGGCTAAAGGTATGAGCAAAGTCGTGTTCATAACGACATATAGGGGTAGAGGTGCACAAATTTGTTCGAGAGTTAGAAGAGCAGAGGAACATGAATCACAATGCAAAGATTACATCAGACATCAAAGTTTAACATTGTACATTACAAACTGGAGAGTATATGCCATTGGATGTCTGACAAGGCATGACTACGAGCCATTGGAAATTGAACATTAGAAATTGAACATTAGAAATCGAGCATTCGACATTAACCATTTTACATTGGACGTTGGACATTGGAGATTGAAGGATGGACGAAGAGGTTGGAAATTAGCAATCAAGTTTCATCTGTAGACATTGGAGACAAAAAACTAAACACTGGACGTTGGGGCATTGCACATTGGGCATGTCATTGGACGTCGGACATTGAGATTGAAGACTTTGACGAAAGAGATTAGACACAATACTTTGATTGGTAGACATTGGAGCTCAGCCATTGGACATAGGACATTGTACATTGGAGACTGACATCAGATATTGAACACTCATAATTGGTAATTGAAGATTGGGGGATAGAGAAATAAAACTTTTGACATCCATCTACCAAAAATTTCAAATATCATTAAACGGAGTCAAAAAGAGAAGAAAAATAAAATCGACACTCAAAATTGCTTTTTTTTTTTTTAGTTTTTTCCCTTGAATAACTTACAGCACGATAGTACAACATTTTTTTTCAAAAATATAAATACTCTTTCTTTAAGACTACGCTAAGCTACTGTACCAATAAATAAATGAATATAATGAAACATAGAAAAAATTAAAAGAAAGTGCACCACGTACATCTACTTAAGTAGTCATAAAAAAATATATATATAAATTCCTCAAATAATTGAACAATTTGGGAGAAGCCTAGAGGCTAGCTTTACAAGTTGCCTGGTTTCAAAAAAAAAAAAAAACCTTTTACTCTTGTTACCTTCTTAGGAAGATTTCATCATCTTTGATGTAATCGAATTTTTTTTTGGAAAGGAATATTTTCGCCGAAAACGAAAATCGAAATGTGTGAAACAAAAAAATGTCTTATTTTTTTTTGGAAGTTTCTATAACGACAAATTACACTAATTTTGGAATTTTTCTGTCCGGCGAGAATTTGAAGAAAAAAAAACAAAACGCAAACAAAATTGCATTTATGACACCCTTCTTCTTTTTCCGGACGCCTAGCCAGAAATCTTTTATTTTTGCCGGATAAAAGATGAATTATTTAATTCTGAAATTTTTTAAAACTTTCGAAATCGTCCGAATTCAAATTTTTTTAAGAGAAAACCGAAATCTAAAAAGGATGAAAATTTAAAAGTGTGAAAGTGTTTGGACCCCAAAAATCTCAAAATTCCGAAAACTTTCAGACTCTGGAAATTCTAGAAATTCAAAGTTCAAGAAATAAAAAGAATTTTCAAATTTCAAAAAATTACAAAATTCAAAATGCAAAATTCCGAAAATTTAATAATCGATTTCTTTTGGGAATAGAATCCCGTAATCACTATTTATAGGGTTATCGTATTCAGATAATTCCAAAAGAATTTTATGGGGCTGAGAGACAGGTCCTTCTGCAGGGGGGGGAGGGGGAGAGGGGGACACAGGAGGTGGAGTGGAAGACGGGGGAGGGGGAGAGGAAGAGGGGGGAGGAGGAGGAGAGCTCGTTGGGAGGAGGAGAGGTCTTTTGGGGAGGGAGGGGAGGAGAGCTCTTTTGGGAGGAGGGGCTTTTTGAAAGGGGAGAAGGAGAAGAGGGAGAAGGGGGAGGAGGAGGAGAGAAAGGTGGTGCTCGAAAATCTGAAAAAATAGTAAAAGAGAATTCAGATGAACCAGAAGAAAAATTTAGAAAATAGAAATACATAAATGTACAAATAAGTAAAATGAAGAAAAATAATGTTACATACATTTGTTCAATTTACGCCTGAATATTTCAAAAGGAAAAAGTTCCAAAAACCAAATTATGTAAGATGAATAAATGAAATAACTTTAGTATTACAAGAACAAACGCATGCATAAACATACACGTTAAGCAATAAAAAAAGAAAAGCCAAAAAAGAAGGCAATACTTAATTTGCATTAAAAAGTAGAATAGTAATTCAACAATAAAATCAGAAAAATACTTACGAGCATTGCCAAAAACTTGCGCTTCGCACAAAATCAAACATTCCTTCTTTGGCAATGCGACAAAAACATATCTTCCTTTTACACCTTTGCACACCTTCGTAAACGGATATGCAAATCCAAATCTTTCGTAAAAATACTTTTGATCCTCGCCACATTGCACGTTTTCTTTTCCGTCAAATTTTTTGGGATTCCTTCCGATCCACACTTGAACGCTATTAAATCGCCAAAATTCCGATTTTTTCCAAACTTTCACACTGTACAAAGTCACATTTTCTATAGTAGTTTCCGCACCCAAATCGATCCGTAAATTGGGTTTTGTAATTCTATTCGAATGGGCGCATACTGCACCGTTAAATTTGTCTGTTGGGAAAAATCCATCCACAGCTTTTGCGGAAATGCATCGATTACCCGTACAAGCGCCAGCTGTCCTCTCTCCCTTCATATAGGTGGGCCTCCGTAGAGTCACATTCGCTGAAAACATAAAAAAAAATAACAATAATAAAAAAAATATTACAGGAAAACACACAAACGTATACACACAGGCACACACAAACTCAGAAAATATTAACAACAAAAACTGGAAAAAGCGAACAAAAACCAGAAATATTAAGGAAAGTTGAAGAAAAATTTTCATATACAAAGTAAAAGAATTTAAGGCAAATAATCCTTATTTCCCTCTTCCATACCTCACCTTCTCTCTCTCCCCTCTTGTCATTACTTTTATCGTCTCTTTCCCTCTTCCCATCCCTTGCGCCGTCTCAAATTGAAAATAAATCATGGACTCTTCCCCCCCCCCACATCCTTCTCCTATCTCCCTTTAGTTCAATTTCCTTCCCTTCCCTGAATAAAACTTTTGCACATCATTGCCTACCAAATTGCTATGAAAGCTTGTTCTAAGAGAGATAATATCTTCCTGTGGAATGCTTGCTATTTGTACATGTGCACTCCAATCGGAATACTGAATGTGTGCACCGTGTGGTCCAATGACTACACGCCAAAATTAGGTAATGTCAACCGTCGGTGGCCGCTCCCAAATATGCGTCAGAATTTCAGCCAAAAATGTTTGTCGTGGAATCGTCACTCGATTCCATACGATTCGATCTTGCCGTCCGTACAATATCGGCGATCCGATTTCCGTACATAATATTGGCGCTCCGATATCCTTAAATAATATCGTCCGAGATCGCCTAGAATCTGTTGTTTTTGAAAGCTTTGTCTTCAGTATATAGAGCTGTGAGGGAAGCCTAAGTACTTAGAATATTTTTCGTGTAGTTTGAAATGTAATACTTACCTTAAATAGTGTGACACTAGAATATTTTCTCAAAGAGTATTAGTACGGTCACATATACACTCGTCGGCTTTTTAGACAATGCAGGAAATGCGGAATGGACATGGCCACATGTCATCTATCGGACAACTTATTCGTCGGATCGGGCGGACGGAAATTAAACCAGGCATGTGGGAACAGTGATACCAAAAGACAAATATCAGACGTTGATTCGTATTATATTGACAGCGAGAATTCTGAGGGGGGCCACAGATGACAAGGAGCTTCGTAAGCGTCCCATATAGGCGTACAAGTTTACCACAGCAGGTTGGAAGTATTTGAGGTTGCTGACTAAGCAAGCAACATTATGTGTACGACATCAGATTGTAAATACCTGAAGAGATTGTTTTTGTAGCGTAGCACTTTAGGAAATAGTGTTTCACTATTCACTTTTAGGCTAGTTGGATTTAGGTTTTTGGAAGTACACTAGTGTACCTTCTCATACTATCGTACAGTAGAACTATTCTGGGTATTGACATCTGATTGGCTAATAGGTAGTAGATGTTCTCTCAGAGTATAAAGATTAGGACTTAGAAATATTCTTGTATCCAGTTTTGAGATAAAGAAACCAAAAGGCAGTTTTTTTGAAACTTGCAGGTCTTGTATCTTATGGTCTACTGGGTCAATTTGGCTGTAACTTTGGGAGTTAACACTATGTATGTTGAGGTTCTTATATGCTGAGTTTTTTGTTAATTAGATCTGTGAGTCATAATCTATAGTGTGGTAAATTTCAGTAAAACTATGAAGTGTTAGATTGGTGATTTACAGTCTTTTGTGAGGACTTCTTGAAAAGCTTCTGCTTAAGCTATAACAACTTCTACCACTACTACTGCGGCTCCACCTGCACCAATTATCATAGAACAACAGGATATGGGCCTGTCCTCAAGAATTCCTATTTTTAACGGTCAGAAGTATGCTTACTGGGCGGATATGGTTGAGTCACATTTTAAAAATGCAGGTCTGCTGGACATTCTGGATGGATCACTTGATGAAGCTGATCCAACGTGGGCGAAGAAGAATTCACAAGCTCGAAATACACTCAAACTTTGCCTTTCAAAAACATGGTCATGTCGAGGATCAAAATGAAAAAGGCGATCAACATATGGAAGTCTCTAAAGACTTCTTATGAGAAAGCGAATGTTCAGGAAGAACTCCTGTTGGCTAGAAAAATATGGGACTACAAATACTCGGGGGGAACAATGGCCGAGTATACCGACAATTTCACAGCTCTCATTGATGCTCATGCTTGTGCTGGAGGATCTTTTCTTAAATTCCAGCAAGCTGCACTGATAATCAGGGGTCTTCCTAGTAGCATGAAAGATACATCTGCTGAATTGAAAAAGAATGATAAGTCTAGCTGGACTCTTCAGTTAGCTATTAATATTATACTTGAAGAAGTGTCTACGTCAAAGATGCTTAGTGGTGAAAAGAGCGTAAAAGCATTCAACACTGACTTTGACAGGAAAGGACAGTTTAATCAGGGAAGAAATCAGTTTAATCAGAATCAGGGTCAGTTTAAATAGTTTAATCAAGGTAAGAATAGACAGTCTTTCACTGCTTGTTTTTACTGTTCAGAAAGAGGTCATGGTTATAGGTACTGTCCTAAACTAAAGAAGGCAAATGAGACAGGATTATATAGGCTAGGATGGCAACAGAGTCAATTTAACCAAAGCTTTTCTGTTCAGCAGTTACAGAACAACTCATTATTTTCATCATCGGTCACTGAGGATGAGTCGTAGAGCTTCATTGAGCAGGACGATTCGGAGCTATTTGCAATGGCGGCGGCAATGGAAGGCTCCAAGGACACTTGGTGGATAATGGACACCAGAGCATCAGCACATATGTGCTGGAACAAGTCACTTTTTACCAATCTGAAGTCAACACCTACAAGAAATATTTACTATGCTTGTGGAATGAGTGTGCAGACATCTGCACAGGGTGATGTCTCGTTGCTGGTAGATGTAGGAGGGAAACCAGTAGAAAAGACACTTCATAATGTTTTATTTGTTCTTGATTTCAAAAAGAACCTTTTTTCTACATTTGTGGTTAAGAGTAAAGGTTTTGAGGTCTCCCTTAAAAGAAGGTATGCAGGTTGTGAGCAAGCTAGGCAAAATAGCAGTCACAAGAACTAGAGATGCAAGCAAAATGTACCGTATGGATATGGATGATTCTAAAGAAAATGATGTTCTCTATTCTGGTGTACAATCTGAGAATGAGACTTCTCATCTGGATTACATGACGTGTAATCCTTGTCGCTTGCGTGAACTTGCAAATCTAAGGTTCGCGTAACTCTTTGATGATCGTCGACCGTCGATTTCACTGTCGCGAAGTGAACATGTTTCGACGTCGCAAAGTGTAGCGTGACCAATTTGTTATCGCTCAACCAATTTACGTCGTTCGATTTGTAAATTTGTGGTCGCCATGACGTCGCACGAAATGGGCGATCGTACTTTTCGTTTGTGAAGCGTCGCGTGATAAAATTGTCGTCCCTTGACTTATTTCAATCGTTCAATGCTCAAACTCGTGGCTGCGATTATGTCGCTCGAATTGTGCGACCGTTCTTTTTGTTCGCGCCATCGTCGCTCTCTCACAAAGGTACCTGTACCGCCACCCTTGTGGCATCCATACAATGGGAGGCGCTTAAACAACTCTGTAATTTTAGGTTTCACCTTTGCTTTCTTGAACTCTTCTTTTCTGAATTCTTCTAAGTCCTCTCCTCTCCTGTCATAGTGTAGGATGTTATAGTTTAGACTTCCTCTATCCTTTAGACTGTCATGACTAAGAGTATTTTCGTGACTTAGGCTTCCCTTTCCCTCTGAGCAGTTTGCCAAATTTTCTTCCTATTTTAATCTTTGAAATATTAGTTTGTTAAGGGACTTAGGGTTTTGGAACTCCTTCCCCTTTTTACTAACCACGCCTTCCGCTCTGCATCCTAGGTGGTGGCTTTCTTCTGGTGGAGACGTGAGGCTTCTCCCTTCTTGTCTCTCGGATTCTTGAGGTAAGAACGACATTCTTGCTCCTTGAGGTTCCATCTTTAAGCTTATGATCTTCGTTTCTCCTTTTGTTTCCTGAAATGAGATCCTGTATTCTCTCTCTGCTGCTGTTCCTACAATTAGAGGTTTCCTGTTAGGTCCAAATCTAAACACACATGTCAGTTTTTCTTTGTGAACTCCTTTTAACCCATTCACACCTTCCGCTGTGATTTTTCTTTGCAAGTTCTCTTCCATGGGCTGCATGACCGGTTGAACTTCGGTCGTTGCCCGAATCCATGAGGATAGAGATGTGGCGAGGCTATTTCTCCTCCCAAATTTCGGTAAGTTTCCTTTCTCCCTCCTTTGAAATTCTCCACTACCTATCGTATTGCTGTTTAGGGTTAGTAATACCTCCTTGTAGGTCCTTGGAATTTTCTTCGCCTGAATTTCTGACATGTTGCTTTATTGTGCAGATTTGGCCGCTTTTCTTGATGGATTCGACTCAATTCGGGAGGTCGACTCGATATGTACTCCCACTATTGTCGGATTCTCGGCTCCATCTTGGTGAGTTCTGGTCAAACTGTCCACTTTGTAATGGCATTTCTTATTTGCAGAGATGCCTAAGAGAGATTGAAGGGTTAGTGTCATTCTCTGAAGTTTTGCTAGATTTGCTTTTGTTGAAGCTCCTTCCTTTGTTTCAACTGAGTTCTTTCTTGCAATTGTTGTAAGGACAATTTCTGACTCCATTTTTGACCCCTCATTTTCTCCTCCTTTGTTTGCAGATTTTCCATCTTTTCCTTTGATGTGAGGAAATGTGATGTCCTCCTTGCTACAGGTCTCGACGGAGGACTTGAATGCTGCACCAACCTGCTCGTTTCTCCGCTCCTCCTTGCTTGAGTTATCGGATGGTAAGTTCCCGCCTGTCCCCTCGTTTGTCATGATCGGTGTGTTAGTCCTTGAGCTGGCTATAATCAATTTTAATTTAGATTTTCCTTTTTCCGTTGCTGCCTTAGATCTACATCTTTGAGTGTCAGCCTCTAATATCAATTCCTTTGTGTTAGTTCCAATTTTGGTTAACTCTAACACTTCTACATATGGTGTGTTAGTTTCATTTTTAATGATATCTAACTCTTCTCTCCATGGTTTTGCAGGATCTTTGTCCTCTTTGACACTTGGGTCTTGTCCAACTATGAGGTTTCTGATGTCCAGTGATGAGGTGGACTCGGAACTCTCGGTTGTTGAGGGTGGTGTTTGATCTATGGAACGTTTTGTTGTCATTTCCCTCTTTGGTGAGGACTCGACTACCTTGCTCATACTGCTCCCTTTTTGCTCTCCTTGTTGTCTTTGATCATGAGCTTGAGCTTGTGATCATCTGAATCATTTGTCATGCTTGTTGACGGTTGCACCCTAATTCCCTGTGTTCCCTCTTTGTCCCTCCATATGCCCCCATGTTTTACCTTCCTTGCTGGATTTTTGCTTCTAACCTCTTTGTCGGTTTTCGTCTTGCAGATCGACGTTTCTGTTGTGGGCGATGCCACCCCTCGTAGTCGCATGACCTGTTTCTGTAACCCCATGGCTGCAACTCTTCCCACGCTTCCGCATGCTTCCCACGCTTTTGCATGCTTCCCACGCTTCCGCAGATTTCCGTGCCAACTGATTGGTGAGTATCCAGGCTAATTCCTGTGGGGATCCCTACAATGCTCTCATTTAGGAATCTAACTTTATACCTGTGACTTCTATTTTCACCTCTTTTGTCAATCTGTCCGATGTCTGTTTTGGATTTTTTTGTTACTTTATTGGACTTTTTCTTACTTCGGTTTGGATTTTTTTGTTCCTTTATTGGACTTTTTCTTACTTCGGCTTGACTTTCCTTTTGACAGGTTGTTGAGTTCAGATCCGCTCGTGAGGCTTGATTCCTTGCCGGAAACTGAATGTGGAGGTGGAGTCTAAAGGTCGGATCGTTTTGTGACACTTGAAATCGGCGGATCTGCACGTTGCTGATTGCTCGGCCAACCCCATGTGAGTGTCTCCCACTCTCTCCTCTTTCCTTGTCCCTCCTACTTTTTTGATCTCCTACGGTGTTTTGAAATACCTGCATATTGTTAGTCATGAGCATGAAATCTGTTTTTTTGCCCTTGTCTGTTGACTGAGTGCTTGCCGTTTCAGTTTTTCTTTGAAATACCTTGCGTCCTTGTCCATTAGTTCTTGTTTGGTGCTGACTTTTCTGCCACTTTTTTGCAGATCTATCAGCTGCACCCATCTAGCTCGCTTGGAGCCGTCCGTCATTGTGGCTTCGTTGCCATGAGTGTTCTCCTTTCCCTTAGCAACCTGCTGGCAATTCTCTTCACCCCTTGCTCGGTAAGCAATTCCTCCCGGATCTATCGTGATCTGTTTTGAAAATTTTGTGTCGCAACTGCCTTTGATTGTTGCGGTTTCTTGCAGAGGTTTGGATTTGCCTTGCTTGTCGCCTTGGCTTTCTCCACTCCCTTTGTGCAAGATGCTTTTTACCTGCATGAAGTTAAACTCCTCTTTGTATTTGGTGCGAGTCTCCTCCTTCTTGTCATTATCACTTGAATGTGACTGACTAACCCTGTCTTCTCCTTTAGTCTCACTTGCAGGTGAACTATTGGAGCCATCAGAGTGTGTGTCACCTTTGTACACGTTTGCTGTGCTTGATTCGATATCCAGCAGCAACTCCACCACTTCGTTCCACTCCCACTGTTCCGCGTTCTGCTCCTCCAACCAGGTGAGGACATTTGGGAACTGTTTTGGTAGTGAAAGAATCAACCAACAAATCTGCGTGGCCATTGAAAAGACTATGCATACTGAATTTGCTTGGTCTAGTAGGTTAGAATAGTGAGTGATGTATGATTCGATGGGTGTTCCATCTTTGTGGGAAATCAGAAGGATATTTTTGGTTAGCTCGGTCTTCTTAGACCATGTGGGTGTGATCTGCTCCTCTGTGCATGGGACTGAGTTGTGATCATGCTTCGCACTTGGAGAACCCGTTGTTGTCCTTGATCTCTCCTCCATCCCCTTTGACCTTGTCGCATGATTGACGCGGTATCTCGTGATTAGTTCCCTGCCATAATGTTTGGTCTTCTGCTTCGGATTTGGTTTCCAACGAAAGCGCTGATCAAGTGTTATGTTTGCTGCCTCTGCAACTTTTGCAGAAATCGGAAGTGATGTCGTTATTGACTCACTGCTCTGATTCGTCTGCCTTCGACTCCTCCACTCTAGTGACCTTGAAGACACACGGGGCACCACTTAGAGTGGGCCCATGACCTATTAGTTTTAGGTGCTCACCTTAGCCCCTGGCCGAGGGCTAAAGTAGATAAGCCTAGAACATACACTAGAAGGTAGTGTCGATATGTGGCTCACAAAGGGTTTAGGGATGGGAGTAGAAATAGATGTAGACAATAGATTGAGGTAGGTTTAGGCAACTTTAAATGGAATTATAGAAGTAGGAATTACAATTGTCTCTTGGACATTCTCTATCTAATTAAGCTGGATTCTCCTCCAATGACTATTCGTCTAATCTCTGTGATCTGTGTACAATGATGTTTTCTATGAATAAAACTTTTGCACATCATTGCCTACTAAATTGCTATGAAAGCTTGTTCTAAGAGAGATAATATCTTCTTGTGGAATGCTCGCTATTTGTACATGTGCACTCCAATCGGAATACTGAATGTGTGCACCGTGTGGTCCAATGACTACACGCCAAAATTGGTAATGTCAACCGTTGGTGGCCGCTCCCAAATATGCGTCAGAATTTCAGCCAAAAATGTTTGTCGTGGAATCGTCACTCGATTCCATACGATTCGATCTTGCCGTCCGTACAATATCGGCGATCCGATTTCCGTACATAATATCGGCGCTCCGATATCCTTAAATAATATCGTCGAAGATTGCTGAATATCAACAATAATAACAATAATAAAGACAATTATTACACGAAAATACACACAAACGTATACACACAGGCACACACATACTGAGAAAATATAAACGACAAAATTTGGAAAAAACGAACAAAAATCAGAAATATTAAGGAAAATTGAAGAAAAAAAATCATATACAACGTAAAAGAACTTAAGGCAAAAATTCTCATTTCACTGTTCCATATCATCTTCCTCTATCTCCCCTCTTGTCATTACTTTTATTGTCTGTTTCTCTCTTCCCATCCCTTGCTCCGTCTCAAATTGAAAAGAAATAATGGACGCTTCACCACCTCCCCACATCCTTTTCATATCTCCCTTTAGTTCATTTTCCTTCCCTTCCCATCCTCTTATGATTCACGCCCAAATTAATATCCCCTTCGTCTTCCCTCTCATTTCTCTCTCCCCCCTCCCTCCTCCCTCTTCCCCTATCTTTCTCTCTCCTTTTTCTCTCTTCCTCCCCTCCCTCTCTCCTCTCTTTCTATACTATCCGCTCTCTCTGCTTTCTTCCCTGACCCTTATCCCCTCTTCCTCCACTACCTCCCTTATTCCCCACTCTCCAGTTTCTGTCCTCTCCCTCATGTCCCTCTCTCTCGCCCTCTCTCCTGAAACTCTTCTTATTCCTCTCCCCAACTCACTAATGGCTCCAAAGGCGATGGGAGCCGCCAGAAAAATCATTATCGACAATAGCACAATCCCCGAAATCGCCATTTGAAAACGTTTTTTTTGGCTAAAGAATTATAAAAAAACTAAATATAGACTCGCAACAATAATTGAATCAACTTCTTATCTACCTCGACTTCGTAGATTTCAAACAACGATGGTATATTTGTAAGATCTTAAGCAAAATACATTCACTCAAATATATTCACAAAACATAAAACATTACACAGCGGAAGCTCATAATAAACAAGAGGAATATTCAGCCAAAAATATTTATAAGTGTTCTCGGCCGAAGCCTTTTGAAATTCTGTGGTCTCCATTGACCCACAGAATGAGCAGCCTATGTAAAGCCTCTAGGATAATATTTGCCCCTTCTACTTTCCCGCTGAATAAGCGCCACCCAGGCACACAAATATTCTGACCACTCTCACCCTTGTGAGGACAAGACTCCCCTGAGTCAAACGAAAAAAGAATCACTGAATTTGCTCACCCGAGCAGTAAGTTATGGCTGGTCAAAGATGACCTTTATAGTTACAAGCTCTCTTAGAGAGAGAGGTACCTAAATATTACTAAGTCTCGGTCTGCCTACTCACGACTACCTACTATTAAACCCTAGTCCAATAGGAACACTATAAAGTACAAGAAGGTACAATGGGCGATGTACTTATTGTACAACTATTGTACGACAAGGTCTACAAGGTGACACCTGTCATATCGGAAGCCATGGTTCCTCCTCCCATCTTCTCCGGTATCAAATAATGTGGCGCCACGTGGCACCGCGTGACGCTATATCCGTATGCCGCCGAAAAGCTCACTTCGCGTGGCAGCTATAATGCCGGCCGTCCGATCAAAACATATTTTACACGGTTCAGATTCGCGTACATGCAGAAATTGCTCATTTTGGTTAGTCTGCTGTTAATTAGCTGTTTCGTTAATGTTTATATATTTATGAAACCCGTCACGTGTATCGTTTCGTAACGCCTTAATGGTTAAGGCGTTAGGCTACAAAGAATATAGAGGTCACAGATTCAAATCTAGTACTAGGCACTATTTTAGCCAAAATACCCTTAACTGCAAAAACTGCCACTTTCTAAATATGGCGGCAGCCATGGCGCGCCTTTGATCCTCACTCTCTTTCTTTAAAACAAAACTAAAATAGGGAAGTGAACTATTAATTACCTCTTTTCAACACTCCCCTTAATTCCTAGTCACTTTTCAATTTTAATCCACAGTTTTCTCTGCAATAAATCAACTTAGGGGAAGGCACTGCTTTTGTCATCATGTCTGCAATCATTTCTCTATCAGTTTTATGAACCAGTTTAATAATTTTATTTTCTACCTTCTCTCTGACAAAGCTTAGTCTAATATCCATATGCTTAGCTTTGAAGTGATGTTTCGGATTAGCTGCAATCGAGATAGCAGCTTGATTATCACAAAAAACATTTTGAGTTCCAGACTTCATGAACCCAAGTTCTTCAAGAAGAGATTTAACCCACATTAATTCTTTGGTGGCAGCACAGGAAGCCATGTATTCAGCCTCCATAGTGGACTGAGCAACTACTTTTTGTTGCTTGCTACTCCAACAACATGCACCGGATCCAATTTGCAACACATATCCAGTCGTACACCTCCTTAAAGGCACATCTCCATAACTAGCATCACTCCAAGTGGTGATGTCAGTGTGCTCCCCTCCCAAATGCAACCATAATTCCCTTGTCCCCACCAGATACCTCATCACTCTTTTGGCAGCCTCCCAATCTCTCTTTCTTGGTTCATTTAGATTTCTACTAAGGACACCTACAGCTGCAGCTATATCCGGACGGGTACAGTTCATAAAATAAATTAAACTGCCTACAATCTGCCGATAAGGGATATTTTCCATAAATTTTCTTTCTATCTCGTCCATCTCATCATTAATGATGAATATTCCTCCTTCTTCACTCCCCTCACTCACTTTCTTCAAATCCATGGGAGTAGTACATCCGTTTGCTTTCTCCATTTGAAATTTTTCTAGCATATTACCGATTGCTTCTTTTTGAGTGAGTCTTATAATTCTATTCCCTCTATCTCTCTCCATCTGAATTCCCAAAATGTACTTTGCTTCGCCTAGATCTTTCATATCAAAACTGCTTCTAAGATCCCGTTTTAGTTTGTTAATTTTATCTAAGGACTTGCTTAAGACCAACAAATCATCCACATAAATAGCAATAAATATCACTCCATTCTCATCTTCAAATAAATATATAGAGTGATCTGAACTAATTCTGATATACCCCAAACCGGTCAGAAATTCGTCGAGCTTTATATTCCACTGTCGCGGGGCTTGCTTAAGCCCATAGAGTGATTTTATCAGTTTGCAAACTTTGTTTTCTTCCCCACTTTCCACGAATCCTTCCGGTTGCCTCATGTAAATTTCTTCTTCCAACTCTCCGTGCAAAAAAGCAGTTTTAATATCCATCTGGTGGATTTCCATATCCTCCGCTGCGGCTATACTTAAAAGGATTCTAACAGAAGGAAATCTGACTACAGGTGCAAAGGTTTCTTCGTAGTCTATCCCCTCTTTCTGTGTATAACCTTTTGCAACTAACCTAGCTTTGTACCTCTCAATGGTATTATCCGGGTTTAATTTAAGTTTAAACACCCACTTACATCCGATCGGTTTTCGGTCCGGTGGACAATCTACCAACTCCCATGTATTGGCTTCCATAATAGAGGCCATTTCTTCATTTATAGCTCTGATCCACCGGCTACTTTCTGGAGTGTTTATAGCCTCTAAGTATGTTTGAGGTTCATCTGGGTGAGACATCTTTGTGAGTTGGTTATTTGCTTGTCTTTCTTGAAGTCGTTTACTACTTCTTCTTCCCCCTTCAAAATCGGACGCCGGTATGGAAGGCATCCTTGGGTTTCTTTTTGGGAGATTTTCAGCTCCCCTATCTTCCAATTCTGGTGTCTCATCAAGTTCCTCATCGGTTTCCACTTCGTATTGTGGCGTTGCCTCGGATGTTGTCCTTTCCTCCTTCTCCTTTGGTAGATCTGCAGATTTTTCTTTTTCTCCCTCTTCCTTCTCTTCATTTTCAAAGTCAAAGTCAGAAAACTGATCCGTTTCAAATCTGATTTTGACTTCCTTATTATATTTGAATGGATCAATGGACTTCTCTTCATTCATCACCACTATGTGTTTTACCAAAATTATATCTCTCTTTTTCAAGTCATACACTCGGTATCCTTTTGTGCTCTCATCATATCCTACAAGATATCCTGGTTTCCCTCTTCCCTCTAACTTCCATTTAGTCTTATCGCAATCCAAACTGTAGACTTGACTTCCGAACACTCTCAAACTAGACAAATCAGGCTTTCTTCCTGTCCACCTCTCATACGGAGTTTCCTCCTTATTTGCTGAAGTTATGACTCTATTTTTGATGAAATTAGCATAGTTCATAGACTCAGCCCAAAACTGCAGCCCTATCCTCTTATCACTTAACATACTTCTGGACATATCTCCTAAAGTTCTATTCACTCTTTCTGCTACTCCATTTTGTTCCGGATTATAGGGAACAGTTTTCTCATGATGAATTCCTTCTTCTTTAAGATATTCTTCAAAATCCCTTGAGGTGTATTCTTTCCCATTATCACTTCTTATCTCTTTTATTGAGGTTTCATGTAGCTTTTCACTCCATACTTTATACTCTTTGAAACATCTTAATACCTCTGACTTATGTCTAAGAAAGTATACCTTCGTGTATCTAGACCAATCATCTGTGATAGTTAACATCTATCTTTTCCCCCCATGTGAGGCATACCTAGCAGGTCCCCAAACATCAGTGTGAACTAGATCTAATACTTTCTCTCTCCTAAATGTGGTTGCCTTTGGAAATGGAAGTCTATGAATCTTCCATTGGGCACATCCACTACAATCATCAAAGGTCTCATCATCTTCAAAAGTAATACCCTCCACTATTCCATTTTTCTTCATTTTCTTTAATCTATCTAGATGCACATGCCCCAACCTTTTATGCCAAAGCATCATCTCACTTGCACACGAGTAGAGAACACTCTTTTCATTGCAAAGTACAATTCTGAACATTCCTTGACTGCCCTTCTCAGCTATGAAATAAACCTCATTATCAAAGCTTGCTGTGAAGATTCCTTTCCTAGTTCCTGTTTCAAACTCCTTTTCATCTAGGACAGCTGTTGAGACTAGGTTCTTGCTAAGTTGTGGAATGTAAAGAACGTCTGAGAGTGTTACAATTGAGGCCTTTCCATCAACTAGAACCTTCAAGTCAACAGTTCCAACAAGACTTGTGGTTTCTACTCTACCATCTCCGTACTCTATCTCAACTGTTGGGATCTTTCTCAGTTTAGTGAACCACCGCTTATCTTTGCACATATGCATTGAAGCCCCTGAGTCTATGATCCACCCATCCTCGGGTGGATCCCTCTTACCTCCGAAAGCACACTTTTGTCTCCGTGGAATGTCGACATGCTTTTCAGTGTTTTTCGGATTAAGGAGAAGCTCCTCAAGCACCTCTTCAGGTTCAGTTTTTTCTTCCACTTCCTCATCAAGAACTTGAGTCAGGAAAGCCTTTTTCTTTCCTCCGTCCTTTGAGGTTCCTTGACCATCTTTCAGTCGAAGATCTGCAAGTCTGACACAATCTGCCATATAGTGTCCCGGTTTCTTGCAAAAGTGACATAATCCTCCTCGAGAAGTTCCTCTCCCCTGTCTATCAAATCTGCCACCTCCTTGTCCTCTTCCACCAAAGTTTCGATAAGGATCTTTCCCTCTCTCCTCATCACGCTTCCGCCAATCAGCTCCTGCAGACAATGCTTAAACACTTGGACTCCCTCTCCTAAGCTCTATGGTGCTTTTTTTCACTAAAATCATTCCCACAGTGTCATCCCAATTCCAATTGCTATCTCCTATGTCCTGCAATCGGTTAATGATATTCTCATACTCTTCAGGTAGTTTCATCATTAATGTGTTCACTCTTTGTCTCTCAGACCATGAGTTACCTGCACTCTCTAACTCTCCAAACAATGCTCCTAAATCATTGCAATAATTATCCATACTTCCTCCCTTATAAGTATAAGCTGCAATCTTATTTTCTGCCAACTGTTGCTGCTGCAATGATCCACTCTTATATTTGTTAACTAGTGATATCCAAATCTGAGATGAAGATTTGACATGCATAAGAGGAATGGCAATGCCCTTTGCTACACTTTTAAGAATTAAGAGCTTAGCAACCTTGTCTTTGTAGTTCCACTTTTCAGACTCTGATCTTTCGGTCTGAACCCTTGTCGTTGTTGCTGGTGGTGCTGCTGCCGGTATCGCCTTTGGCAATGGTGTTACTTGAGTTGCAACTCCTTCCTTTTCTCCTTCCATGACAATCTCTTCTCCTTCCTCATCTTCATCCTCGGTGATGGTGGCAGCTGTTCTACCAACTGTAGAGGCGGAGGTGCCAGAAAAACGTGTCCCTCCAAACCCAGGTGGAGGTGGGCATCGAATTTGTCCAGACACTATGCCCCATAAATGCTTCTCAAATAGTTCTCCCTCCATCATCATTTCCCAATAAAGAAAGTCTGATCCATCAAATATGGGCACCCTAGAGGGTGGGCCCATAACCTGAAATTCTGTGGTCTCCATTGACCCACAGAATGAGCAGCCTATGTAAAGCCTCTAGGATAATATTTGCCCCTTCTACTTTCCCGCTGAATAAGCGCCACCCAGGCACACAAATATTCTTACCACTCTCACCCTTGTGAGGACAAGACTCCCCTGAGTCAAACGAAAAAAAGAATCACTGAATTTGCTCACCCGAGCAGTAAGTTATGGCTGGTCAAAGATGACCTTTATAGTTACAAGCTCTCTTAGAGAGAGAGGTACCTAAATATTACTAAGTCTCGGTCTGCCTACTCACGACTACCTACTATTAAACCCTAGTCCAATAGGAACACTATAAAGTACAAGAAGGTACAATGGGCGATGTACTTATTGTACAATTATTGTACGACAAGGTCTACAAGGTGACACCTGTCATATTGGAAGCCATGGTTCCTCCTCCCATCTTCTCCGGTATCAAATAATGTGGCGCCACGTGGAACCGCGTGACGCTATATCCGTATGCCGCCGAAAAGCTCACTTCGCGTGGCGGCTATAATGCCGGCCGTCCGATCAAAACATATTTTACACGGTTCAGATTCGCGTACATGCAGAAATTGCTCATTTTGGTTAGTCTGCTGTTAATTAGCTGTTTCGTTAATGTTTATATATTTATGAAACCCGTCACGTGTATCGTTTCGTAACGCCTTAATGGTTAAGGCGTTAGGCTACAAAGAATATAGAGGTCACAGGTTCAAATCTAGTACTAGGCACTATTTTAGCCAAAATACCCTTAACTGCAAAAACTGCCACTTTCTAAATATGGCGGCAGCCATGGCGCGCCTTTGATCCTCACTCTCTTTCTTTAAAACAAAACTAAAATAGGGAAGTGAACTATTAATTACCTCTTTTCAACACCTTTTTACATCATCTCTCTTCTCTCTTCTCTCTCTTCTCTCTCTTTTTTAAATAATCTCTTACTCGAATATTAATCCTCTAAGATTTAATCATGTAAGATACAATCCTCTTTTGCACATGTACACTGATGCACTAAGAGACAACAAGGTAAGACAAGCAGAACTTAGCGTAGCGACGAAGTCTGTCCCTAGTTGGGTGACTGTGCACACTGCAAGGACGTTTCCACGAAGAAAGTAGCACGCGCTTTTTTCCTTCGAAACGACTAATTCCAAACGTTGACTTAAACACGTGTCGTCACACGAAAGCACCTGCACGCAAAATAAAACACATGCGCACGCAAACAAAAGTCACGCGAAACGAAATAGTACATTTTGTTCGTGGATAACAAAAGTACCACCGCCAAACGACGTCGTACATTTTGTATGATGACGTGATACTTTACGTCTAACAAATAATTGTAAGTATGTCGCTTCGCGAAAAAAACCGCGAAACGACAATAACCCAACAAAATTTCTTTTTTGTTTTTGGGAATTTTGAGCCTTGAGTTGCCCAATAATCCCTGTTATTTTTTTCTTTCCCTTTCTAAGATAACTTTGTTTCTCGATTCCACATTTGCTAATTTTTTGAACTTCACAAGTTCTATATGCACAAGTCTATAAGGGTAACACGCCAATGATTCTCTTGAGGGACTCGATATGACAGTTTGTGAGCCAGTCCGGAATTTATACCTTTGTTGAAATTGAAACGTACCATCTGGAGCGTCCGTTTGATCCGAACTTCACATCTGCGCCTACGGTTCAGATTTTATCTAAGAGTTTGCTCGGTTGAATTTGTAGATTGGCGGTTGAAATTATGTACTACACCGTCAATCGCTATTAGAGTAAAGGAATAATTAGCGTAAAAAAAAAATAGTGTTATTAACACTAATCGGGAATTAATTTTTTTTGAAAAAAAAATATATATATATCAATTAATCCTTACTTGTAATTTGAGTTGTCCTGAATAATAAATACCCGCCCTTTAAATGTTTACAGTAATATGTGTATTTGTACAAAATCTGACAATTCGTACGCCGTCGCACTGTTCACACGGTCGACGGACGAACATATGAGAACATGATTTTTGTCGACTAGTTTGCATCTATTTCTTCCACTGCACATTCACATGTGTGCGCAATAATGTTAAGTGTCTTTTTATGCCTTTGTAATTCAAAAAGTACCATTTCGTACAAAAATATCATGTCCGTACGCCACAATATTTCCATCGCAGTGTACTTCCATTATTAAGGCTAATTGAAAAAAAAACCCTAATTAGAATAATGGAAAAACTAGAATTATGGATTCTATTTCGGGTTTTATTTTTTGAAAAAGGCACCGAATTGGCGTTATATACTCTAAGAGCGATTGACGTTGTACAGTACGGTCCGTTTACAGAATGGCACGTCACTGATGCTGTCATGCTATTTAAGTACTACCGCCGTACCGCACCGACATCTTTGCGCTAGTGAAACTTAAGCGGACCGTAAGGCCAATCGGGTAGCAGCGTCAGAAATAGCAGTTTTGTCGGTCGGCATGGTCAAATTGGACAGTAAGGGTGGAATTCCATTAGAAGAAAAGTGTGGTTCGTTACTGGATGCCGTACAGGTTCATACATATCCGTACCATGCCGTACCTTAATTTTTTTTTTGTCAGACGAAAAATCGTTACTGGAAAGCTGTCGGGAAACTACAATGATGTAGGCGTAATTCTTGGCCGTTGGATATTCCACTTTTTCAGATCCGCGAAGCAATCGCGCACATCATCCAGTGTCACGATAGTCTCCTCGCGAGGAGAGTTGTACGATACTAGACGTGTACCATTGGTACACGTGAAAAAGAAAAAAAATATATGCTTTGAACAAGCGATCACAGGTCTACACGTCGTATAGGCCATGTGCCTACGTCGTACGGTCCATGTGCCGCCTGCCACGCTAGATGCAAGTGAGCCGAATTTTTTTTCGCACGCTCCGTTTGACATCCACCGACATTCAAAGTTTGCCGCGACCTTCAAAGTTTGACGCGTCTTTTTGCCATGCCGTTTCGAAATTTTGATTTCCGTTTTTAAAATCAAAAATCTGGCCGCAAACTTTACGTACGAATCATTAACTACCTCCGGCCGTACGGATATTTCGTTCTGACTTTCCGTTTGAAGATTTTATTTAAGATTTTTAAATCTGGACTCTAACCTGCGTGGCGCTAATCATAATTGAGGAAGGTTTGTTATTGGCCCGACAAAATGGAATAGTCTTCCAGTAAACGCTGTCAGTAGAATTTTCAGTACATTTACTGGGACGGCCTAATGGAATTCCACCCTAAGAGCGTTGTTCCATTAGGCGGTCTTAGTAAATGTCAAAAAATCGTCTACTGAAGCCATTGTTCCATTGTCTCAGGTCAGTAACCGACATTATTTTTGCGTGGCGAAACTTGATTGGTCCACGTAATACATGAATAGGATTTTGAAAATATTCAAAGAATCTGTGACAGCAAATTGTGACCACCTATTCGTAACAGCGAAGGTAAAAAGTGACTCGTACGACGTATTGAATAAAACCTGTACGGGCGGACAAAACTCAAGATTTGTAAAAGCGTACGAAAATGTTAGAATGGTTAGTGGATGGCAATAGACGCGTGAAACAATATCCACCGTCAAATATTTTCTTGCGTCTTCCGGTGGCCTCGCATCCTCCCTGGCGGAAGGTACAAGTCATACGCGACGTGTACTCACCTGGTCGCGCGGTCGTCGTGGATATTTGTTCACTTTTCCACGAGGCACGATGCTATTCGTTCAAGCGCTAAGAAATTGACCTAATCCGGGTCTCTTGTTGCGAACTGGAAGTGTCAGACGATGGCGTATCCGATTATGCATCCGATGGTCCACGTTTACGCCCATAAACGTGGAGAATCAAATCCCTCGTTCAGCAGGCTTGTTTTTCTGACATTTTAATTTTTTTGGTACGGCACTGTACGAAAGAGTACGGCTTTCGTAAGTCAACGGCATTTTTCCCCTAATGGAACCTTACCCCAATATTGTAAATCGGAAAATGTGAAAGTGAAAGGCGAATCCACCCGCCTGCGATCTCCCACCACACCGATGGCATGTTTATTAATTTATATGCGACAAAGGTGTTAAATACAATATTTCAATATACATTTCAATATTTATAGTTTTTATCATAGTTGTTCAAACCGCATTTTACGCACGATTCAAACGCGCGAATTATACGTAAGTTACGCATTGAACGATTTGAAAAAATAGTTAAAATCGTTAATGATTTACAGTTTTTAACTTTTTATCCAATGCTCGTGAATGTTTTTGGATTGAAAATGGTAAAATACGATGTAAGCAATGAAAAAAAATTGCACTGAACCAAAGAAAAAATACTGTAGCTGTATTGTATTACCGTGTACCCTTAAATATCGAATCGTACATACGTACAACCACTTCAGCGTACTTATAGATTATAAGGGGCAATATCCAGTGAGACTAAAAAGTTTGACTCTACTTTTTTATGCTGTTTCGTGCGTATTTTTTACGAGATTTTTCTACTATTGCTAAAAACCAAACTTACAACTATGCTATGAGTCACCTCCGAAAACAAAGGAGTGAATTTTAGCAGTCGTGTGTTTTCTAGTCGTCACGTCACACTGAAATGGTATTCGTAGAATGGTTCGTACGGACATTCCTTCCGACAGTACAGTACCGAGGATAATCCCTCCGTACGAAAACATGAAAGTAGAAACATATGAAAACTGTGTTGCAAAAAGTGCGATGGAAAAACAGGGAAGAAACAGGAAGATCTGAAGAGAAGTTACGGGAAAAAAAAAAAAAAAAAAAAAGAGACACGAGAACCTGAAAAAAAAAAATTGCTCCCCTTTCTTCGCACGGGCCGGTGTTGTTTTCAACTCCGCGCTAAAAAAAAAAAAATGTCGCTAGAAAAGGTCTTTCCACTAAAAGATAGAAATGTCGCACGCTATGTCACGCTTCGTAAAGTGCGTAACAATATTTTTTTAATATTTTGTAGAGAGAGGGTTGTGATTTATCTGTCCACGTGGCAACACATCTGTATGTCCGTCGATAGATTTGCAAACCCTAAAAACCTTAAAAAACCCTAAAAACCCCTAAATGAAGTCATCACGGAAAAACGTCGGAGAGATTCTCATTTTTTTTCGCATACCAGCTGACGTAACGCGTACAGACTGCCACTTGTGACATATTCACGGGTCTTCGCCACCTGGCAATCTGTACGGTAGCGCTGACAAATTGCTGTACTGTATCTCGAGGTACGTTAATAGCCACCTTTTGTCGCATAGTGCATAAATAAGAGTCTCCGGGTGAGGTCCGAGATAGCAGGTGGGTGGATACGGAATCCCCCTTGAAAGATATGTAATGGGACATACGAACACTTATTTTTTAAATTATATTTATAATGTACATAACGAAAATTTACCGGCAGCCAACATAAAGGCAAAATCCGCTATACTTTTTGCAGTCAATATAACGTTTTTGTCCCTATCGCGAACAATGGCATACGATTTTGGCGCTTTAAGGACCTAATTTGGTCGTACAGATGGAGTCGTCGGTCGACCTTTGATTTTTGGGAATTTAGGGTGGAATTCCATTAGGCCGTCCCAGTAAATGTACGGAAAATTCTACTGGCAGCGTTTACTGGAAGACTATTCCATTTTGTCGGGCCAGTAACAAACCTTCCTCAATTATGATTAGCGCCACGTAGGTTAGAGTCCAGATTTGAAAATCTTAAATAAAATCTTCAAACGGAAAGTCAGAACGAAATATCCGTACGGCCGGAGGTAGTTAATGATTCGTACGTAAAGTTTGCGGCCAGATTTTTGATTTTAAAAACGGAAATCAAAATTTCGAAACGGCATGGCAAAAAGACGCGTCAAACTTTGAAGGTCGCGGCAAACTTTGAATGTCGGTGGATGTCAAACGGAGCGTGCGAAAAAAAAATCGGCTCACTTGCATCTAGCGTGGCAGGCGGCACATGGACCGTACGACGTAGGCACATGGCCTATACGACGTGTAGACCTGTGATCGCTTGTTCAAAGCAGATATTTTTTTCCTTTTTCACGTGTACCAATGGTACACGTCTAGTATCTTACAACTCTCCTCGCGAGGAGACTATCGTGACACTGGATGATGTGCGCGATTGCTTCGCGGATCTGAAAAAGTGGAATATCCAACGGCCAGGAATTACGCCTACATCATTGGAGCTTCCCGACAGCTTTCCAGTAACGATTTTTCGTCTGACAAAAAAAAAACAAAAGGTACGGCGTGGTACGAATATGTACGAACCTATACGGCGTCCAGTAACGAACCACACTTTTCTTCTAATGGAATTCCACCCTTACTGTGCTGGAAGGTGCACAAAACTGTGAGGGTCAAATCTAGTCAACGGAGACTACAATGTTCCATAGTTCAAAAGTAGGTGACCGTACGCCCATACAATATGCCTATTGTATGCAAAACATACAATATGGCCTTAAGACCCATATTGTATTGGCCGCAAAATGAAATAAAATAGTAACAGGGTTGAGTTGCGCATGGATCGATAGAGAATAAAACGTCATGTCTAAATTTGAAAAAAAAAATCGGACAAAAAAATATTTTTCTGTGAGTTTTGAGCGACCTTTAATTTAAAATGTCAGATTCGGATGATCTGACGGTCGTTGATGAAAGTAACGATCTAAGAAGATCACATGAAAAGCCCATAACACAACTTACGATAGGACTATCGTCAGATTCGGACGATCGGACGGTCGCTGATGAAAGTAGCGATTTAAGAAGATCACATGGAAAGCTCGTAACACAACTTACGCTAAAGGCGGCCTACAAAAGGCCTACCAAAAAACGCCTACTTTTGAACTATGCAATGTTCTAAGAAAGCGCGAGAAAAATTAGTGATATTTTACATAGTTTTGGTTTCGCGAAATGATAGGTCCATAAAATATTCATCAAATATGCAAAAGACTATTGAGGATCGGCGATATTCAACATATCGCATGGGCGCCAAAGTGAAAACTTTGGATAATAGCCAAGCCGGGGATCGCACCCGGGACCTTGTGTTAGCCGTACACTAGCTCTACTAACTGAGCTACCCGGCCGATGTGCATGCAAGCGCCTCAAACCGAATTTACGGTAATGAACGGCGCACTGGTAGAACCAGCATTTACTGCGATACACACGTCTGGAGTCCGAAGTGGACATTCCTCCAACAAAGACGCGTACTGTATGGGTTGGAAAAAAAAAGTAAGAAACCCTAGTTGTCCAATTCTTACGGATTTCGACTTTTTTCATAAACTACGTCATATTCGCTTGTTTCGTATATTTCGTAAATTTCTTTATTTTACACTATACGGGAATGTCCAAAAAATGTGCGAAAAGCGTGCCCCCTAGAAAATCCTTAAAAAATCTGAAAAAGGTACAAAAGATATACGGAAATGTACAAAATTTTACGAAAACTGCTCTTTATAACCATAAAAGTACGAAAAATCTAAGAAAGTTGTACTGATATATACTGGAGCGTAAAAGAATGTACCCTAAAAACCCTAATTCCTCGCTTAAATAAAAAAAATGCAAGAAAATGTATAGATGTCCAATAATGTACAAAAAATGTAACGTAGATGTACCGAATAATGCGAGAATGTACGAAACGTACAGTAACAAACCTAAAATAAATAACCGTAAAATGTACAAAATATACAAACAATGTACGTAAAAGTAGAAAAAAAAAAAATGAGTGTACAAAATTATACTAAAAATACAAAAAATGTACCCTTTAAACCCTAAAATCCCCTAAAACCATAAAGGTTTCATTTGTACGGATTTTGATTTTTTTATTAAAATGCGTTATTTTTTTTAGTTTTTGAACTTTTCGTAAAATTCGTATACTTTTCATGCACGGAAAACATGTACGGATATAATGTACGGAATTTTCAAAAAATGTTTAAAGTACAACGTGAATCGCTATTAGATTTAAGAAACCAATACACATTCCCATGATTTAAGGGTAGCCGCGATATCTTGTGTTCAAATATTCGACACCTGAACATGTGAGAACAAGTTCTCGCGATTTTCCCTCGCCTTAATGACTTGGATCAAATTTGCGTACGATTTTCAGTGCGCCGCACTCAATTTCTACTGTCAACTCCTTTATTTGACACTTATTTTGTACGTCTATCCAAAATAATTACAAGATTCAATACGGACTGACACATTTGGTACGCTACATTATTTAAAAACAATTGAAATTAGTGACTCACGCTATTTAAACTGTACCAATATTAACGCAAAAACAATATTGAGTTAAAAGATTTAAATTGATTAACTTCAATTTATTCACGTATATGTGCGTGACGAGCAAAAAAAAAAATAGCGAGTATTCTCACTCGTGCTAAAACTTTCCAACTTGTGTGGCGCCTACGTGGACGTTTTTCATTTTTTGTCAGGGTGATAATTTAACTAAAATCAATTTGCGAGATGATTTCTGATAACGTTTTTTGCGGAGCTAGTTTGCGTGCCCGTAGGTCGAAAATTTGAGACTGCCAAAATGAAATTTTCTCGTTGGCGACTGAATTTTGGAGAAAACGACGAAAAAAAATTGGTATTTTAATACATGAGCACATAGTCACATACCCTAAGTTGTAGTATTATTTATGATTAAATGTTTCTATTTTCTATTTTATTACGAAGTAAAATCCGGTCAACGCATTAAAAAAAATTTGAATTTTGTAAAATGCGCATATTCATTCTTTTCATGTGTTTCATGCATGCGCATACTACAAATGAAACCTCCATGCCTAAAACCCTTAAATAACCCTAAAATGTCATGACATATACAAACACTGTAAAAAAATCTACAAAAATTGTACGGGTGCTAAGTAAGGTACGAATTTTATTAACATTTCAAAATGGTCTGAAGCACACTATACATGGTATTCGTTAGTTTACTCCGCTCGTTTTATGCGTGTAGGACTTCTATGGTAAAAAATGGTTATATTTTTTGGGTTGAGGTCGAAAGTACATTAGGTGGTTTTTGAATTTGTACGCACAATATCACTAACTAACATTGTCGAACTTAGGATGTACTACATGTTGTCATCTGTGTTTTTCGACCCACAACCATGACAAGAATCGTCATCTTCAAACTTTCTTTAAAACACATCGGTGATGTGTTTTAAACAAAGTATTTCCGATTAACAAATAGAAAGACATATTTGCACAAGTTGAAATTTCTCAAAAATTTCAAACAAATTCAAGCGACAACAAAAAGTATACGATTCGCTATTTTTGTTCGTTTGAGTTCAGTACGACGAGAAAAAATATACATTTTGTTCTTTTTTCTTCCGTTTGCATTCGGTACGGATTTTTTTTTCGCAGGGGTCTTAAGATTCTGATGCCATTTCACGTCGACTTGACATGAGACGCAAAGGCAAAGCGCATCTTCTTCAACCGTGAAACGGCAAAGGCTAGAAGGCGACGTTTACAATGTCACAAATAGACTTGTGACGTCATAAGCAGCAAAAAAAAAATGTGTGTCATCATAGGTTGTAGATGTTGATAGTCGTCACGAGCATTGTCAACGTACACGATCGTCACACCCTTAAAGTAACAATTTCGTTGTTACACACAGGGACACTTAAAATATTGGTTCCGAAGAATCTGCACCAAAATACAAAGTAAGTTTGCTAAATCACAAGTATATGGACACATAAGTTAAAACATAATGGCATAATTCGTTAAGTGATAAAACAAATATTAAATCTAATACGCTTCTACAAATCTCAAATTGATTTTGTCCGTACAAACACGACAACCAAGTTTTGCGCTTTTAAACAATTTGAGTATTCTCGGTGTCTAAACAACAACCTTTGTGGTACTAGTCGCAATAAAGCACGTAGGCGATAGTTGCCATGCAGGCAAGACTTGATGGATAAGCGATCAACGTACTACGTCCATTAAACATATCCGCACGATTATAGGCAACACTTGATGGACGAGAGCCCTAACTTTCAAATTTCTCGATAGATTTTGGTGGAATCGTGTGTACTTTGTACGATGGTACATATCGTCTAAATTTTTTGAGAATTTTGGTGGTAGTCCATCGTGACACTCACCTTTATAATCATCGTGTCGTGACTCATATGATTTTATTAATTCGAGGTGCTTTATGAGGTGGGTATTGAATATACCTTGGATTGGAGCGAATGCCTCGCGGATGATTATCAAACGATTAGTGTTACCTCTAAGACCTTTGAAAAATATTGGTAACATTTTATATAAAAACAAAATATGTGGTAGAGTGTAGTATCGAGATGTACAAATTTTCGTAAACCACCTCACTTTTACATCACGTAACACAATTTGGAATGTACTTTAGACCTAAATACTTCACCGCTCATTGTTATTAATGTTAACAAAACTAATTTGGTCGCGATTGTTTTTGGCCAAAAATCAAAAAATAGAGTTAACCACAATATTTAAGGACGTGGACCACAATCTACCATGTCTCCTTGCACTAAATTAGTATTATTAATTTTAATTTTGCATTAACACTAATAAACCTTTATTGCTAATAACAATGAGCGGTGTAGTGTTGTGTATCGAAGGCCCATTGCCGACGTTTTATATGTACCTAATATTGGGTACCCTATAGTCGATATTGCTTCAATGCATTGAGAATATCAGAATTGTGATATTTTACCAAAATATCGGCTCGGTATGCCTATATATTTCCACCACAATATATCGAAGGGGCCCTGGCTCCCCCGCCCCCCTCCCCCTTGTGGCGCGACCCCAACCGTTGTCGAGGGGGATCCTTTGTACGATTTACCGTACAATGTTTCCGTACGGACACACATCTCCCACCAAATATGTAGGGATACAATTTGTTGGTCCCGGAGCGATACTCTTAGATATCCGATACATCGAATATAGAAGTTATAGTGTGAAGTTGTTTAGACTGTGTAACACTTAGGTACAATAAATCAGTAAATTTAAGACCAGGTGTGCAGGTTCAAAACAACACAGGTATACGGTGTATGACTTACATTATCACGATAAATTTTTATCGGAATATGGTATAGATATATTGTCAAAACATGGCGATAGATCTTGATCGATGTATCGATACGATTTATCGACTACTGGTAGGTCAAAAATGGTACACATCGATTTTCGGCAAGAGGCAGGTGATACACAGCTCCACGGTTGCGAGTTAATGCCGGAAGCGAAGATTGTCGGGCTCGTGACTTCTCTAAGGCCGCTACTCCATTAGGCGGTCCCTGTAAACATGCGGAGACTTTTATTTGTAGTGTTTACTAGCACAGCGTTCCATTATGTCGTGCCAGTAAACATCATTTCTCAATTATAATTGGCGCCACGTAGGTTAGTTTTAAGATTATTAAAATCTAAAAATATTCTTCAAACTGAAAATCTGTGCATAATATTTGTAACGAGCGGAGGTAGTTAATGATTCGTACAAAATTTTTGCTACCAAATTTTAATTTTGAAATTGAAAATCAAAATTTCGAAATGGAATGTCAAAAAGGCGCCGCAAACTTTGAAGGTCATCGGATGACAGAAGGAGTGCGCGAGGATATTTCGGTCGACCTGCATACACCGTGGCGGAAGGCACATGGCGTGTACGACGTGCTCGTTTCTCATCGCCTCTTAGTGGCGGATATTTTTTTTACTTTTCACGTGTACCAATGGTTCGCGACCCGTGTGAAGAAACTCTCTTCACACTTGATGGTTTGAGCGATTGGTTCGCGAATCTAAAAAAGTGAAACATCCAACGGTAGATACTTGCGCCTATAATATTGGAGCCATCCAGTTAACATGTTTCGTCATGTTTCATCTGACAAAAAAAAAATGGTACGAATCTGTACGAAATCAATGGTACGAATATGTACGAAATCGTACGGCATTCAGTAAACAACCCCACTTTTCCTCTAATGGAAGTGCACCGTAATCGATGGGCCTTCCCCTGGACCACTGAGCATAGCATAGCGACAAGTTGAAAATATGAAACAACCGGAATCTGTCTTGTTACCGACAAATATTTGTCTGTTTGCCCAGCTGTTATTTACAAAACCTCCAATAGTTTTCATTCAGAAAGATCTGATCAATAGATCGCGACATATAACCACGTATCGCATTTCTTCCGTACATCACGAATGGTACAAAACGATTTTTTTTTTCGAGTGCCTTGTTAGATGCACATCCAAAAATCCAAGTGGATACCACAAAAAACAAAATACGGATGAAGAATGTCAAATTCAGAACCAGCTGCCGTGAAATTTGTTGACCTCATCCCGAGTGCCCGTGACGTGACATTCTTGCCCATTGCAGGTGACTTATTTTCCGTACATCCTTTCGACGTCCATGTTTTTCAAGCCGTACCTGTTTTGGTTTCTTTCGCTCAAAAAGGTACACTTTGTAGTTAGGTTAAACTATACGGAAAGGTGAAGTACGCTACAGGACCGCATTTTGTACGGACATATGAGCCGAACAAAAAAATTGACGGCAAATAGTTCGCCGTCTCCTAACAAGGAAATTCTCCGAGCCGTCTAGACCTTTCCAAATTGTACTTTTCTGTTTTATTCGCTTTTCTTTGTCCACCTAGTAATTTAAAATGTTCACACACTAAGGGTGGACTTCTATTAGGCGTCTCAGTAAACCACTTTTTATTTGCGTGGCTCATTCTGGTTGGTAACACGTAAGTTAATATTAGATGCTTAAAATCTTGAAAGAATCTTAGAATGCAAAGTCTGAACGCAATGTGTACCAGCGGAGGTAATATCTGTACCAGTGGAGATAATATCTGTACCAACGGAGGTAATTAATGACTCGTACAGAGGGCAGAGGGCATTAAATGTACTACCCAAAATTTTAAAACGCATCGACAAAAAGGCGGCGGCAAACTTTGATGGTGGGAGCGTGACGGGATGATTTCGGCAGATTCGCAGCCACCCTGGAGGAAGGCACATGGCCCTTGCGACGTGTACGTAAATATGCGCGCGCTCCTCGTGGATTTTTTTTGTCTTTTCCACGCGGCCTATTTTTACACGTTCTGTATTCGAGAACTGTCCTCCCTGTGCACGGTCTTAAAAAACTGTAGGGTTGGTGACGTGGCGTCACGGATAAAAAGTATAATTGAATCCGACGGTCCTAATTTACGCCTACAACCTTGGACAATTTTCTGTAATGTTGTTTTCGTTGAAAAAAATAACTGTACGAACCTGTACGAAACGGTACGGCCGTCAGTCAAAAACCCCACTTTTTCTCTAATGGAAGTCCACCCTAACTTAGAACATTCTAAAATTTGAAATACGACAACAAAGACTTTTGGCAGGTAGGAACGGACATCTCAATATTTTGGACAAAGGGCTCGGCTCCATCCGAGCACTTTTAGGGGTCCAAAGTCCGGCTGTACCGCAAAATGCGGTGAACCGCAAAAATAGACCCGAAAACGCTCAATCAGTCGGTATAGCCGCGGAAAATTCGGGCGACACGTGTACTTTAAGGAAAGGAAAAAATGCAGGATAGGTTGTCGCAAAGAAAAATCTGATTCAGATTCGTACAAATTTTGGATCGACTGTCAGAAGTACACTGAGCAGCGCGTCGTATTTTGATTGGCCAAAGATTTGGTGCGTTCGTGCAACGGAAAGACCTTTGTTTCATCGCTCGAAGAGAGCATATCATTGGACAAAAGTGGTCCCAATGCCTACCCTTTGGACCGAAAAGTGTCCCTAATGGAGCCGAGCCCTAACGAATGAAGAAGATATTTCACAAATTTTGTCATTTCTGTGATAGCTTCTCTGTCATTTTGTCTCACTTGGAACATTTTACTCGTGTGACCATTTTATTGGATACATGCGTGTTCGTCATACAATTATAGTACCATAGTTTTGTCTTATCGGTGTCCGTTGAAGGCTTGAAGCCGAAAATGGACAACCTGTACTGTACCGATCGGACGTATAGTTTCGTACAATATTGGAATCTTCTTCACGATTTTGCCCGACCGTATGGAACTGAAGGATCAACGTCAGGATCCGCTTTTTGAAGGCGACTCGTCAGTGCTTGACACGCGGGAAGGTGTCAGAAGTACACGTCACACATAGCAGGTTAGATATTTTCTGGACCGCTACACCGCGAATCGTAATTAGCCTTATGTACGCTATATAGGCACCCCAAAATTTTGACATTGATACCTTAAATATAATAGATAACACTATTGAAGGACGTGGACCATAATCTGCCACGTCTCCTGGCACTAAATTAGAATGAATGACGGTAAATTTTTTTTTACACTAATAATTTCTATACGCTAATAACGATTCAAGGTGTACTTTATGAAGTATGAACCGTTTCAATTCGTTTTTAGATTTAGGACTGTTTCACGCGTCGAGAAAACACCACCCCGTGGACGCTATTAGAGTGGAAAATCATTATCTTTTTTTTATTAGTGTTGATAATGCTTATTTACATATCGTGGCAGCATTTGCAGCTTGTAAGAATTCATGGTAACAAAAATAAATATGGATTAGCTACGCTATTTCATGGTCAATGGGAAAAAGAAAAACGTCGTCATTGAAATGTTATTAAACGTTAACAGCATTTTCACGGTGTATTTTCACACGTGCGATGTCTACCAGAAGCCTCATTACTGTGGTTAAAGAATTTTGGAGCAAAGGCGATCGACTACAGTAATGACGTGGCGGCTTTAAATTAACTCCCCATGTACACCTACGTGGCGCTTGTTAATTCATTACAATTTGTGTCATACCGAAGATTCGCACGTACGCAAAAAACAATGTAACGTGTAATAACCCTCGGGTACTTCGAAAAGCTAAAGAATGGGTTTAAGGTACACCGTACGTCTTTCTGTCTTATTCGTGCAAGTTCCAGAAGTATCAATTATATCATTGCTTTGTGGAAACGTTAATTTATTCGTCCGGCAGGACTGTAGCTTTGCGGTTACGTGTCTAGAATATAGCCTTGAATTCCTAGTAATGGGGGATGTACACGTCATTACAGTTAATCGTACTCTTATTGGTGTCGTGTCCTATGTACTCGATGCTACTACTATGCTGTCCTGACCATAGTTCAAAAGTAGGTGACCGTACGCCCATACAATATGCCTATTGTATGCAAAACATACAAATGGCCTTAAGACCCATATTGTATTGGCCGCAAAATCTCAGAGTTTCAGAGGCTTAAGGTGTGGCATCTTCTGTCAAGCTGCGCCATTCTCCGAACAGCTGGACGGTTTGTTTGAGTGTATTTATGTGTGTGGCATTTCGGTTTTCGTGGGAAAGTGTCATTTTTGGTTAATTCCGATTTTCTTGGTTTTAGTTGGAAGTGATTATTTTGCTTCGTTGTTTTCCTTTGAGATAACTCTTGTAGAGAATACGTGGAAGATACGAGAGGCTAGTGGCTACCTCGTGGCTGAGTATTCTTGTCCAAAAGGTCTAACTTTTCAAAAGCACATTTTTTAAAAAGTTTATTTCTTTAAAATAAATTAAAAATATAAAAAAAAATATTACCTTTCATATTCAGTTTTTATTCTTGTTTTTTGTCTTTCCATTTTCCTTCCACTTTATCTTTCGTTTTCAGTTTTGCTTCTCAGTTTGGTGTGAGAACAAAAATCTAAAAGAAAAAAAAATATAAAAATACATTATTTTCAATATAAAATCAATCTTTTCATTTCTAAATTTTCTTCTTTCTATTTTTGATTTGGTTTTTTCTTTTAAATCCGGCTTTATCTTTTTACGAGGTTTCCTCCTACTTTCTCTCCATTTTTGCTTTCGCTTTCAGTTTTGTTTTGAAAAAAAAATGCTATAAAAATAATTAAATTTATAAATTTTACTTTATATAAAAAAAAAACACATTTTGTTTTTGTTTTTTATTTTCTTCTTTGTTGCTTCAATCTTTGTCTCTTATCTTGTTACCACTTTTTTTCTGGGCTGCAGATTTAGGTCTGAATTTGGGTCAGATAATAGAGTTAATCTGCGAAATTAGAGTTTGCTGCAGATTTAGGGTTTGGGACGTAGATTTAGGGTTTGTTCGAATTTAGGGTTTATTTTTCGGAATCATTAACCCTAGGTCAGCATATTACCATTTATTGGTCGCAGATTTTTGGTTTTTACAGCGTGTATTTAGGGTTTGGGAATCTTTTTTTGCCTATTTCCACCTTAATGTGTGTCTCACTTTCAAGTGTGCTCAATATTCATTATCTTTTTTTTTGTTGCAAATTATTTTGCTAGCTAGTTGATATTTAGATTTTGGTGGATTTGATATTTTTTTTTTCCCGTTGCAAATTTAAATTTTTCAAAAAACTTAGCAAAATAAAAATATGTTTTCAATATATTAGAGTTGCACGAATTTTAACATATAATTATCATTGCTTTATAGTTCGGTATAGTGTGGCATGGCTTTTAAACGCATACCCTAGCAGGATATTAAACGCTTGGGTGTAGAGTTCTGGTTTTGGGCACGGTTATTCGGAGTGGGCACGGTTATTCGGAGTGTGGTGCGGAATCACGCTTTGGCGCTCTGCAAAGTCTGTGACGATCAGCCGCGGCTCACCTTTCATAATCACCAGATTATTAAAGATGTTCTGGTGTACATATGTACAAGCGGTGATCAATGGTTCCACATGGAGTGCCTCGCTTCTTCATTATCTTTCAACCTGGATGACCATTGCTTCCGCCGTGGCTGTTCCATGCTCTCAATTGTGTTGGCCAACTCCTCCACAGGCTAAGAAGCTAATGGGGGCAATTATCTAGTCCACTTCACTCTAGGGGAGTATTCTTCCCCTTTCTCTCTTTTGGTCATTTTCATCTTTATACCTTCTCATGGTGTATATATTTTTTGTCTTTTCATCTTTATTTTCGTTGGTATATATGTTTGTGAGCATGACTTTGGTGGTTGTTATGCATGTTTGCTTGCTTGTCTGTCATGCACGACAGCTCTCATGCCGCATTGTGTCGGTTGCTGGCGTGCACGATATCATGCACGAACACGCAATGTTATACGTCACCTTCGAATCTTTGGATGTGAAGCATGGTATAAAGACCTTCTCCAATCCGACGACAAATTGGGTGCCCGCGCATTTCGTGGCATTTTTGTTGGGTATGCTCCAAATTCCAAAGCGTACCGCATCAAGAGTCCTTCTCAAAATGTCGTAATCACCACCAGAAAAGTAACTTTCAACGAAACGCCACTTCTCCAAACCTTGTCTCGTACTCCCTTCCCTTCCCTTCTTCCCCCATTGTCCAACTTTCCCTCTCTCACCTTCTATGACCCTCTTCCTCCAACACTTCCCCTTCAATCTCTTCAGCTACCTGACCTCACCTACCTTACACCTTCTCACCCATTTCCTCCTAGTCCTCCCATATTTCTTCCCTTATTATCTTCAAGTCCCCCTCCTCCTCCATCTTCTCATACCCCCGTTGTTTTCCCACCTGCTCCCATCAATCACGCCATCCAATCAACTACCCTTCCTCTTCATCCTGTCACAAATTCTGAAGATACTTCCTCCTCTCTCCCTCTTTTCCAAGATGATCCTCTTTTTGACAATCTTTCCCGCACAATATTTTCCCACTCACCTCTTCCTGGGCCTTTTACTCATCTTAAGCCTTCACCTCCCGAGCTTGAGACTTCCCCTCTTTCTTGAGCCATCTCTTTTACCTCCCCGTAACCCTGCACACCCTAGAGTTCCCCCCTCTCGGCTTATTACCTCCATAGGCCATGCCTCTCTTGCTTACGCTTACTCGGCTGGGGCCTCTACCTCTCTTATTTCTGCCCCTCCCTCTCTCAAAGCCGCCCTAAAACGTCCTCCTGCCTCCCTTTCGAAAATAGCCGCTGATGATGAATTCTATGCATAAATTTCCAACAAAACATGGAATCTTGTGCCGTTCCCCTTGGAATAAAGGCAATCGGCTCAAAATGAGTCTTTTGTGTAAATTAGAAAGCGGATGGATCCCTAGACAAATACAAAGCTCGCTTGGTGGCAAAGCGCTTTTCCCAAATTGAAGGTATAGATTTTTCTCAAACCTTTGCTCCAGTTGCACTGTTCACATCTATCCACACTTTACTTGGTATAGCTGGTGAATATGATTTCCATGTTTACTGATGGATGTTGAGAATGCTTTCTTAAATGGGATCTTGTTTGAGGACTTTTACATGGATCAGCCTAAGGGCTATATTTCCCTTGGATCTGAGCATCTGGTTTGCCATCTCATTAACATAATATATGGATTAAAACAATCTCCAAGTGTGTGGAACCATGCTATAGATGCTATTATGCGGAAAGAAGGATTTACTCGATTTTGATGCTGAATTTAGCATTTACTCTCGCAGCTCTGGCACCTTCTTGATCATTGTTGCCATCTTTGTCAATAATCTACTTCTTGTTGGTCCTTCTCTCGGTGAAATCTCTACTGTCAAATCTCTCATTCAAACCCATTTGACATGGCTGATCTAGGTGAGCTCATGTATTATTTGGGCATTCGAGTTTCTTGTAACTGCTCAGCTCGCACCCTGTCCCTCTCTCAAGAGACCTTTATCTATGATCTTTGGAAACGCTTTCGCATGGGAGACTGCTCCTCCCTTTCCACTCCTTTGGATGCCAATGCCCCTCTCCTCCGTTCCACTCATTCTCTTCTCTCTCCCTCCCTCCATTCCACTTACCGCTCGATGGTCGGGGCCCTTATGTACGCCATGCAAGCCACCCGTCCCGACATTGCCAAAGTAGTCACTAAACTCAGTCAATTCCTCCAACGTCCTTCTCTTGATCATCTTGCCGCAACCAAACGTGTCTTTCGTTATCTACAATGCACTAAAACTCTTTGTCTTACATATTCTTCTTGTGGCTCTAGTGCTGCTACGGGTTTTGTTGATTCAGATTGGACACAAGATGAGCTTTCTCGCCGTTCCATCATTGGCTTGTGCTTTTTTTAGGCAATAGTCTTATCTCTTGGTCATGCAGAAAGCAGCCTACCACGGCATGCTCCAACACTGAGGCGGAATATATGGCCGCTTATCACGCCCCCAAGGAAGCTATATGGCTTCGGAATTTACCTTCCAATCTTAGATTTCCCCCTTCAGCCCTTACTCTTTTTTTTTCTGATTCCCAAGGAGCCCTTGCTTTGATCTGCAATCGTGTTCACCACAAGCGGACGAAGCATATCGACATTAAGTATCATTACTCTCGGGAGCGGGTCGAAGATGACACTCTTTAGTTTCTTTATGTCAAATCTGCCGACCAAGTGGCGGATTATCTCACCAAGGCTCTTCATCGTCCTCACTTTGAGCAGCATCGCCTCTCCTCCGGCCTTCATCTTCCTTCTCCTCTTGGCTAAATTTCCTTTATTTTCATCTCAATCTACTTCCTAGTTTTTGCTTGAGGGGGGGTGTTAAGGGTCATTTAGCGTTATGTCTGTCTCTACTCATCATACATCGGTCCGATCTTGGTCTCGTCCGTACCCATCATTACATGGGTCGGTCTGGTCTTCGTCTTATTTGTACAACTCATGCGTCGGTCCAGTCGTGTCGCCCTATGTATAAGTCCTTTGGGCGACGGTCTCTATTTTTATGTATGCTTTTTTTTTGACTTAATTCTTTTTGTGCTTCAATTTTGTCTTCGTACTCTTTGTCCCTTGAGTCTACATCGTTACTTTAGGTCTTAATTACTCTTGTACACTGCTGACCTAAAGTCAATCCGTTAATACATTAGATCTTGTTAGTTACAGCGCACCAAAGAGCGCTTATACTCCACAGTAATTAGCACTGTGTATTTCGTATATAAGTGAATTTTCTCACTCAATGAAATCATCCCAAATACAAATTAATTTCTCTCTCCAATGCATTGATCTTTCTCTTGTGTACAATTTCATGGCTTCTGCCAATCCACCTCCAATAAGTTATGGGCCCGGCCATGCCACTTCTAATAGTATCTAGAAGTTTGATGGCCAAAACTTCTATGATTGGTCATTTTCAGCCATGTATTTTTTCAAACACGAGAAGATTTGGGACCATTTTATAGGAATTACAAAACCTCCTTTCCTTTCCTCTACTGATTCTTTGCAGAAAAAGCTACAAAGGAGTTAGCAATAGCTACATGGAAACAAAAGGATGAGGATGCGCACGCTGGCCTAGTGATGTCACTTACTACCGAGCGCACTTGTCTTATTTGTGGCGCCTTCTCTTCCGCGGAGGCTTGGAGTAGTCTTCAAATAGCTTAGATTCAAACTGGATGGGCCGCTTGCTGAATTCAAAAACGATCGTTTTTTTACTCTATATAAAACCAACGGAATCTATGCAAGATTGGATTAGCACAGTCGAATTGTCGGCTGGAAAGTGCACCATGATAGGCGTCCATCTTTCCGAAAAGGACCTCTCTTCTACCCTTTTGGGAGGACTCCCTGAAACCTTTTCCCCTTTCATTTCCTCGTTTGACAATCAAGACCAATCCATTCCGTTTCACTCCCTTTGTACCAAACTTTTGCATGAAGAGACAAAACTTCTCTCTTTTTCTACTCCAAATCTCTCTCATGCAAATGCTTCTTTTGCTGAAAATCAGAAAACTAACTCGGGGGGGGCACATTGTTTGTTTTGCGCTTATTACAAAACAAAAGGACACTCCGTTGAAGAATGTCGAAAATTGGCGTGGCGGAAAGCAACCGAGGCTTCCAATCACCCTAAAAATGGAAAAATGCCAACGTTGCCAATGCCACCCCACCAATTCTTCCCACCCCCCCATTCCCTCCACACCCTTTTTTCCCTACAACTTTTCCTTATCCTCACCATTATTCCCCTTCTCCATTTCTCCCACAATCTTCCAACGCCGCAGCGCACTATGCCTTTTCAAACTCCGTTAACCTTCCATAGTTGACCACTTTCTCCCCACATTTTCCCTCTAATTATCCCACTCTAGTAGCTTCCACTTTTGTTCTCCCTCGCTCACCAGAATTTGGATACGGCAATGTTGCCCATCATATCCCAAATTATGTCCTTTCGGAGATTCAATTTCCACAAGGGTACGCTTTTCTATCTCAAACCCTAACGATTGGCTAGTAGATAGTGGTGCTAGTCACCACCTTTCACCATGATCCGATTGGTTCACTTACCTTTCTCTCTTATCATCTCCTATGCACATTCACTTAGGAGACGACCACATTTCGTTGGCTACTCATTCTGGCGACGTAAACTTCCGTTATATGTCTATTCACATTCGCAACATACTCTTTGTTCCCTGGTCTAGCTAGGAACCTATTCTCAGTAAAAGTCGCCACTAATGTTGGCTTAAAAGCTGAATCTATCAATGATAGAGTAATGTTTCTTGATAGAAAAGACAAGATTACTATGGGTTTTGGCTTAGCACGAGATTTTATGTACGTCCTACAATCATATAGTACACCAAAGATATTTGCTTTAACTGCTAGCGTCAAAAGTTTTTCCCTTTGGCATTTAAGATATGGTCATTTAAATAGCGAAAGTTTGGGTACTTTGTGTTGTTCTGAGACAAGTGCTGGTACTGAAGATGAAGAAGATGCAGCAGTAGTCATCGTAGAACAAATCAAGAGAGGAAGCTTCCACAAATACCGATGGCTGAACAGAAACTTTGACAGACTATAACTTTCAGAAAAATGCTCCAAACGTCCTGAAAATTTACCACAATATAGATAACATACAAAAGGAACACACACACAAAATTTCAATCAATTCCGCTCACAAATTTGTGAGATATGTAGAAATGAAATTACATAAAACTGAGTGTACAGTTTTCATATCATTTGTTCCTAAAAATCAAATTCACTAAGTCCTACTTTTATACACCGAAACTACACTAAGCTGTACGGAGGCATTCCAGCCGTACATCTAACATTCTATCACAAATATTTACACCGAAGTTTAGACAACGTAAAGTGATAATGATCTAGTCACGCCTCGTCACTATTTGTTGGCGGCGGCTGTCAGCGGTCCGATTAGAGGATTTGGCACCGTAGAATTGACTTCCCGAAGTCCAGTGGTCCTGCCGAATTTCCGTACGTCCACGGAGGACATACTCACGCATTCTCCCAAGTGACGACACGTGTCCCAAGTGTGAATGAACCGTGAACTCCCAACTTCACTGTCACACTAATTTCGGTAAGTACTGAACCGAACTCAACCAAAAATAGCTTAAGTCCCGAACAGCTCTCTCTCACAGCTGAGGCATAAAGAGGACTAAAGCTTTCTAAAAAACAACACTTTGCCACATCTTGTAACTGGAATAAATTCTTTTTCTAACTAATCTTTGGATTTTTGTCACGGTTGCGTTCAAGGAAAAATATCGTGTCACTCATTTCCCACTAGGACTACCGTCATCACTGAACCCCTTGCACTTGTACATACGGATGTATGTGGACCCATGCGCACACGTAGCTACAGTGGATCCCTTTATTTTGTCAATTTCATTGACCACGCCACGCGTTTTTCACACGTGTATCGAATTTGTCATAAATCTAACCCTTTTGCACAATTTGAGTAATTTAAGGTGATGGCAGAAAATTTTCATAACAAACGAATCAAGGTCTTGCGTAGTGACAACGGTGGCGAATTTTTGTCCAACAAATTTTCTGAATTCATCATGCAACATGGAATCTCGCGTCATTTAACGATACCTCGAACGCCACAGCAGAACGACATCACAAAAAGGTACAATTGTACACTACATGAGATGTCACGCTCCATCCTGTACTTTTCTAATTTGCCTTATAAATTTTGGGCAGAGGCTGTCGTTTGTGCAAATTACTTACGCAATCTTTGTCCCACTAACGCTTTACCAAAATCTACTCCAATGGAAATGTGGTCCTTTGTTAAACCTAATATATGTCACCTTCGAATCTTTGGATATGAAGCGTGGTATAAAGACCTTCTCCAATCGGACGTCAAATTGGGTGCCCGCGCATTTTGTGGCATTTTTGTTGGGTACGCTCCAAATTTCAAAGCGTACCGCACCTGGAGTCTTTCTCAAAATCCGGTCATCACCACCAGAGAAGTAACTTTCAAGGAAACGCCACTTCTCCAAACCTTGTCTCGTACTCCCTTCCTTTCCTTCTTTCTGCATTATCCAACTTTCCCTCTCTCACCCTCTATGACCCTCTTCCTCAAACACTTCCCTTTCAATCTCTTCAGCCACCTGACCTCACCTACCTTACACCTTCCCACCCCTCTCCGCCTTGTCAGCCCATATTTCTTCCCTCATTATCTTCAAGCCCCCATCCTCCTCCATCTTCTCATACCCTCGTTGTTTTCCCAGCTGCTTCTATCACTCCTACCAGCCAATCAATTTTCCTTCCTTTTAATCTTGTCATAAATTCTGAAGATACTACCTCCTCTCTCTTTCCTATCCAAGATGATCCTCTTTTTGACAATCTTTCCCCCACAATTTTTTCCCACTCACCTCTTCCTAGGCCTTTTACTCATCTCTAGCCTTCACCTCCCAAGCTTCAGACTTCCCCTTTTCCTGAGCCATCTCTTTTACCTCGCCGTAACCTCGCACTTCTTAGAGTTCCCCCCTCTCGGCTTATTACCTCCATAGGCCAATGCCTGTCTTGCTTATGCTTACTCGGCTGGGGCCTCTACCTCTCGTATTTCAACCCCTCTCTCTTTCAAAGCTGCCCTAAAACGTCCTCATGCCTCCCTTTAGAAAATTGCCACTGATGATGAATTCAATGCATTAATTTCCAACAAAACATGGAATCTTGTTCCCTTTCCCTGTGGAAGAAAGGCTATCGGCTCAAAATGGGTCTTCTGTGTAAAACAAAAAGAGGATGGATATGTGGACAAATACAAAGCTCGCTTGGTGGCAAAGGGATTTTCCCAAATCGAAGGTATACATTTTACTGAAACCTTTGCTTCAGTTACACGGTCAACATCTATCCGCACTCTATTTGCTTAAGCTGTTGAACATGATTTCCATGTTCATCAGATGGATGTTAAGAATGCCTTTTTAAATGGGATCTTGTTTGATAACATTTACATCCATCAACCTGAAGGCTATATTTCCCTTGGATCTGAGCATCTGGCTTATCATCTCATTGAGATATTATATGGATAAAAACAATCTCCAAGTGTATAAAACCATACTATAGATGCTATTATGCGAAAAGAAGGATTTACTCGATTTTGATGTCGATGTTAGCATTTACTCTCGCGGCTTTGGCACCTCTTTGATCATTGTTGCCGTCTTTGTCAATGATCTATTTCTTGTTGTTCCTTCTCTCAGGGTAATCTCTACAGTCAAATCTCTCATTCAAACCCATTTGACATGGCTGATCTAGGTGATCTCATGTATTATTTGGGCATTCAAGTTTCTCGTAACCGCTTAGCTCGCACCATGTCCCTCTCTTAAAAGACCTTTATCTATGATCTTTGGGAACGCCTTCGCATGGCAGACTGCTCCTCCCTTTCCACTCCTTTGGATGCCAATGCCCCTCTCCTCTGTTCCTCTAATTCCCTTCTCTCTCCCTCCCTCCATTCCACTTACCGCTTGATGGTCGGGGCCTTTATGTACGCCATGCAAGCGAACCGTCCTGACATTTCCACAACAGTCACTAAACTTAGTGAATTCCTCCAACGTCCTTCTCTTGATCATCTTGCCGCAGCCAAACGTGTCTTTGGTTATCTACAGGGCACTAAAACTCTTTGTCTTACATATTATTCTTTTGGCTCTAGTGCTGCTACGGGTTTTGTTGATTAGATTGGGCACAAGATGAGCTTTCCCGCCGTTCCACCATTCGCTAATGCTTCTTTTTGGGCAATGGTTTTATCTCTTGGTCATGCAGAAAGCAGCCTACCACGACATGCTCCAACACTGAGGCGGAATAAATGGCCGCTTGTCACGCCGTTAAGGAAGCTATTGTTGATATTTGAGTATTGTCTAGTTCTTTATAAAAAAAGAGCAAAGGCAGTCTGTCCCTGACTCCCTTCTCCAAGCCCCCACACTTGTTATAGTCACTGAAAGCTTGATAGCGAGCTAGAGCCACAGATGCCTAAGCTCACTAGAGAAGGCAGGGGGTGGATTAGGTAAATTTACCAAAAGGTACTTGACGGACCGAGGAATTGATTCTGGTACCTGCTGTCCGTCAAGTTACCGTAGCTGTTATCTCTAACCGTTAAGTCTAGGACTAATATTACGATATATAGGGTTTAATAAATATATAAATTGTTACACGTAGATTAATTCGTTTAATGGAGAATAGATACTTAGTGCATAGATACAGTTTGATTTAGTACGGAGTATGGTATGAGGACGGAATGGATATTGTGCATTTGTTTCGATAGCGAAACAAATACCGCGCGTCGAATTGCAGCGGCTAGGATTATAGCCGGTTTTTGATCGGACCGTCGCGATAGACGACGCGATCACGGAAGAGGTACATTTGGCGTTTTACAACCTTTGCCACGTTAAATGATACGTGGCGTGATAACATTGGATTACGCGAACTCCGGAGATTACGGGAACAAATCCTAATTTGACACATGTCGACATTTTGGCCATGTTGTACAATGGTCGTACAGAAAGTACACCGGCACCTGTACTATTCTGTACGACACAGTAAATTGATTGGTGCTGTAATTCAGTAGAAAGAGTTTAAGAGGGGGAATAGGACTTAGAAAATTTTGGGTAGGCCTCTCCCAGAGAGCACCTTGTATAAATGGCAAACTTTGGCCAGCCATAACAATCAATTTACTTGTCCATTTTTAGCAATTCTATTTGCTGCGGACTCAAGGGATTCCAGGCTACACAACGGTGTAGTTGGTCAAAGTATTTGTTGCCAAGGTGGCTGCATTTCTAAGGGAAAGTCAAAGTGGGTGAATGTGTCTAAAACTCATATTCTAACTTTGCATTCTGTGGTGGAACTAAGCACACATAAAGTCTTATTCCATAGGTGTGAAGCTATAATGAGTTTGTGATTCTCAAGGGGTCAGTCATTTGGGTTTATATCAACTTGGAGTCGGCACAATCTAAATAAGCTTCTTTTGGATCTACAATTTATATGGGCAATGGAGCACACAGAGTTTCAACTATCTGGCTTCAGACTTTACTTTCCAATCTTGGATTTCCCCCTTCAGCCCCTACTACTATTTTTTCTTATTCCCAAGGAGCCCTTGCTTTGATCCGCAATCCTGTTCACTGTTGTTTTTAATAAAGCTTTAGTCCTCTCTATGCCTCAGCTGTGAGGGAGAGAGAGCTGTTCAGGACTTAAGTTATTTTTGGTTGAGTTTGGTTCAGTACTTACCAAAATTAGTGTGACAGTGAAGTTGGGAGTTCACGGTTCATTCACACTTGGGACACGCGTCGTCACTTGAGAGAAATGCGTGAGTATGTCCTCCGTGGACGTACGGAAATTCGGCAGGACCACGGGAATTCGTGAAGTCAATTTTACGGTCCCAAATCCTCTAATCGGACGGTTAACAGCCGGCGCCAACAAATACTGACGAGGCGTGACTAGATCACTATCACTTTACGTTGTCTGAACTTCGGTGTAAATATTTGGTAGAACAGAATTTTGTATGTAGTGAATTAGTTGTTTAGTGTTGAGAATGTGGTTTAAGACATACATTCAGTACACAGGTATACTCACAGTATTTGTTGTGTTAGAATGTTAGATGTACGGCTGGAATGCCTCCGTACAGCTTAGTGTAGTTTCGGTGTATAGAAGTAGGACTAAGTGAATTTGATTCATTAGGAACAAATGATATGAAAACTGTACACTCAGTTTTATGAAATTTCATTTCTGCATATCTCACAGATCTGTGAGCGGAATTCATTGAAAATTTGTGTGTGTGTTTTTTTTTTATGTAATCTAAACTGTGGTAAATATGCAGGACCATTAGATCATATTTCTGAAAGTTATAGTCTGTCAAAGTTGCTCTTCAGCCATCGGTATTTGTGGAAGCTTCCTCTTTTGATTTGTTCTACGATGACTACTGCTGCATCTTCTTCATCTTCAGTGCCAACAGTTGTCTCAGAAAAACTAGTCACGGGCCCGCCTTCACGAATTCCGGTTTTGATGGACGCGAATATCTGTATTGGGCAGATTTGGTTAGGTCTTACTTCAAGCAAGTGAAACTTATTGATGTGTTAAATGGATCACTGGCAGAATCTGATGCCAGCTTTGATCAGAAAAATAACCAGGCTTTGCATTTAGTAAATCTTATGATGTCAAAAGAATTGCATATGAAATATATTAATGTTACAAAGGCATCAGAATTGTGGGATGCATTGAAATCTTCTTATGTTAAAGCTAGTGACCAGCATGAGATTATAATTGCTTATCAGATCTATTAGTATAAGTACTCAGGTGGTAGCATGGTGGAATACACTAATCGGTTTCGAATGTTACTGTCAGAAAATGCATGTTCTGGGGGGAATTTCTCCCCTTATCATCAAGCCATGATTCTCCTAAAGGGGCTTCCTAATGAATATAAAGAAGCCTCAGGTCAAATGAAAAACTCGTCTAAACCTCTTTGGAATTTGCAAACAGCTATAGAGTGTATCTTGGTAGAAGAGGCTAATTAGACAATTTTAGGATTTGGAAAACCAGCTATAGCACTTACGGCTCAGTTTGAGAGGGAAAGTAGATATCAAGGGAATCAGTTTAATTCTCAGTTTGAGAAATGTGTTTATTGCTATACTGATAGTCACTCCTTCAGAGCTTGTCCTTTGTATATAAAAGCGCTTGAAACAGGTACCTTTCGGAAAGGATGGAGACATCGCGGAGCTCCTATTTCCCAAAAACCTCTTAATAAAACTGTTGCAGTTTTAGCGGAGGATACGGAATTGAAGAAAAAAACTACCGAGGAAACGACACCTGACGTGCTCAGTTTTCCAAAAACTGATGACAAAGAGTTCTTCGCTCTTGCCAAACTCGACATGATGGAAGGAGAAAAGGACCTCGGATGGATAATGGATTCTGGTAGCTCTTCACACATGTGCTGGAACAAGTCTAAGTTTAAGGAGATGTCTTCTATTCCTTTACGTCATATCTTCTATGCTTGTGGCTATGCCGTTGAATCAAATGCCAAAGGAAACATAGATCTGGATTGTGTGATAGATGGAAAGGTTGTTAAGAGAACTTTGTATGATGTCTTATATGTTCCAAAGTTTAAGAAAAATTTGTTTTCTACGTCTGTAGCTGAAAGCAAAGGCTTTAAGGTTCTCTAGAAAAATGGCAAGAAAATAGTGATCAAGAATGGAAGAGTAGCTCTAGTAGGAACTAGAGGCCCAAACTTTTTGTACCGCATGGACCTGGCAAATAAAATTGATTTTGCGTACTCTAGTGTCCTATGTGATAATGTTTTGTGGCGTAAAAGACTTCGTCATGTGCATCATGAGAGACTTACTAAGATGATAAAGCATGACATGATAGAGGGAGCCAAGCTTGGTCAACAAGAGTCTCATGTGTGTGATGGTTGTGCTCTCGGAAAGATTCACAAGCTTCCCATATCACAGGGTTCTAATCACCGAGCCACAAATGTTCTTTGTATTATTCACTTTGATGTTTTCGGCCCTTCTATATTTTCCCTCTCTGGGTGGTAGCCGCTTCTTTTTCACCTTTACAGATGATTACTCCCAGTATAGTTGCATATACTTCATGAAGGAGAAGAGAGAAGTCTTCACTCATTGTAAGCACTACAAAATCTAGGCGGAGAAACTTCACGGCAAATCTATTCTTTCTTTGCGGACGGATAATGGTGGAGAGTATGTATCTCATGCCTTTGCTAATTTTTTGAAAGAAAATGGCATCTATTGTGAATTTACTGCTTCGTACACACCTGAACAAAATGGTGTTGCCGAGAGACTTAATCAGACTTTAACTGAATGTGCTCGATCTATGATGGCCGATAAAGGTGTGGATCCAAAGTTTTGGGGGGAAGCTTTTCAGCTTCCTACATCAGAAATAGAGTGGAAACCCGTGCTATTAGGGGTAAGACACCTTATGAAGTTTGGACAGGCAAAACGCCAAATGTTAGTCATTTTAGAGTTTTTGGTAGCAAATGTTTTATCTTGGATAATCTTCCTAATTGGAAGCTTAGTCCAAAATCTGTACCTGGTGTCTTTTTAGGCTATGATGATGAATCTGCAGGTTATAGAGTGTATAATCATCAAAGAGGATGCCTTCAAAAAGCCAAGAATATTCAGATTAAGGAAGAAAGTCAATATGTTGACGTTTTTAGCATGGATGCAGCTGAAAGGAATGAGAAAATACAAGAGTATATCATTCTTGAGCAGGTACCTTTTACTCCATCCTCTTCTACTTCTTCTACCTCTCTCCCAAATGCCTCTGGGCTGTCTAATACTCCTTCTGGAGCTGCTCCTTCTGTCGATGCTCCTCCCAATACACGCCTTGTGCGGCAATCTAGGGAACCAACAGTTCCCGCGTCAGATTTTCCGGGGGGAAGAAGGCAAAGCAGCCGCGTTCGAGGCGACCGAGTTGAGAGTATTTTTTCTGCAAGCACAGGGGAGCCGCTTACTATTCATTAAGCTTTTTCCGTTCTTGAAAAGGATCATTGGATCTCAGCTGCAAATGAAGAGATAAAGTCAATTATAGAAGCCCAAACTTGGGAACTTGTGGAGCTCCCACCGAACAAGAAAGCTATCGGTTGTAAGTGGGTCTTCAAATTAAAATTGAATCTTGATAATACAATTGAGAGATATAATGCTAGACTGGTTGCTAAGGGATTTAGCCAAAAGGAGGGAATTGACTATGAAGAGACCTTCTCTCCTGTGGTTCGCTTTCCTACTGTTAGAGTCTTGCTATCTCTTGCTGCAATAGAGGATATGGAATTGCATCAGATGGATGTTAAGACGGCTTTCTTGCATGGTGATTTGGAGGAAGTAATTTATATGAAGCAGCCATAGATGTATGCAGAAAAAGGGAAAGAAAATCTGGTCTGTAAACTGTTGAAGTCCGTGTATGGTCTGAAACAGGCTCCGAGACAATGTAACCTGAAATTAGATGAGTTTTTAACCAATCTTGGCTTTACCAGGATTAGTTCAGATCACTCAGTCTATGTAATGCAAGGTGATGATGGAGTGATTTATGTGGCAGTTTATGTAGATTATTTGCTACTGATTAGCAAATCCATCAATGAGATTAATAAAATAAAATCAGCTTTGAATTCTAGGTTTGAAATGAAATACTTGGGTGAGGCTAAGTATATTCTAAGAATTCAAGTAGAAAGAGACAAGAAACAGAAAATTATTTATTTAACTCAAAAGGAAGCAATCAAGAACATGTTAGAAAAGTTTGGCATGTCAGACGCAAAGGGGAGTGCCACTCCTATGGAATTCAGGCAAAAATTGGAGGGGCACGGAAACTGATGGTGGTGTTTTGGTTGATGATTTCTTGGATTCAGGGGAGGCAGATTCTATGTCCTCCATTCCTTACAAGCAGATTGTCGGAAGCCTCATTTATTTCATGAACTGTACTCGTCCCGACATCTCAGTTGCGGTTGGAGCCTTGAGCTGAAGCCAGCAAAATCCAAGGAAGTCGGACTATGAGGCAGCAAAGAGAGTTCTTCGTTATCTTGCAAGAACTCGAAATCTTAGACTCTCTCTCCGTGGAGGGGAAGTCAAAATTCATACATGGAGCGATGCGAGCTACAGAGATATGCCCAGCCGACGCTCCACCACCGGATACATTTTGAATATCGAAAGTGGAACTTGTTGCTGGAGCAGCAAACTTCAGAAGGTAACAGCTCATTCTACCATAGAGGCTGAGTACATGGCTGCTAGCTCGGCAGTTAAGGAGTTACTTTGGGTAAAGTCTCTTCTCCAAGAGCTTCTCTTTATGAAATCTGGACCACAGATAGTGTGGTGTGACAAACAGGCAACAATCGCTATTGCATCTAATCCCAGTCATCACTTTAAAATTAAGCACTTAGATATCAAGCTACATTTTGTAAGAGAAAAGGTGATGCGAAAAGTCTTGAAATTGAGTTATTTACCGGATGAGCAAATGGTGGCTGATATGATGACGAAACCCTTACCTGCTCCCAAATTGAAGTTCTGTAGAGAGGCATGTGGACTGAGTGACTAGCAGAGTCTAAAGATTTTGGTGAGTGTTTTATTTAGAAAGCTTTAGTCCTGTCTATGCCTCAGTTGTGAGGGAGAGAGAGCTTTTCAGGACTTAAGTTATATTTTGGTTGAGTTCGGTTCAGTACTTACCAAAATTAGTGTGACAGTGAAGTTGGGAGTTCACGGTTCATTCACACTTGGGACACGCGTCGTCACTTGAGAGAAATGCGTGAGTATGTCCTCCGTGGACGTACGGAAATTCGGCAGGACCACGGGAATTCGTGAAGTCAATTCTACGGTCCCAAATCCTCTAATCGGACGGTTAACAGCCGGCGCCAACAAATACTGACGAGGCGTGACTAGATCACTATCACTTTACGTTGTCTAAACTTCGGTGTAAATATTTGGTAGAACATAATTTTGTATGTAGTGAATTAGTTGTTTAGTGTTGAGAATGTGGTTTATGACATACCTTCAGTACACAGGTATACTCACAGTATTTGTTGTGTTAGAATGTTAGATGTACGGCTGGAATGCCTCCGTACAGCTTAGTGTAGTTTCGGTGTATAGAAGTAGGACTAAGTGAATTTGATTCATTAGGAACAAATGATATGAAAACTGTACACTCAGTTTTATGAAATTTCATTTCTGCATATCTCACAGATCTGTGAGCGGAATTCATTGAAAATTTGTGTGTGTGTTTTTTTGTATGTAATCTAAACTGTGGTAAATATGCAGGACCATTAGATCATATTTCTGAAAGTTATAGTCTGTCAAAGTTGCTCTTCAGCCATCGGTATTTGTGGAAGCTTCCTCTTTTGATTTGTTCTACGATGACTACTGCTGCATCTTCTTCATCTTCAGTGCCAACAGTTGTCTCAGAACAACAAGATATTTATTTAAACATTAAACAGAACACTAATCTGATTAACGTAACTCTGAATAGGAAACATTAAGACATAGGAAATTAAATGCGTACATCTAATCCGCCGCACGAATTAAATGAGTTGAACATTTATTTCAACGATGTTCATTAAAAGTCGGTCTTCATCCAACTGCGCTAATCGTCGCCGAGGTCTCGGAATGGTCAATTTGGCGGTTTTTGGACGAAGCGTGACGTGGCATGACCTAGCGATACCTGGCAGGAATGAATTGAGCAGCGGGGATCTTGGACGACATTAGGACGGTTTAGAAGGCGACACGTGTCCTCTCCATGGTCGTGTCGTAAAGAGGCCGTACATAAAGTACATCGGCCACAGTACCTTTTGGTACTTTACAGTATCTTGATTGGAGCGTACTTTAGTAAATAGGGTTTGTGAGAGAGATATAGGACTTAGAATATTTTTAGACAGTCACTTCTCCCTTGGGAGCTTTTGTATCAATTGCATCTTTGTTGGCTCTTCACTAATCGGCTGGTGGGCGGTTTCTATGATTCTTTTTGCTATAGAATCAAAGGAGTCTAGGCTGCACAATGGTGAAGTCAAACTGTAAGTTTGCCATCTTGGGAAGCAGTGATTGTGGCTTGAAGTGGGTTAGTTAAACATTATCTAGAGGCTTCCTATATTCTGTCGTCCAATGGAGGACACAAAATTGCAGGTTTTGGGCCCACCCTCTAGGGTGGCCACCTTCAATGAATCTGGGTTCATCTATTGGAAAACCATGATGATGGGGGCTTTGTGCGAATATCGATACTGGGGTATTGTCAGTGGACAAGTGACACGTCCACCTTTAGGAACTCCACCACGGTACGGAGGAGTTAGGTTTCTTGCAGCAGCGACTGCTTCAGCGGAGGAGGCAGATGATGGGGACAACACTATGTCCGAAAAGGGGAAAGGGAAGGAGACACCCCTCACTCCTATAGCCACGGCACCGGGATCGGCGGCCGTGAAAACCGTGGAGAACGATACTCAAATATGGGAAGGCATAAACATGGCTGCCAATAACTTCATTCTAAGGCACCTCATGCAAGCTTTGGCCACCCCTCACGTTCACAATTACAAGGCCGAGGATTTTTGGTTGAGTTTGGTGGAGAGTTATAGAGCAGGTACTATTTAGTAGCTCTTGTTGGCTGAGCAAAAGCTAGTAGGTTACACTAAGAAAGGAGGAAAGATATTAGATTATTGTATTGATCTTTCTTGTTTGTTTATGGAGATGGAAAGTGCCGGGTGGACAGGTATAATGAAGTTGAAAGTTAACACTCTCATCATGAATTTACCAGATGAGTACGTGAACATAGTGTACCGAGTACAGGAAATGACTGATAGTTCAAATAAGTGGAATATAGTGGTCCGGATGATACTTGTGCAGGAAAACACCATGGAGATTAGGTGAGGAGGAAAGAGCATTCAAGCTCTAGCTGGAGGAGGGGATCGATGGGGGAAGGACCCGAAGAAACTTTACAAAGGGGGAGGAGATCATCCGGCAGGACGAAGGCCCCCAAAGGGCCTTTGTCAATTTTGCAAGAAGTCGGGACACTTTATCGCGGATTGTGTCTAGCTATTGGAGCTCAGGCTCCAAGAGAACCGTGGAGGGGGTTCTTCTGGAGGGAGGAAATAGGCAATTCTGGTTACAAAAGTGACAGGAGATACCAAGGACGAGTCGTCTAAGGAGGACGGGGAGCTCCTTCTTTACGAGAATGAGGAGGAGAAGGAGATTCCTCAGAGGTAGAAGTGTGCCCTTGGAGCAATTCAGGAAGTTCTACAAGAAGGATGGATCATCGACTCAGGTGCATCCATGCATATGTGTCGTGATAAGGAACTCTTCACTAAGCTAAAAAGATCCCTACTGTGGAGATAGAGTATGGGGATGGGAGAGTGGTTACTACAGATCTAGTAGGGTCAGTAAATCTAAAAGTCCTAGTGGAGGGTAAGACTTCTATACTCACATTCTCAAATTTACTCTACATTCCTCAGCTGAGTAAAAATCTTGTCTCTACGTATGTGTTAGATGACAAAGAGTTTGAAAATGATCTGAGACAACTGCTGGCATTGAAGATGAAGAAGATGCAGCAGTAGTCATGGTAGATTAAATCAAAAGAGGAAGCCTCCACAAATACCGATGGCTGAAGAGCAACTTTGACAGACTATAACTTTCAGATATATGATCTAATGGTCCTGCATATTTACCACAGTGTAGATTACATACAAAAAAACACACACACAAACTTTCAATGAATTCCGCTCTCAGATCTGTGAGATATGCAGAAATGAAATTACATAAAACTGAGTGTACAGTTTTCATATCATTTGTTCCTAATGAATCAAATTCACTAAGTCCTACTGCTATACACCGAAACTACACTAAGCTGTACGGAGGCATTCCAGCCGTACATCTAACATTCTAACACAAGAAATACTGTGAGTATACCTGTGTATTGAAGGTATGTCATAAACCACATTCTCAACACTAAACAACTTATTCACTACATACAAAATTATGTTCTACCGAATATTTACACCGAAGTTCAGACAACGTAAAGTGATAGTGATCTAGTCTCGCCGATAGTAATCTAGTCACGCCTCGTCAGTATTTGTTGGCGGCGGCTGTCAATCGTCTGATTAGAGGATTTGGGACCGTAGAATTGACTTCACGAATTCCCGTGGTCCTGCCGAATTTCCGTACGTCCACGGAGGACATACTCACGCATTTCTCTCAAGTGACGACGCGTGTCCCAAGTGTGAATGAACCGTGAACTCCTAACTTCACTGTCACACTAATTTTGGTAAGTACTGAACCGAACTCAACCAAAAATAACTTAAGTCTTGAACAGCTCTCTCTCCCTCACAACTGAGGCATAGAGAGGACTAAAGCTTTCTTAAAAACAACACTCCCCTAAAGCTTTAGACTCTGATAGTCTCTTAGTCCACATGCCTCTCTACATAACTTCAATTTAGGAGCAGGTAAAGGTTTCGTCATCATATCAGCCACCATTTGCTCATCCGGTAAATAACTCAATTTCAAGACTTTTCCCATCACCTTTTCTCTTACAAAATGTAGCTTGATATCTATGTGCTTACTCTTAAAGTGATGACTGGGATTAGATGCAATAGCGATTGCTGCCTGATTGTCACACCACACTATCTGTGGTCCAGATGGCATAAAGAGAATCTCTTAGAGAAGAGACTTTACCCAAAGTAACTCGTTAACTGCCGAGCTGGCAGCCATGTACTTAGCCTCTATGGAAGACTGAGCTGTTACCTTCTGTAGTTTGCTGCTCGAACAACACGTTCCACTTTTGATCTTCAAAATGTATCCAGTGGTGGAGCCTCGGCTGGGCATATCTCCGTAGCTCGCATCGCTCCATGTATGAATTTTGACTTCCCCTCCACCGAGAGAGAGTCTAAGATTTCGAGTTCTTGCAAGATAACGAAGAACTCTCTTTGCTGCCTCATAGTCCAACTTCCTTGGATTTTGCAGGCCTCGGCTCAAGGCTCCAACCGCTGCTGAGATGTCGAGACGAGTACAGTTCATGAAATAAATGAGGCTTCCGACAATCTGCTTGTAAGGAATGGAGGACATAGAATCTGGCTCTCCTGAATCTAAGAAATCATCAACCAAAACACCACCATCCGTTTCCGTGCCCTCGAATTTTTGCATGAATTCCATAGGAGTGGCACTCCCCTTTCCGTCTAACATGCCAAACTTTTCTAACATGTTCTTGATTGCTTCCTTTTGAGTTAAATAAGTAATTTTTTGTTTCTTGTCTCTTTCTACTTGAATTCCTAGAATATACTTAGCCTCACCCAAGTCTTTCATTTCACACCGGGAATTCAAAGCTGATTTTATTTTATTAATCTCATTGATGGATTTGCTAATCAGTAGCAAATCATCTACATAAACTGCCACATAAATCACTCCATGATCACCTTGCATTACATAGACTGAGTAATCTCAACTGATCCTGGTAAAGCCAAGATTGGTTAAAACTCATCTAATTTCAGGTTCCATTGCCTCGGAGCCTGTTTCAAACCATAAAGGGACTTCAACAGTTTATAGACCAGATTTTCTTTCCCTTTTTTTGCATACATCTTTGGCTGCTTCATATAAATTACTTCCTCCAAATCACCATGCAAGAAAGCTGTCTTAACATCCATCTGATGCAATTCCATATCCTCTATTGCAGCAAGAGATAGCAAAACTCTAACAGTAGGAAAGCGAACCACAGGAGAGAAGGTCTCTTCATAGTCTATTCCCTCCTTTTGGCTAAATCACTTAGCAACCAGTCTAGCTTTATATCTCTCAATTGTATTATCAGGATTCAATTTTAATTTGAAGACCCACTTACAACCGATAGCTTTCCTGTTCCGTGGGAGCTCCACAAGTTCCCAAGTTTGGACTTCCATAATTGACTTTATTTCTTCATTTGCAGCCGAGATCCAATGATCCTTTTCAGGAACGGAAAAAGCTTCATGAATAGTAAGCGGCTCCTCTGTACTTGCAGGAAAAGCACTCTCAACTCGGTCGCCTCGAAGGCGGCTACTTTGCCTTCTTCCCCCCAGAAAATGTGACGCGGGAACGGTTGGTTCCTTAGATTGCCGCACAAGGCGTGTATTCGGAGGAGCATCGACAGAAGAAGCAGCTCCAAAAGGAGTATTAGACGGCCCAGAGGTATTTGGGAGAGAGGTAGAAGAAGTAGAAGAGGATGGAGTAAAAGGTACCTGCTCAAGAATGATATACTCTTGTATTTTCTCTTTCCTTTCAGCAGCATCCATGCTAAAAACGTCAATAGATTGACTTTTTTCTTTAATCTGAATATTTTTGGCTGTTTGAATGCATCCTCTCTGAGGATTATACACTCTATAACCTGCAGATTCATCATCATAGCCTAAAAAGACGCCAGGTACAGATTTTGGACTAAGCTTCCAATTAGGAAGATTATCCAAGATAAAACATTTGCTACCAAAAACTCTAAAATGACTAACATTTGGCTTTTTGCCTGTCTAAACTTCATAAGGTGTCTTACCCCTTACAGCCTGGGTTTCCACTCTATTTCTGATGTAGGAAGCAAGCTGAAAAGCTTCCCCCCAAAACTTTGGATCCACACCTTTATCGGCCATCATAGATCGAGCACATTCAGTCAAAGTCCGATTAAGTCTCTCGGCAAAACCATTTTGTTCCGGTGTGTACGGAGCAGTAAATTCACGAGAGATGCCATTTTCTTTCAAAAAATCAGCAAAGGCATGAGATACATACTCTCCACCATTATCCGTCCGCAAAGTAAGAATAGATTTGCCGTGAAGTTTCTCCGCCCAGATTTTGTAGTGCTTAAAGTGAGTGAAGACTTCTCTCTTCTCCTTCATAAAGTATATGCGACTATACCGAGAGTAATCGTCGGTAAAGGTGACAAAGAAGCGGCTGCCACCCAGAGAGGGAACATTAGAAGGGCCGAAAACATCAGAGTGAATAATACAAAGAACATCTGTGGCTCGGTGATCAGAAACTTGTGATATGGGAAGCTTGTGAAGCTTTCCGAGAGCACAACCATCACACACATGAGACTTTTGTTGACCAAGCTTGACTCCCTCTATCATGTCATGCTTTATCATCTTAGTAAGTCTCTCATGATGCACATGACGAAGTCTTTTACGCCAAAAAACATTATCACATAGGACACTAGAGTACGCAAAATCAATTTTATTTGCCATGTCCATGCGGTACAAAAAGTTTGGGCCTCTAGTTCCTACTAGAGCTACTCTTCCATTCTTGCTCACTATATTCTTGCCATTTTTCTAGAGAACCTCAAAGCCTTTGCTTTCAGCTACAGATGTAGAAGAAAGATTTTTCTTAAACTTTGGAACATATAAGACATCATACAAAGTTCTCTTAACAACCTTTCCATCTATCACACAATCCAGATCTATGTTTCCTTTGGCATTTGATTTAACGGCATAGCCACAAGCATAAAAGATCTGAGGTAAAGGAATAGAAGACATCTCCTTAAACCAAGACTTATTCCAGCACATGTGTGAAGAGCTTCCGGAATCCATTATCCATCTGAGGTCCTTTTACCCTTCTATCATGTCGAGTTTGGCAAGAGCGAAGAACTCTTTGTCATCAGTTTTTGGAAAACTGAGCACATCAGCTGTCGTTTCCTCGGTTGTTTTCTTCTTCAATTCCGTATCCTCCGCTGAAAATGAAACAATTTTATTCGGAAGTTTTTGGGAAATAGGAGGTCCGCGGTGTCTCCATCCTTTCCGAAAGGTACCTGTTTCAAGTGCTTTTATATACAAAGGACAAGCTCTGAAGGAGTGACCATCAGTATAGCAATAAACACATTTCTCAAACTGAGGATTAAACTGATTCCCTTGATATCTACTTTCGCTCTGAAATTGAGCCGTAAATGCTACAGCTGGTTTTCCAAATCCTAAAACTATCTGAGTAGCCTCTTCTGCCAAGATAAACTCTATAGCTGTTTGCAAATTCCAAAGAGGTTTAGACAATTTTTTCATTTCATCTGAGGCTCCTTTATATTCATTAGGAAGCCCCTTTAGGAGAATCATGGCCTGATGATAAGGGGAAAAAGTCCCCCCAAAACATGCATTTTCTAACAGTAACATTCGAAACCGATTAGTGTATTCCACCATGCTACCACCTGTGTACTTATACTCATAGATCTGACCAGCAGTTATAATCTCATGCTGGTCACTAGCTTTGACATAAAAAGATTTCAATGCATCCCACAATTCTGATGCCTTTGTAACATTTATATATGTCATATGCAATTCTTTTGATATCATAAGCTTTACTAAATGCAAAGCCTGGTCATTTTTCTGATAAAAGCTGGCATCAGATTCTGCCAGTGATCCATTTAACACATCAATAAGTTTCACTTGCTTGAAGTAAGACTTAACCAAATCTGCCCAATACAGATATTCGCGTCCATCAAAGACCATAATTCATGAAGGCGGGCCCGTGACCTGTTGTTCAGAGACAACTGCTGGCACTGAAGATGAAGAAGATGCAGCAGTAGTCATCGTAGAACAAATCAAAAGAGGAAGCTTCCACAAATACCGATGGCTGAAGAGCAACTTTGAAAGACTATCACTTTCAGAAATATGATCTAATGGTCCTGCATATTTACCACAGAGTAGATTACATACAAAAAAACACACACACAAACTTTCAATGAATTCCGCTCACAGATCTATGAGATATGCAGAAATGAAATTTCATAAAACTGAGTGTACAGTTTTCATATCATTTGTTCCTAATGAATCAAATTCACTAAGTCCTACTTCTATACACCGAAACTACACTAAGCTGTACGGAGGCATTCCAGCCGTACATCTAACATTCTAACACATCAAATACTGTGAGTATACCTGTGTACTGAAGGTATGTCATAAACCACATTCTCAACACTAAACAACTAATTCACTACATACAAAATTCTGTTCTACCAAATATTTACACCGAAGTTCAGACAACGTAAAGTGATAGTGATCTAGTCACGCCTCGTCAGTATTTGTTGGCGCCGGCTGTTAACCGTCCGATTAGAGGATTTGGGACCGTAGAATTGACTTCACGAATTCCCGTGGTCCTGCCGAATTTCCGTACGTCCACGGAGGACATACTCACGCATTTCTCTCAAGTGACGACGCGTGTCCCAAGTGTGAATGAACCGTGAACTCCCAACTTCACTGTCACACTAATTTTGGTAAGTACTGAACCGAACTCAACCAAAAATAACTTAAGTCCTGAACAGCTCTCTCTCCCTCACAACTAAGGCATAGAGAGGACTAAAGCTTTCTTAAAAACACCATTTGATACCTTCACTAGAAAAAGAGTCTTTACAACTAAGTATAGGGATGAAGTTAAATTCACAACAGATAAGGGTAGCCAAAGAATGTTTAGGCTTAACCTGAGTAATGAAAAGAAGAATGCTTACTATGTTGGTGTTCCTAAGTTGATGGTTTGGCATAAACAATTGGGACATGTGCATTTTGTTAGGTTTGGGGAAATGAAAAAGCTTGGAGTAGAAGAAGGCATTCAATTTGGGGATAATGAAATGATGAATGATTGTAGTGGTTGTGCTAAAGGTAAGGCTCACAGACTTCCATTTCCCAAAGCCGCCACATATAGAGGTGAGAAAGTAATAGATCTAGTTCACACATATTTCTGGGGACTTGCAAAAGCACCTTCGGTTAGAGGAAAGAGGTTTTTGTTGAAAATAATCAATGACTGGTCTAGATACTCTAGAGTGTAATTCCTAAAAACAAAGTCTAAAAATAAACTTAATTAAAAAAATATAAAGCATGGAGTGAAAAGTTGCATGAAACCCCGATTAAGAGAATAATGAGTGATAACGGGGGGGAATATACCTCTAACTTGTTTGAGGAATACTTGAGAGATGAGGGAGTTCAGCACCAGGAAACCGTACCATATAACCTATAACATAATGGGGTGGCCGAGAGATTAAACAGAACACTAGGAGATAGAGCATGTAGTATGTTGGCCGACAAGAAAATAGGAAAGAGATTTTGGGCAGAGGCCATAAACTGTGCCAACTACATTAAGAATAGAGTCCTTACCTTAGCTTTAAAGGGAATGACACCTTATAAGAGATGGGTGGGAAGGAAACCAGATGTCTCTCACCTTAAAGTATTTGGTAGCCAAGTTTACAGTTTTGACACGGATAGGAAAAACTAGAAACTAGATGCTAAGGGAAAACCTGGATACTTTGTACGATATGATGAGGATGTCAAGGGATATAGAGTGTATGACTTAGCAAAGAGAGATATCATTCTGGTCAAACACCTAGTTGTCATGGATGAAGGGAAGTCATTTGACCCCTTTAAATATACCTAGAAGATAAGAATTAGATTTGAGTCTGAAGGTGCGGAGGACTTTGTCCTTTCCGGAACAGACATGAATAAAACACGGATTGTAGATTTTAGGGAGATCCAATACATTGGAGATCCACCGGAAACCTCACATATTCCTATTGATTTCGAGGAAAGAGTAGAGGAGGAATCGAAACTGGCTTCCATGGATAAGGGAACCGATGAACAGTAAGGAGAAATCCAAGGCTTCCCTCCATCCCAGCTACGGAGTTTGAGGGGGGGAGAAGGAGCAGCAAAAAGATCCACGAAAAACATGTTGCTCACAAGGTAACTAAGCTATCTCACCCAGATGAGCCTCAGTCATACTGAGAGGCAATAAACAGTCCGGAAAAAGACAGATGGATTAGAGCCATTAAAGATGAGATGGCCTCTATCATGGAAGCAAATACTTAGGAACTAGCGGAATGTCCTCCGGACAGAAAACTGATTGGCTATAAATGGGTGTTTAAACTAAAACTCACCCCAGATAATACCATTGAGAGATATAAGGCACAAATGGTAGCAAAGGGGTTCACCCAAAAGTAGGGGATTGACTAAGAAGAGAATTTTGCTAAAGTTGTTCGGTTCCCATCAGTAAGGATTCTCCTCAATCTGGCAGCAGCGGAAAACATGGAAAAACACCAGATGGATATTCAGATTGCCTTTCTTAATGGTGACTTAGAGGAAGAAATTTTCATGAGACAACTAGAGGGATTTGTGGAGGAAGGAGAGAAGAGCAAAGTGTGCAGGCTCATAAAATCCTTATATAGACTGAAGCAGGCTCCTTGACAGTGGAGTAAGATACTAGATGAGTTTCTCACCGGTCTAAGATATATCCGGATTAGTTATGACCATTCTATCTATGTGTTTGAGGATGAGAATGGTGTCATTTTTATTGCAATCTATGTTGATGATTTGCTTCTGCTCAATAAGTTTTTGGAAAAGATCAATAGGCTAAAGAAAGATCTGAGAAGCAGATTTGATATGAAATATTTAGGTGAGGCAAAATAAATTTTAGGGATCCAAATGGAGAGAGATAGGAGGAAACGGATTATTAGACTTACTTTGAAGAGGCGATATGTAATATGTTTGAGAAATTGCAGATGGAAAAGGCTAACAGTTGTACCACTCCCATGGACTTGAAAAAAGTAACTGATAGAAGTGTAGAAGGAGGAGTGATGATCTTAGATGATCATAAGAGTCTACATGAGAGAGAGTTTATGAAGTCTATCCCTTGTAGACAGGTCGTAAGAATTTTGATCTATTTTATGAATTGTACCAAGTCGTACATAGCAGCAGTTGGAGTACTCAGTAGAAATCTTAATAATTTGGAAGGGAGACTGGGCTAAGAGAGTCATGAGATATATGGTGGGAACCAGAGAGTTATGGTTGCATTTGGGAGGGGAGAACACTTTCATCACTACTTAGAGTAGTGCCAGTTATTGGGACGCACCTATGAGAAAATGCACTTCTGGGTATGTGTTGTATGTAGGGAAGGTGCTTGCTGTTGGAGCAGCAAGCAACAAAAGTTGGTTGCTTAGTCTACTATGGAGGTTGAGTACATTGCCTCTTGTTCTGCTGTGAAAGAGTTGATGTGGGTCAAGTCCTTGTTGCAAGAACTGGGGTATATGATGGAGGGAGTGCATGAAGTGTTTTGTGATAACCAAGCTGCCATTGCAATTGCAGCTAATCCAAAACATCATTTTAAGGCTTAACAGATGGACACCAGATTGAGTTTTGTGAGAGAAAAAGTTGAGATCAAAATTGTGAATCTTGTATATAGATCTCATGAGGAAATGGTGGCTGATATGATGACAAAACCGGTGCCTTCTCCAAAGTTACAACATTGCAGAGAATAGTGTGGATTAAAACTGAAGTTAAAGTTAGACTTGAAAATAAGGGGGGTGTTGAAATTATTAGATTTATAAGGTATTTTCTAGGTTTGAATTTATAAGTAAAAACTAGAAAAGTAAAAGCGGAAGCAGCCTACCTCCACCTGTTCCCTCTACCCCCCTTACTTGTTGTAGTCACTGAATGATAGAGAGGGTGGTGGATCCATGGGTGCCTCAGCTCCATAGGCAGGACTTAAGAGTGACCTAAGTCACTCTCAACAAAAGGTTGAGTCCGGCAGGACTCGAACCTCCGACCGACAGAGCGTGGCGTAGCCGTCAGCTCTAACCGGTCTATCGTAGAAGTTCGTTATATTACATGGGGTACGATATTTATTTACACATTGAACAAAACACTAATCCAATTAACGTAACTGTGAAAAGGAAACATTAAGACATAGGATATTCACTGCGTACATCTAATCCGCCGCACGAAATAAATGAGTCGTACATTTATTTCAACGGCGTACATTAAAAGTCGGTCTTCATCGGGCGGCGCTAATCGTCGCCGCGGTCATGGAATGGTCACTTTGGTGGTTTTCGGACGTGGCGTGACGTAGCGATACGTGGCAGGATTGAATTGAGCAGCGGGGATCCTGGACAACATAAGGACATAAGGACGATTTAGACGGCGACACGCGTCCACTTTATGGCCTTTTCCTACAGAGGCCGTACATAAAGTACATCGACCACAGTTCTTTTTGGTACTATACAGTATCTTGATTGGAGCGTACTTTGGTAAATAGGGTTTGTGAGAGAGATATAGGACTTAGAATATTTTTAGACAATCACCTCTCCCTTGGGAGATTTTGTATAAATTGCATCTTTGTTGGCTCATAACTAATCGGCTGGTGGGCCGTTTGCAGTGATTCTTTTTGCTACAGACTCAGAGGAGTCTAGGCTGCACAAAAAAGAAGTCAAACTGTAAGTTTGCCATCTTGGGTAGCGGTGATTGTGGCTTGATGTGGGTAAGTTAAACACTATCTAGAGGTATGCTGTATTCTGTCGTCCAATGGAGGACACATAATTGCACATGGGTCGGTCCGGTCTTGGTCTTGTTGTACTACACATGCATCGGTCCAGTCTTGTCGCCCTATGTACAAGTTCTTTGGGCGACGGTCTCTATTTTTATGTATGTTTTCTTTTTGTCTTAATTCTTTTTGTACTTCAATTTTGTCTTCGTACTCTTTGTCGCTTGAGTCTACGTCGTTAATTTTGGTCTTAATTACTTTAATTCATTGCCGACCTAAAGTCAATCAGTTATAATCTAACTTACATTAGAATCTAGTCACATAAAATGTTGACCAAATGTATTAGAATCTTGACTAGGATCTTTTTAGTTATAGCACACCAAAGAGCGCTTATACTCCACTGTAATTAGCACTTTGTATTTTGTATATAAGTGAATTTTCTCACTCAATAAAATCATCCCAAATAAAAGTCAATTTTTTTCTCCAATGCAGTAATCTTTCTCTTGTGCACAATTTGATGGCTTCCGCCAATCCACCTCCAATAATAAATGCACGCGCGGAATTTCGCACGAACGCGTGGTATTTTGCACGCACGCGCGGTATTTTGCATGCACGCGCGGTATTTTTGCATACACGCACAATATTCTGCACGCACGCGCGATATTTTGCATGCACGCGTGGAATTTTGCATGCATGCACAGTTTAAGACACGCGCGCGCGAAATGTTGCATGCACGCGCGATTCCATGCATGCACTCACAATTTGATGCACGCACTTCTAGCTGTTTCGTTCGCACGTGCGAAATTTCGCGTCGATTTATTTATTTATATTTTTGTTGAACCGTACTTATTTCGTGCGATACTTTTCATTTCGTGCGCAAGTATTTCAATTTTGAGTATTTCGTGCAGTACGCTTTGTTTTGTGTGTATGCACGCGATTTCGAAGTTTGGACGGGGAGTATCGTTTGGAGGCGAATCGCGATTATTGGGTGATGCTTCAATACATTTAATATATTTAAGTCGCGAACCCATGTAGGTTTGCGCGTACATGTAGTTAGGGAGGGTTTTTACCCTCGGACGATGGATTTTGTTGGGCGTACGATAGACAATGTTGTCTGCATATTGGCCAACATCTTTATTAGTTTCATCCATGTAAAGTAGACTAGACAGAGGCTAGTTTTTCTTAGGCTTAGCGTAGCTCCTACTTTGGCTAATTCTCAGACTTAGAGAATTTTAGTTTTCGGACAAGAATTTTCTTTTGGCGGCGGAGCTGTTTTCTTGCTTCCTCCTTGCCACCGATTGCCCACCATTTTCTTTTCTTCTTTGTAGCTAGTGGTAGATGCTAGTTAGCGTACGGATTTTTCTCTCCTTGTGTTTTGCCTCATTTTTAATCCACACGGCTTCGGCCAAGTCCGGAAGGTTTCCCTCAAAATTTGTCTTTTTGGCGATTAATGGAGTGGAGGCTTGAGGCGTGGAATCTTGTATCGGGTTGTGCCATTCTCCGGAAAGCTGAACGGTTGGTTTGAGTGTATTTGTTTGTGTGGCATTTCGGTTGTTTTGTAAAAGTGCCATTTTTACTGAATCCGAATTTCTTGGTTTGGTTGGAAGTGTTTAATTTGCTTCGTTGCTTTCCGTTGAGATAACTCTTGTAAACATTACGTTGAAGACCCGAGAGCCTAGTGGCAACCTCGTTGCTTAGTATAATTATTGGGTCCACTTCACTCTAGGGAAGTATTCTTCCCCTTTCTCTCTTTGGTCATTTTCACCTTTATACCTTCTTATGGTGTATATATTTTTTGTCTTTTCATCTTTATTTTCGTTGGTATTTATGTTGTGAGCGTGACTTTGATGGTTGTGATGCATGGTCGCTTGCTTGTCTCTCATGCAGGATATATCAACCATCCTAAGGTAAAGCACCTTAACACGCGGTACCATTTCATTAGGGACATGACAATTGCTGAGGTTGTGGCATTTGAGTACATGCTAGACAAGGAGAACGTAACTGACATGCTTACAAAGGCTATTGGAAAAGAAAAGTTATTGCTTTGTGCAGAAAAAGTATGAATCTCTACGGTGAAAGGAGTAGCAAGACTTTCTAAGGTGAAAGGAGCGGAATCTAAGCTGATTGTACTAAAAGAAAGTAAGAAACGAAAGATAGGAGGAGTGGAAGGCGCAAGCGCCTAAAGTACTTGGAGTACTTTTGTGAACGTGGTCCTTCAGCAAGACCACTCTCGCTTGGCAGCGATCCCATTGGAGGATGATCGGATTTTGGGGATAAGGTTACTTTGGCTCGCTGGCGGCCATCGCATACGCTATGAGATTTCGAACAAATCAAAGCGTCGCAGGCGTTCCATTAACTCGAAACGGTCTTGATTCATGACGTGGCATTCCATTTTACGCCAGAGGTGTTACATTGATTTCGAAATGGTTGTGTATGGATGACATTTCAGAACTGACGACAAAACTTACATTGTTCGACGTGACGTAAGTAAGTTTGTACAGACAACATTTCAGAACCAACGACGAAACTTGCATTCTTCGACGTGACGTAAATAAGTTTAAATGTTACAGATGTACGAGAAGGTTTTTGTTCGTTCGCCATCTCGATTTACAGACGTGGACCGCGGATCATTTCAATGAACGTTCACGGTCAAACCCAGTCTCAGTCAACAGAAATTGAATATCGCCGCAAAATCGAGCGAGAGTTGAGCGAGAGTATTGTTTTAACGGCGATTCTGGACGATTATTTTGTGCAGCGGTTCACGCAATTTCATTGGTACTACGAAATCGCATCGTCACAACATCATCAATGATTTTACAGTAGGAACATTAAATCATATGTCACTCAATCGTGTAGACGTTCCCATGATGCATTATAGGTTGTAGGCTTGTACACGTGGCATTTCGTCATTCGACCGCCACTTAGTTATTTTTTGTTTGCATTAGAATAAATAGAGTAGAACTAAACGACAAGAATTATCATTCACAGACAAATTTGGCTTGATAACTTTGGTATTCACATTGTCATTTCATTACAATTGTATTCCTTTCTAATATAATGGAATCTACCTTATAAATGACTATCTATTCTATGCTTTGCTACATGTCAATGCATTTACTCTCCATGCCTACATTTTTGTACTATCCATATTCGTGATTTATCTAGTCTATCGCTTCTACGAATCTTGTCAATCTGATTAAGTGCACATGATCCTAGGAGTCCTCCTAGTTACTGGAAATGTCTAATCAAAGTCAAAAGCATGTGCGTACTTATATGTTACCTTGAAATGCAATCTAAGTTAACGTTTCAACTCATTGATGCTCTCCAACTTGTCGCATGCCATCAAGATATTATCCACATATACAAAAATAATAATTTGGTCAGCGCCTTCACCTGCCACGTAAACTCTAGAATTGGACATAGTCCCTACATAACCAAATTTCAATAGTTTTTAATGAAGTCTCAAATACCACGTTCGGTGGGCTTGCTTCTAACCGTTGAGAGTTTTTCGCAGGCGCCTTACATTTCCTTCACGCAAAGGAGACACACGTTCTGGTACCTTCATGTATACATATTCCTCCAATGCTCCATTCAAAAACGCCGTTTCAACATCCATTTGATAGACGTGTTTTTTCCCAGACGCCGCAAGAGGAATAATGTTCCGTAGTGAGTCTCACTTCACCACCGGAGCAAAAGTGTCGTTAAAATCGATTCACCTACGTTGTTGGAATTTGTTATAAAATGAGCCGCGCCTTTTACTTAATAATTTCACATGAAGCTCCAGTCTTGTCTTAAAAACCCACTTTGCGGCACCTCCGGTAATTTCACCTTGTCAAAATTCCGATTATCAAACACCGATTTAAATTCTTTTTCCCACGCCGGTTTCCATTTACTCTCCCAATTGGCCGACCTCCACGCCTTGCTATAAGATTGAGGGTCATCGGTCATATTGTCCTTAAGTGATTGCTATAAAAGAAACTCGGTCTTCTTGGCATCGGAAAGGAAATAATGCAAATTTGATGCATTTTCCTATTTGGGATTGGGAAAGAGTTTTTCCGGGTTCTTCTCTGTTGTACTCTAAGAGCTCTTTCTAAGAATTTGATCATCCTCCTTCTCCCCTTTCTCTTTCTTGGATTCAATTTCTTTCACACTCAATTTAGAACTCGATTTGGAGCTTTGTGATTTCCGAATGTCCAAATGCACTTGGGAATCCAAAGTTATTTAACTCTTATTTTCAAATTAAATGTCAACCCATTTCTTTAATTTCTTTTTCCGAGAATTCACATGTGTTTCCTCATAGAATTCCGAATCACCAATGTCCAGAAAACTCTTAATGTCACTCTCTTTATAAAAATCCAAACTCTTCATATATTTCCGCGCCGAATTCATGGCGGATTTGAGGTCCTCGTGAAAATCCACATTCCGAGATTCCTCCACGGTGTGACGAGACAGATCATATATACTCGGTAAAATTTCCCCTTTGCAGTTTAATCAATAAAAATCTCGGGCCAACTCCTTGGTTCAAATTTCCCCTTCCTCTTAACCGATTCCACATAAACCGTAGCCTGACATCCCTAAATTTTCAAGTGATGAATCGTAGGCTTTCTCCAACTCCATCTCCTCCGATGTTTTTTTCCAGAAACCCAAGTGAGTTTTTGGTTACAACTGTAATTTGCCGTAAGAATCTCATCTCCCCATAGAAATAACTCTTGTCCGGAGCTATAACGAAATAGTACACTGCGAATCATAATTAGAGTAATAAAAAAATTAGAGTAAAAAAAGAGAAAAAAAAAATTAGAGTTACGAACTCTAATTTGTGTGATAGAACTTTTTTCAAAAAAGAATTTTACTCTAATTTATTTAAGTACAATATATTGGGTTATGTCGGCAATAATAATCTGCGCTCTAATTATGAACACTAAATCATGTAGACGTACAAATACTGTTAGTCCGTATATTTTGACGTCATTATGACGTTAGTACTATTGTTGCGCTGATTGTCAGTTACGTCGGGGCCACCGTTGAAGGCTACATGTAAATTATGTGTTGTTACATAATTGAAAATCAACATTTATGAACGGCTGAATTACGCTTATAGTTGGAATGTAAACGACACTTTATGTTTCGTTGTTTGATTTTTGTACGAAAAAAGTACTTTTGAACTCTAATAACGTTGCACTTTGTTAGTTTTATTAGAGTCATTTTACCTTAATAAGGTGTCTTAACTCTAATAAAGTCGCTTTCAAGTGAGGAAGTTCGAAATGAACACGTAATACAATGAAATTTAACTCTAATTTGGTCGCAATTTGAAGATATCCTAACGAATTGACATAACGCGACATATTATTGGACAATCACAATTACACATGGCCAATTCGTTAACCATGGAAACGTCATGTCTGCAAAACAACGATAATACAGAAATTGTATGTCCTTTTGGTCTCTTTTGTAAGAGAAATCCGTACATTTAATAAGCTGCATTGTTTTTCACAACTCTTTCGTAGAATTTTTGGGGGGCAATTTTTACAAATTCCAGTTTCGATTTTGAGTTTTTAAAAAAGGTGGGATTTCAAATTTACAACCAAATATTAAAATTAAAATTTTGAACCCACCCTCTTTTCACAATGGATTCCCTTTTTTTATTTACCTCCCACTTTTATAATTTCCCCATATATATTGCACGTTGGGACATGCAATGGCATTATTGATTTATGTTTTTTATTTGCGCTTACTCTTACATCCGACTCTCGTTGTTGCCTAATCTTTCCCCTTATAAAGAGTCGCTTAGTCTTCGGAGATATGTCGAGATTTTCAAGAATGTGGGGTAACTAGGCGTCGAGATATAACGGCATATCTCATGTCCCAACACATCCTGTTGAAGAGGTGATCCGAGAGATGAACAGTGTGGGATCCGAAATGGCGAGTGGTGTAACTGAATTATCACGTGTGGAGCCTCTCGTGGAAGAAACTTCGAGTGGAGAAGACCACACCACGGGCAGAGATTTGGGGAGTCACCCTACAGCTGTTCCGCAGTCCAGCCGGAAAAAACAACATGTTACAACCAAAAGGGATCGTTTGCGGATAATCATCTCGATGATCGCTAAGGAGCGGGCGAACGGATACCGAAATCTCATCCCCAAAACTATCAAGAAGTTTCCTGAACAATTTTCGGGAAGCAATGGATGTTGTTAGTTTTCCTAAATCTCTTCTCCCCATTTACCTCATAAACCCACATCTCAAGTATTACTATTTTTTTGGTGGTTTTGAGGATTTAAAATCTGTTATACTCTCATTTTTTCTATCTAAATATGTATCTAATCTAATTATCTTTCTAATCTTATTATCTCTAATCTAATTATCTATCTAATCTAATTATTGTCTAATTATCTGTCTAATTATCTGTCTAGTTATCTGTCTAATTGTTTGTCTATCTATCTATCTATCTATCGGTCTATCTATGTGTCTATATAATTATCTATCTATGTAATTATCTAATTATCAATCCATCTAATTATCTAATTATCTATCTAATTATCTGTCTAATTAACTATCTTATCTAATTATCTATCTAATCTAATTATCTATCTACTCTAATTATCTATCTAATCTAATTATCTATCTAATCTAATTATCTATCTAATCTAATTATCTATCTAATCTAATTATCTATCTAATTATCTGTCTAATTATCTGTCTAATTATATGTCAAATTATCTGTCCAATTATATGTCAAATTATCTAATCTATTTATCTGTCAAATTATCTGTGAATCTATCTGTCAAATTATCTAATCAAATTATCTGTCATATGTTGCTTTAACAAGTCTTTTTCATTTTAAGTAATAAGTTCATTGCTGAAATTAACCTCATCTATAAAATTCAACAAGTAGACTGAGATAGGCACTTGTCTCACCAATCTCATGACAAGTTCCTGAAGGCGAAAAAAAATAATCGCCCATCGTTTGTGGTGATTGTGGGGATTCTGAATTTTTCTCCCTTAATCTACGTAGGCTGCCTCATGTTAAGTGGTACAATCACAAAATGGCTCGTTGTATTTTCTTGAATTAATAGACTATCTCCCAAACAAATGTAGCTAAACAGTTAAGGAAAAACAAATGGTTAGTTGTTCATAAAACCCCTAAAAAACCATAAAAAACCCTTAGACCTTTTAACGGATCGACAATTTAACCTAAATCTTCTTTTTTTTGAGGTTGGGGCCAAAGTTTTTGATTTATTTCCGACAGCATATTACATTCGACTTTATATTTTTCTTGCACTACAAGAAGATAGTGAAATGATTTGAATAAAAATGGAATTCAAAGGAGAGAATAGATAGAAGATTCAAGAGAAAGTGGAAAAGTATAGAAATTTTCCGAATATTCATTTTCGGAGCGTGTAAAATAGTGAAATTTTGGAGCTATCATTTTTTTTTGTCATAAATACTAAATGATTGTAATGAATTTTTTTTAATGCTAAATATTTTTAAGCCAATGATACTTTCAGTGGCGATGTTATTACTCTTTATTTCACTGACATATGACTTTCTTCTGTTTTTTACCTAATGATTTTGTATTGTACATGTTTGCGTCTGCTATGTAATGTTGATTTTTTTTTCTTTTATCATGGATAATGATCACCCAACAACGAGGCATTTTCGTCGCTGGATTTTAAACCAATGGAATGTTGATTATTTTTCCTTTTGTTATGGATGATGACCCACAAGCGACGAGGCATTTTTGTCGTTGGATTATAAAACAATGGAAAAATAATTTTTTTTTCTTTTGTCATGGATGATGACCCACCAGCGACGAGGCATTTTTGTTGCTGGATTATAAACCGGTTACGATTCATGTTACTGCCGACTTAACAACTAACTTAACCAACCAACCGGTGACATAAGTGTGTCGCCGTTGATCTGTAAATCAACAATATGGCAATATCGCCCTCTAATAAAAAAACAGTAAAGACGTTGTGTCATCCATAGTCAAATCACAATGAAATAGTCCATGTAACTGGTGCGACAACGGCCAGTGATGAGGCGGGCTCGTCGTCTAATATCAATAACATAAAAAACAACATGTTTGTGTATCAAAGGTAAAAACTAAGAATCTTTTCACCCGTTTAAACATCATGTTTCCCATAGGTGAATGACAAACATTGTTGAAATCACTAGATTTAGAAGGTATTTTCTAGGTCTTAAATAGATTAAAAGTAAAAGAGAAAGTGTAAGCCGTCTGCCTCCACCTCCTCCCTCTGGCCCCCATACTTGTTGTAGTCACTAAAAGAAAGAGAGGAAGGTGGAGCCATGGGTGCCTCAGCTCTATAGGCAGGACCAAAGAGTGACATAAGTCACTCTCTAACAAAAGGTAGAGTCTGTCAAGACTCGAACCTCCGACCGCCAGAGCGAGGCGTAGCCGTCAGCTCTAAACCGTCTGTCGTAGGAGTTCGTTAGACTACATAGGGTTTAAATTCTATTTAAACATTGCTTAAGACCTTTTATCCAATCAACGGAATTATAGATTAAAGACATAGAGACTAGTTAGAATATAAAGCGAACAAACACCCGTACGAAACAAATGTACCAAACATTTGTTTCAAAGGCTAGAATTAAAAGCCGGTTTGGATCCGAAGGCACACATCATGGCCGAGATCCCGCAATGGCCGCTTGGCCGTTTTCGCGCGTGACATGACCTGGCGCCACGTGGCAAGAAAAAATTGGGAAGCGGGAATCTCGGAGAGCATGAGGACAAGTCCGAGGGAGACAGACGTCCACTCCATGGCCTTCTCATACACAGGCCGTACAAAAAAGACATCGGCCATAGTATCTACTGTCTTCTGGTTGGTTCGTTCATTAGAAGATAAGGGTTGTGAGAGGGGTTTAGGACTTAGAGGATTGAGGAGGTAGCCGCCTCTCCCCCAATGAGCTTGTATAAATATTGGCATCTTTGCCACTTTATAATTAATCGTCTGGTTGGGCGTTTTCAGTGATTATTTTTGTTGTGGACTCAGGGGAGTTCAAATTGCATAGGGGTGCAGTCTGATTGTCAGTTTGCCTTCTTGGGTAGCAGTGGTTCTAGTTGAAAAGGGGTTAGTCAAAAATTATCGAGAGGCTTTCTGAATTCTGTAGTCTAATGGGGGACATAGAATTGCAAAACAAAAGGTAACACATTAAACATGACAAACCATCGCCCTTGCACATACTCATATATTGCAAAAAGAGAATCTTGTTTTATAAAATGGTTGTGTTATACATCGTTTTGGCATATCTACTTCACAATGAAGTAAATTAAAAAATTGCAAATACAATTACATTGTAGTAAAAGACACAATATGCGATATATTACCCCTATGATATTATATGATATCTCCTATCTCCTAAATCCTTACACTCCTTACATTTTTAAAACAGGTAAGACAAGCATAAGCAACAAAAACTACAAAACTATGTCGTACACCATCTTTTGCACAATTGTCATAGAAAGTTTCATTCCCGCCTTTTTTAAAATCGATGAAAATCCTCGCGTAGTTCTTGATGAAGAAGGGTCGCCCATGCTATTTCTTTACTTCCCGTACCAGGTAATTCTTTCATTACCGCCACATTTCGTTTACCGAAACCCGACGTAGACAAGGTACTAGTTGTATCTCTTATGCCTCTTACTATGGCCACCCTTTCGACCCACCATCTTGTTGCTTTTTGATACTCTGTAGTAGGAGAAAAAGTACAATACATGATACAAAAAATGGGGTTAGTAATGTAAAGAGATAGAAAGATTAGATAGATAGATAGATGGGTAGATAGATATAGATAGATAGATAGATAGATAGATAGATGGATAGATGGATTGATGGATAATTAGATCAGATAGATAATTTGATTAGATAGATAATAAGATGTAATAGATTATCAGAATAGATAGATAATTAGATTAGATAGTGAATTGATTTCAGGAGATAATAGATTAGATGGATAATATATAGATAATTTGAGATATTTATAATAATTAGATAATTAGATAGACACATGGATAGACACAGACAGACAGATAGTTAGATAGATATATAGACCTAATAATTGAAAAATATGGGTATATAGTGGGAGATAATCAGAGTAAGGAACCAAAATCAAACGGAATGGTATCGACGATGAAATGCACTAGATAATTAGACAGAAAATTAGACAGATAAGTAGATAAGGTAGATAATTAGATTAGATAGTGAATTAGAGGAAATAGTGGATTAGATTAGATAGAGAATTAGATTAGATAGAGAATTGAATTAGATAGATTATTAGATTAGATTTATAAATAGATTAGATAGATAATTAGATTAGATAGATAATTTGACAGATAATTAGCTATATAATTAGATAGATCGATAATTAGATAATTACATAGATAGATAATTATATAGACACATAGATAGACATACAGATAGATAGATATACAGACAAGAAATTAGACAGATAGATAGACAGATTATTAGACAGATATTTAGACAAATAACTCCGCTTTGTCTTTTAAGTTTTCTTTTCCAATTTTGTATTTTGATATTTTTCCAGTTTTCCTTCATTCTCTTCCCTTCTATTTTTGGCTGTTACTTTTGTAAGATCTGTAGGTTCTGTAGGTTCTTGATCATCTCAGAAAGTTCCTACACAACTCAAAATTGTCTTGTTAAACGCGTACATAAAAATGGAGACACCATTATTGTACTTGTAACTGACAAAAAACTTTAGTGGACTCACCAAAAAAAATTGTGAAATACATCTCCTAGAACAGTATCAAGCTCTTTTGTCTTCGCAGTATTGTAAAACGATTTATGTCCCATATCATCGTCTCCTTCAAACTGCAGAGCCAAACGATTGAATAAAAAAAATAAAATCAGGAGAAAACAACCTTTTCTTCCAACAAAAACCAGTGTTTCATAGGAATTATTTTCAAAACCTTGTAAGAAGGCTTTTCAAACATAGGCTGCATTAAGTGTCACGAATTTGTGTCTTAGTGTGTAAGAAAAACCAGAAAAGAACAAAAAAAATATATGAGTTACTTCCCAATAACCTTTGAGAGAAAAAAAAAGATCATAAAGATCGGAATGACATAACCGCTTCCTAATAAGCCGACAGCAAAGTGAAAGGATTACAAGGTATTAGCTATGACAGGTTTCTTGAAATTATATTTGAATGTTTGGAAAGAAAATGGCATTTGCCACGTCATATTCAACCACTGTAAGAGAGTAGGCTCTTGCCTCGTCATCAATGGTGGAGTTGGCTGGCAGCAAATTTTTCGCCATTTTGAACAACAAAACCCTAAAAAAGTAAGCATCCTAAGAAAGTAAGTAGATCGCAGGAAAGCGATGACGTGGGCGACGTGCAATCCATGGCGGTGAAAAAGGAAGCGAGATTCTCACAGATCCCTGTCGAAAAATTGGAGAGATTTTCCGGATGGCGGGGGAGTCATGATGGCGCCGGTTGTCAGATTCCAAAGGGAACCAAAAATAAAAAAAAACGGTTGTGATTGGACAAAGAAAGCGTGACTGTGATTGGTCCAAGAAGATTACATTTTGCGAGGTTTGTCCCCATTTGACGTTACCTCACAACATATATCACCCACGCGAAATGCTGTACTCTATTTCGTGTGCCATTATGGTAAAAAATCCATATTAGAGTTAAAAGTACCTCCTTTGAAGGGTCATTTTGGTAAGTCTAGTTTTTTTAGAATTAATATTTACGCTAAAACAGACGCGACCCTATATTAGAATACATTTTTAATGAAATTGGTGCGAAGTTCCCTATTCTAACTGAATACGCGGACCGTCGAACAACAATTAACAAGTTATTATGGGAATAAAGACAAACACGTATTTTCGCCGTTTTACTATAAATTTCTAACTTGTAAATTAACGTAAATGTTCACACTGACGACGATGCTGTCGACGGACGAGAGTTATGGGAATGACTTTTTTTCGATGTCATGGAGTCTTTTTGTTTATTCCAATTTCACGTGCGAGCGCGATTTTATTAAATAATGATTTGTTCCTTTTAACTTATAAAAGTACAATTTTGCACGGTCGGACGTCATCCGTACTCCACACTATTTCAAACGAACCTATATTATAATTTTTGACGCTAATTAAACCCCTACCTTAAATAGCATATTGAAAAAATTAGAATCGTTTACTGTATTTTACGTGATAGAGTCAAAATACAGGGCGACCAAATTAGCGTTATTTACTCTAATTACGATTCGCGGTGAACATTTTGTTTGCGGACTCCTCAAATAACGCCTCGAAACAACATCGCACATTTGGTACGATGATGCCGCAAACAACTCGACAAATAAATGTGGGTATGGCGATTCACGATATTTTGGCGATTCGCCAATATCCCAACACATAATGCCATTTTTTAAAGAAATCGCAATCACCCTACCTCTAGGAGAACTACACGTGTTGCTTCCCATGTCAAAACTCTCAAAATATGATATCAATAGAGGTTTTTCCTTAGGGAGGAAGTCTCCTAATGGCCGTACACCTGAGCCTTGGTGTTCATTCCCTTATACGCCTCTCCCTTTCCTCCGGACTTAAACTCAAGAAAATTCGAAGGCGATATGTATAACCAAATAATAAACACTTCACTCAGCTAGAAACACAAGAAAGTTAATTTTCCAATCTATCTATCTCCCCCTAATTTTCTCTGCATTCAGGCCTCCTTTCCCTCTCCGCATATTCCCTTACTTGTGGTT
>JBBHKE010002959.1:106936-143483 GCA_037447655.1 Zygnema cylindricum
AAATGACTTTGCGCTACATCTGTTCCATAATCAGCATAGAGAATACGGAGAATGATACCGGTGGGAAAGTTGGGTGGTAGTAATCTATCTATCTATTTGCATTACTAACCCCATTTTTTGTATGATGTTTTTTAATTTTTCTCCTACTACAGAGTATCAAAAAGCAAAGAGATGGTGGGTTGAAAGGGTGGCCATAGTAAGAGGCATAAGAGATACGACTAATACCTTGTCTACATCGCGTTTCAGTAAACGAAATGTGGCGATAATGAAAGCATTACCTGGTAGGGGAAGGAAGGAAATGGCATGGGTGACCCTTCTTCATCAAGAATTACTCGAGGATTTTCATCGATTTAAAAACGCGGGAATGAAACTTTCTACGACAATTGTGCAAGAGATGGGGGTACGACATCATTATACATTTAGTTACTCCACTTTGTTTCATTGTTGTTGTCTTCATCATTTGAACTAGGTGAGTTTGACGAAGATTCAGTGGAGAATATGGATGAGACCCACTTGATATTGAATATGGACAATGGGAAGACATAAGGCTTCCGTGGCGATGAAGTCGTGAAGTGTGCCGACGTTGCGGGTGGAGGCGAATCCATGACTTTGATGGTGCGTCTCACCGGAGGGGTGAATGCACGGATTGAATCACCCATGCTTATTCTCACAAACCGTAATAGGAGTTACCCGATTCGCAATCTCCCCGACGATATTCCAGGTATACATCCCCTTGTTTTTTCTTTTTGTCTTGAATTGTTTGTTTTTTCCCTCTCCCTTTCTTCTCCTCTCTCCCCCTCTTCCACCTCCTCTCTCCCCCCTCCTCTCACCACTCCCTCCCCCTCTCTCCCTCCGCTCCCCCTCTTCCTCTCTTATCTCATTTTCATCCTATCCCATTTCTCTCTCCGTTAATCCTCTCCCTCTCCACTTCCTCTCTCCGCCCTCATTCCTTTCCCCTTCTCCATTCTTCTCCCCTCATCTTTTTCATCCCCCTTCTCCTTCGTTTCCTCCTTTATGTTTTTTATTTTAATGCCCTTTTCTTTTTCCATGTAACCAATAACAGGTGTGTGTTATCGCACCGGTCTAAAGGGATGGAACGACAAGAGAGTCTTCCCCTAATGGTTTGAGGACCGGAGGTCGTATCAAGCCAAACCTTATGGTCGAGAAAAAATAGTCTTCCTCGATAATTGCGGTGGCCATAATATGTCGGAGGAGCTAAACCGCGTTTTGTATCATCGAAAAACACCGAAACCATTTCGACGCGGAGGAAGTGCCACCTCCCTTGGCAAGGGCACACAAATCTCTCAGAAAATCTGAAAACGATGACGCCTCTACTCATGAAAAAGAGGTTACGGACAACTATTCACGGAAGGGGACGAATAGTAAGCCCATGCTAATGCCTAATCATTCCCCATGTATGTTTTTTTGGTGGATCTTCGAACATAGGAGTGATATAGTTTTGTAGTTTTTGTTGCTTTGGCTTATCATACCTGTCTAAAAAATGTAATGAGTGTAAGGATTTAGGAGATAGGAGTTATCATACAATATCATAGGGGTAATACATCGCATATTGTGTCTCTTACTATAATGTAATTGTTTTTTCAATTTTTTAATTTCCTTCATTGTGAAGTACGTATGCCAAAACGATGTATAACGCAACCATTTTATAAAACGCGATTTTCTTTTTGTAATATAAGAGTATGTGTAAGGGCGATGGTTCGTCATGCTTAATGTGTTACTGTGTGTTTGTCATTCACCTATGGGAAACATGATGTTGAAACGGGTGAACAGATTCTTAGTTTTTACCTTTGATACACAAACATGTTGTTTTTTATGTTATTGATATTAGGCGACGAGCGCGCCTGATCGCTGGCCGCTGTCGCACCAGTAACATGGACTATTTCATTGTGATTTGATCAGCGATGACACAACGTCTTTACTGCTTTTTGATTAGACGGCGATATTGCTTTATTGCTGATTTACAGTTTAGCGGCAACACACTTACGTCGCTAGTTGGTCGGATGCTGATTTATAATTCAGCAGCGGCACACTTATGTCACCGGTTGGTCGATTAATTTAGTTGTTTAGTCAACTGTAACATGAATCATAACTAGTTTATAAGCGACGAAAATGCCCCGTTGTTGGTGGGTCAGCATCCATGACAAAAGAAAAAAAAATTCAACATTACTTGGCAAACGCAAACATGTACAATATAAAATCATTTGGTAAAAAACAAAAGAAAGTCACATGTCAATGAAATAAAGAGTAATAACATCGCTATTGAAAGTATCATTGGTTTAAAAATATTTATCATTAAAAAATTTCATTACAATCATTTAGTAGTTATGACAAAAAAAACAATTATGGCTCCAAAATTTCACTATTTTACACACTCCAAAACTGAATATACGCCTTGAACTTCCGAAATTTTTTATACCTTTCCACTTTCTCTTGAATCTTCTATCTATTCTCTCCTTTGAATTCCATTTTTATACAAATCATTTCACTATCCTCTTGTAGGGCAGGAAAAATATAAAGTCGAATGTAATATGTTATCGGAAATAAATCAAAAGCTTTGGCCCCAACCTGGAAAAAAAATAAGAGGATTTAGGTTAAATTGTCGATTCGTTAAAAGGTTTTTTTATGGCTTTTTAGGCTTTTTGTGAACAACCAACCATTTGTTTTTCCTTGACTGTTTAGCTACATTTGTTTAATGTGATTTGAGAAAACATGAGAGATAGTCTATTAATTTAAGAAAATACAAACCAGCCATTTTGTGATTGTACCACTTGACATGAGGTAGCCTATGCTGATCAAAAGAGAAAAATTCAGAATCCCCACAGACACCTCAAACGATGGGCGATATTTTTTTTTCGCCTTTAGGAACTTCTGATTAAATTGATGAGACAAGTGCCTATCTCAGTCTACTTGTTGAATTCCATAGGTGAATTCCATAGGTGAGGTTAATTTCAGTAACGAACTTATTACTTAAAATAAAAAAAAACTTGTTAATGCAACATATGACAGATAATTAGATTAGATAATTTGACATATAGATAGACAAATAATTAGACATATAACTAGATAGATAATTTGTCAGATAATTAGATTAGATAATTAGATAATTAGATTAGATAATTTGACACATAATTTGACAGATAATTAGACAGATAATTAGACAGATAATTAGATAGATAATTAGATTAGATAGATAACTAGATTAGAAAGATAATTAGATTAGATAATTGATTAGATAATTTGACAGATAATTGGCCAGATAATTAGACACATATAGACAGATAATTAGATTAGATAGATAATTAGACACATATAGACAGATAATTAGATTAGATAGATAATTAGATTAGATAGATAATATATTAAATAATGAATTAGATTAGATAGAGAATTAGACAGGTTATATAGACAAAAAATTACCCAGATAATTAGACAGATAATTAGACAAATAACCCTGCTTTGTCTTTTAAGTTTTCTTTTTCCAATTTTGTGTTTTGATATTTTTCCAGTTTTCTTTCGTTGTCTTCCCTTCTGTTTTTGGTTGTTACTTTTGACAGATCATTTTCAACCAAGAGAGAAGGATCTTGCCTTGTCATCATTGGTGGAGTTTGCTAGCAGCAAATTTTTCGCCATTTCGAACAACAAAACCCTAAAAATGTAAGCACCTTAAGAAAGTAAACAGATAGCACGAAAGAGATGACGTGGGCGACGTGCAATCCATGGTGGTGAAAATGGGAGCGAGACTTTCACAGATCCCTGCTAAAAAATTGGAGAGATTTTCCGGATGGCGGCGCAGTCAGGATGGCGGTGGTTGGCGGTGGTTGTCAGATTACAAAGACCGGTTGTGATTGGACAAAGAAAGAGTGAATGTGATTGGTCCAAGAAGATTACATTTTGTGAGGTCTACCCACATTTGGCGTTACCTCACGACATATATCACCCACGTCAAATGTTGTAAATTTATTATATTTTTGTCAATATTGTTACTCTATTTCATGTGCCATCATGGTAAAAAACCCATATTACAGTTAAAAGTTACTCCTTTTCAAGGGTCATTTTGGTAAGTCGGGTTTTTTTAGAATTAATATTTACGCTAAAACAGGCGCGATCCTATATTAGAATACATTTTTCATGAAATTGGTGCGAAGTTCCCTATTTTAACTGAATACGCAGAAATTCGAACAACAGTTACAAATTTGTTACGAAAATAAAGGCAAACACGTATTTTCGCTTTTAACTATAAACTTTTAGCATGGATATTAAGGTAAATGTTCACACTGACGACGATGGTGTCGACGGACGAGAGTTATGGGAATGACTTTTTTTCGATGTCATGGAGTCTTTTTGTTTATTCCAATTTCACGTGCGAGCGCGATTTTATTAAATAATGATTTGTTCCTTTTAACTTATAAAAGTACAATTTTGCACGGTCGGACGTCATCCGTACTCCACACTATTTCAAACGAACCTATATTATAATTTTTGACGCTAATTAAACCCCTACCTTAAATAGCATATTGAAAAAATTAGAATCGTTTACTGTATTTTACGTGATAGAGTCAAAATACAGGGCGACCAAATTAGCGTTATTTACTCTAATTACGATTCGCGGTGAACATTTTGTTTGCGGACTCCTCAAATAACGCCTCGAAACAACATCGCACATTTGGTACGATGATGCCGCAAACAACTCGACAAATAAATGTGGGTATGGCGATTCACGATATTTTGGCGATTCGCCAATATCCCAACACATAATGCCATTTTTTAAAGAAATCGCAATCACCCTACCTCTAGGAGAACTACACGTGTTGCTTCCCATGTCAAAACTCTCAAAATATGATATCAATAGAGGTTTTTCCTTAGGGAGGAAGTCTCCTAATGGTCGTACACCTGAGCCTTGGTGTTCATTCCCTTATACGCCTCTCCCTTTCCTCCGGACTTACGTCTCTTTTAATCCCCCTCTATCTATCTAACCTTTTAATTGAAAGAACACAAAGATCGACTCACTTCACAAATAATAAACCAATATGTATAGCGGAAGCTTAAAAGAACTCAATCAACTCACGAAAAAATACATCGGCCAAATATTAATTAAATTAAGCCGAAAACTTTTCAATACAATCACTCACTCTTCTTACTCACTCTCATTTCCAACTTTTATTAAATACTTATTCTCACTCACATTCACACTTGCAGTCGCTCACACTGAATATATTTTTTTGATATCTTTCCTAACTTTACTCACCCACTAAATACAAACTACAAAGATAAAAAACAAATACAGCTGAAAACAATACAATGCAAAGTCCCTAAACATAACGACCAACTGCATGATGAGTGCGCCTGCCATAGCCTGCAGCATCAAGCTACCTCTGCTCTAACAAATATGCTCTCTGTAAATTGATAGCTGGTTCCCACCGGAGCATTTCCCATTCCGATGATTTTCCGAATTATGATAAAATATGAAACTTTTAAAATCCTTTGTACGTGCGAAACTTTCTTTCTATTTGTCGAACGGTGATCCTTTTATTTAAAGCCTATTCCTATGAGAAAAAATTCACTTCCGCAACAGACGGACGTTGGAATAATGTACGAATTCACTTCCGCAACAAACGGACATTGGAATAATGTACGGCTTTCTATGAAAAACGTACAAACGAGCATCCTCAAAATATTGCCGGATGTAGAAGTCAAGTTAAAGTCGCGTATTTCGCCCAAAAGTTGACGTAGCCAAAACAACATCGAACGGCTATTTCATTGCATTCGAGCGAAACAACTGCAGGTTTTGAACCAATGTCGTCGTCCTTCGAACATTCAATACTGTAGGTTTTTTTTCACGCCTATGTTTGATGACGTCGAAACGTGTACGTTTTCCGATCAGTTTCGAAAAATCAAATGCTCCGGCGGGATCCAGCTATGAAACAAAATGTGGCACGATCGTTGCAAGATTGGCCGTACACAAGTACTGCCGCTTCGTCTTACACATAAAATATTTCCTCGGACGCCAAATCGCGCTTCGCGAACAAACATTTCCTAGAAATTGTCCAACGCCCGATTCGTACAAATAAATTATGATTGTACCAAAACTAACCAGCAGAAAAGTACAGTACTGTACTGTACCATACTTCAAAAGTAGGTGAAAGTAGGCCCATACAATATGCTTGTTGTATACAAAACATACAATATGACCTTAAGACCCATATTGTATTCGGACCCATTCCGACCAAAAAATAGACCAATTAAAACTTTCGGACCAAAAAAAATTATTTACACTGTCAGATTCGGATGATCGGACAATCGTTGATCAAAGTAGCTATCTTAGAAGATCACATGAAAAGCCCATAACACAACTTACGATAAAGACGTCGACCAAAGGCCTACCATAAAAACGCCTACTTTTGAACTAAGTACTGTACTAAACGAAACATAACTGTCGCACTGAAACGAACCAAAGTACACCGCGAATCGTAATTAGAGTAATGAAAAAATTAAAGTACAAAAACTAGAAAAAAAAATTAGAGCAATGAACGCTAATTTGTGTGATAAAGGTGTTTCAACTATGAAGTTTACTCTAATTTATTTAAGTACACTAATTTAGCACGCTAATATCCTCTACTGTAAATAAGGTAATCGTAAAGAATTTGGCAAAACGCACATTTTATCGTCACTATGACGTTTGCACTACGTGGTTTGTTAAAACGCAATTACATGATAACGACCTGTATTAAATCATTATTTGTATTTTTTTACTTAATAAAGTACAATTTTGCACGGTCGCAGGTCCTCCGTATTCCACACTATTTAAAACGAACCTATATTAGAGTTAATAACGCTAATTAAAATTTACCTTAAATAGAATAATGAAAAAGTTAGAATCGTTTACTCTATTTCATGTGATTGAGTCGAAATTTCGAGCGACCGAATTAGAGTAATTTACTCTAATTACGATTCGCGGTGCACCAAACATTGTAGGCGCGATTTCGGCCGACGCCGATTCGCCCAATATCCCAACATTAATCCTCGCGTCTGAAAAGACTTTTGAGTTTTGTCCTATGTCCTCGGTCAACGATAGTGAGCCAACCCGCTATCCTCTGCTCGATGAAAAGTGAAACATGCCTTCAAATTCACTTCCTATACGGTAGTGAGGTGCTGTTGGTAATGGAATTAGAGTGAAGAAGAACCATGGTGGAGTGATGCTCAATAGTGGAACAAAAATGTGAAAGGTAGGTGTAGAGATAGGGGGAGGGGAAGGGTAAGGATAGGTGCACCAAGAGTAGGGTTGAGGGTGGGGATTGATGTATGGGTAAGTGTAGTGATGCGGATAGGCATAGATGGAACGGTAGGGTTGAGGCTAGAGGTAGGAGCAAAATCTTGTTCATACCGAGATAGAGTTAAGAGGTAAAAACGCACAAATTTGTAGAGGAATGGCAGAAAATGAATCATAGTCAGATGTCAAAATTGAACATTATACATTAGAAATTGGAAATTACATGGCATACCATGATTGTCAAGGCATGACTATGAGCGGTGGACATTGAACACTAAAATGGAACGTTTGGCATTGACCATTCTGCAGTTAGGCGTCCAACATTGGAGATTGAAGACTTGATCTAGAGGTTGGGGATCAACTTTGGGCACTGACCACTAAACACTAAACACTGTAGATTAACTGTAAATCAGAAAAAAAGGAAGAAGAATATAATAGACACTCGGATTGTTGATTTTTTTTTTATTTATTTTTTAATCTTTGTCCCCTACTTTACAAATACACAAGACGATAGTACAACATTTTTTCCTAAAATTCAAAATACCCTTTTTTAATAAAACGCTAAATTACTGTCCAACAAACAAGTGAATAAAATAAAACATAAAAAATCTAAAAGAAAATGTACCAAGTACTCCTACTTTTATTTAAAAAATTATTAAACCGTTCCTATGTTCCTCAAATGATGAAACAATTTGGGAGAAGTCGAGAAGCTAGCTTTACAATTTTTCTAGTTTCAAATCGAAAAAAAAAATCAAGCCTTTTGTTTACTCCCTCAACTCCCTTCTGAAGGTTTTACCATCTTTGGGTACAATCGAAAAAACTTGTGTGAGACAAAGTCAACAAAAAAAATCTGATTTTTTCTATAAATAGTTTGTGTGAAGAAAAATCACACTAATTTGGAATTTCTTTGTTCAGCGAGAATTTAAAGGAAAAACAGAAAGCGAACTACATCGCAAATATGCCCTTTAATTTTTTCACCGACGCCTCACCAGAATTTTTTTATTTCGCAGGATAAAACCTGAATTTTTAAATTCAGAAATTTTCTAGACTTTCCGAAATAGTCCGAAATTGTAAAAATCCAAAAGTAAAAATGAAAATCTAAAAAAATCTGAATATAATTTGACCCCGAAAGTTTGAAAACATTATACTGCTGGAAATTCTCAAAATTTAAAAACTATGAAAAAGCATTTCTCAAAATTCTCAAAATTCCTTATTCAAAATCCGAAATTTCCGAATATTAAATAGTCGATTTCTTTCGTCAACAGTACTCCGTAATCATTATTTATAGGGTTATCGTGTTCAGATAATTCCAAAAGAATTTTATTGGGATGAAATGAAGGTCCTTCTGTAGGGGGTGGAGAAGAAGACACGGAAGGCAGAGTGGAAGATGGGGGAGGGGGAGGAGGAGGAGAGCTCGTTTTGGGAGGAGGAGAGCTCATTTTGGGAGGAGGAGGACTCTTTTTGAAAGGAGAAGGAGAAGGGGGAGAAGGGGGAGGAGGAGAGAATGGTGGTGCTGGAAAATCTGCAAAAACAAGAAAAAGAAAATAAGGATGAAACTAGAAGAAATATTTGGAAAACCTGAGAAGATGATATAAATACATAAACATATAAACAAGTAAAAAATGAAGAAAAATAATGTTACATACATTCATTTAAATAGTGCCTGAATGTTTCAACAGAGAAAAGTTCCAAAAACCAAATTATATAAGATGAATAAATGAAATAAACATATAAATAAACGAACAAACACATACATAAACACGCACAAAGCACCAGAAAACAAGACAACATTCAATTTGTAAATGTACATTATATATTAAAAGAGTCGTAGAATCGAGAAAAATCGGAAAATACTTACGAGCTTCGCCAAAAACTTGCGCTTCGCACAAAATCAAACGCTCTTTTTTTGGCAATGCGACGAAAACATATCTTCATTTTACCCCTTTGCACACCTTCGTAAACGGATATGCGAATCCAAATCTTTCGTAAAAATAATTTCGATCCTCGCCACATTGCACGTTTCCTTTTCCATCGATTTTTTTGGGATTCTTTCCGATCCACACTTGAACGCTATTAAAGCGCCGAAATTCCGATTTTTTCGAAACTTTCACACTGTACAAAGTTACATTTTCTATGGTAGTTTCCGCACCCAAATCGATCCGTAAATTGGGTTTTGTAATTCTATTCAAATGGGCGCATACTGCACCGTTAAATTTGTCTGTTGGGAAAAATCCATCCACAGCTTTTGCGGAAATGCATCGATTCCCCGTACAAGCGCCAACTGTCCTCTCTCCCTTCATATAGGTGGGCCTCCGGAGAGCCACATTCGCTGAAAAAACACAAAAGTATAACAATAATTAGAACAATTATTACAGGAAAATACACACAAACACACACGCACACAAACTTAAATAACGAAGAAAAAACACAAAGGAAAGAAAGAGAAAGGAAAAGTGAAGCGAAAAGAATATAACTAATTCCTCACTCTCTCAACCTTTTGTTCTACATTTTACCAAATAAAAAACATTACATCCCACACCTTCCTCTTTTTCCGCTTTTGTCATCATTTCTCGTCTCTCAATTTTTTCCCAGTTCTTCCCCGTCTTAAATCCAAAGGAAATCGTGATCACTCCTCCCCCACTTCCTTTCCATCACTCCACTTCGTTCCATTTCTTCCCCTTTGCACACTCTCACAATTTTCCCCACTCCATTCTCCCTCTCCTTCTCCCTATCCACTCCACCCCCTCTCTCTCCTTCTTCTCTCCCTCTCCCCTTCGCTCTCCCGCTCTTCACTCAACTCTCTTCCTATCCCTCCTCCCACTCTCTCCCCTCTCTATTATCTCCCTCCTCTCCCCTCCGTCCTCCCCCTCTCTCTCCCACCCTCCTCTCTTCCCTCTCTTCCCACTCCCTCCTCAACCTTTCACTTTTTGTCCCTCCTCTCTCTACCCTTATGAGGTGGCAAAGATGCTAATTTATACAAACTCTTAAAGAGAGAGGTGGCTGTCTACTAAAAAATTGCTAAGTCTTAATCCCCTCTCACAACCCCTATCTACTACGGTAGGATTTAATCAAATAACAGTACAGTACAGAAAGGTACAACCACCAATGTCCTTTGGGCATATGTATGACAAGGCCATTGAGTGGACGCGTGTCCATATTTTACTTCTCATTATGTTCCCCGGAATTCTCGTGACCAAATGTTATCTCTCTACGTGGCGCCAGGTTATGCCACGTCCAAAAACAGCCAAAGTGACCATTATCAGATCTCGGCAGAGATATGTGCCCGTTGGATAAAAAAAACCAACATTTAATGTTAGTCGTTGAAACAAATGTCTGATTCATTTGTTTCGTGCAGGATTATGTTCGCACTATATATTAACTAGTTCTATGTCCCATCATTCGTAATTACGTTAATTGGATTAAAGATCATAACACAGTTTAAGTAATTATTACACCCTTTGTAATTTAACGAACTCCTACGACAGACCGGTTAGATCTGACGACTATGCTTTGCTCCGCCGGTCGGAGGTTCGAGTCTTGCCGGACTTAACCTTTTGTTGAGAGTGACTTATGTCACTCTTTTGTCCTGCATATGGAGCTGAGGCATCCATGGCTCCAATACTCTCTCTCTTCTTCAGTGTCTACAACAAGTATGGGGGATAGAGGGAAGAGGTGGAGACAGACTACCTGCGCTTTTCCTTTCTTTATCTACTAAGCTATTTGGATCTAGAAAATACTCCATAAATCTAGTGATTTCAACACTCCTCTTATTTTCTAGTCTAATTTTAACTTCTCTTTCAATCCACATTTTACCCTACAATATTTTAACCTGGGAGAGGGCACACGTTTGGTCATCATGTCAGCCACCATTTCTTCATCTGACCTATACACAAGATTCACAATTATATTTTCAACTTTTTCCCTCACGAAGCTCAATCTTATGTCCATATGTTTCGCTTTGAAATGATGTTTTGGATTGGCTCCAATTGGAATGGCAACTTGATTATCACAAAAGACTTAATGCACTCCCTCCTTCATATACCCAAGTTCTTGCAACAAAGACTTGACCCACATCAACTCTTTCACAGTAGAACAAGAGGCCATATACTCAGCCTCCATAGTAGACTGAGCAACCACCTTTTGTTACTTTCTCCTCCAACAGCAAGCACCTTCCCTCACATACAAAACATACCCACAAGTGCATCTTCCAATAGGTGCATCCCCATAGTTGGCATCACTCCAAGTAGTGATATCAGTGTGCTCTCCTCCCACATGCAACCATAACTCTCTGGTTCCCACCATATATCTCATTACTCTCTTGGCTGCCTCCGAGTCTCTCTTCCTAGGATCATTAAGACTCCTACTGAGTACTCCAATTGCTGGCACTATGTTTGGCCTGGTACTGTTCATAAATTATATTTGACTTCCTACAACATGCCTGTAAGGGATATATATCAAAAACTCTTTCTTTTCTGGACTAATTTGATCATCTAAGATTATCATTCCTCCTTCTACACTTCCATCACTTTCTTTCTTCATGTCCATGGGAGTGGTAGAAGCGTTTTCCATTTCTATCTAGAATTTCTCAAGCATATTACCTATTGCTTCTTTTTGAGTAAGTCTAATGATCCTTTTCCCCCTATCTCTCTCTATTTGGATTCAAAAAATAAACCTTGCCTTGCCTAAAACCTTCATGTCAAATTTGCTCCTAAGATTTTTCTTTAATTTATTGATCTTTTCCAAAGACTTAATTAACACCTCTAGATCATCCACATAAATTGGAATAAAAATCACACCATTCTCATCTTCAAACATATAGATAGAATGGTCAGAGCTGATCTGGATATATCCCATAACGGTGAGAAACTCATCTAGTTTCTTATTCCACTGTCGTGGAGCCTGCTTTAGTCCATATAAGGACTTTATGAGCCTCCACACTTTGCTTTATTTTCCTTCCTCCACGAACCTTTGTGGTTTCCGCATAAAAACTTCTTCCTCTGACTCACCATTGAGAAAGGCGGTCTTAATATCCATCTGGTGTATTTCCATGTTTTTTGCTGCTGCTAGACTGAGGAGAATCCTTTCTAATAGGAACCGAACAACTGGAGCAAAAGTCTTCTCATAGTCAATCCCCTCATTTTGGGTGAACCCCTTTGCTACCAACCGAGCCTTATATCTTTCAATGGTATTATCTGGGTTCAATTTTAGTTTAAACACCCATTTACAACCAATCGGTTTTTTCTGTCCGGGGAGAGTCTGCTAGTTCTGAAGATTTTTTTTCCATGATGTAGGCTATCGTATTATTTATGGCTCTAATCCATCTGTCTTTCTCCGAACTCTTCACTACCTCTGAGTATGACTGAGGCTCATCTTTGTGAGATAGCTTAGTTACCTTATGAGCGGCCTGTTTTTCTTGTATCCTTTTGTTGTTCCTTCTTCCTCCCTCAAACTCTGAAGTTGGAATAGAGGGAAGTCTTCGATTTCTCATTACTATCTCATTGGCTCCCCTATCCATGGAAGCCGGTTCCGGTTCCTCCTCTAGTGTCTCCTCGAAGTCCATAAGAATATGTGAGGTTTCAAGTAGATCGCCTTTATTTTGGATCTCCCTTGAATCTGCAATCACTCTTTCACTCACGTCCCTTTTGAGAAAAAATGAGTTCTCCTCATTTTCGGATTCAAAACTGATTCTTATCTTTTTGGTATATTTGAAGGGGCCAAATGACTACCCTTCATCCATGGCAACGTGGTGTTTCACCAAAATGATATCTTGCTTTGCTAAGTCATAGTCTCTATATCCCTTGACATCCTTATCATATCCTACAAAGTATCCGGGTTTTCCCTTATAATATAGTTTCTAGTGTTTCCTATCCGTATCAAGACTGTAAAATTGGCTACCCAATACTTTGAGGTGAGAAATATTTCGTTTTGTTGCATCCCATCTCTCATAAGGTGTCATTCCTTTTAGGGCTGAGGTAAGGAATCTATTCTTTATGTAGTTGGTCAGAGTCCATGGCTTCTGCCCAAAATCTCTTTCTATTTTCATGTCAGCCAACATACTGCATACACTATCTCCTACTGTTCTATTCAACCTCTCAGCTACCCCATTTTGTTTCGGGTTATTTGGTAAAGATTTTGGTACTGAAATCCCTCATCTCGTTAGTATTCCTCAAATTGGATAGAGGTATATTCTCCCCTATTATCACTTCTAATTTTCTTAATGGGGGTTCCATGCAACTTCTCACTCCAGGCTTTATATTCTTTGAAGTAAGTTGGTGTTTCATAATTTGTTTTTAGGAAGTAGACTCTAAAGTATCTAGACCATTCCTCAGTAATTGTCAACATAAACCACTTCCCTCTGACCGAAGGTATTTTTGCAGGTCCACAGATATCTGTGTGGACCAGATCTAGTACTTTCTCACACCTATATATGGCAGCTTTGGGAAAGGGAAGTCTGTGAGCCTTACCTTGAGCACAACCACTACAATCATCCACCATTTAATTATCCCCAAACTGAATGCCTTCTACTACACCAAGCTTTTTCATTTCCCTGAGCCTATCAAAATGCACATGCCCCAACCGCTTATGCCAAATCATCAACTTTGGAACACCAACATAGTAAGCATTCTTCTTTTCATTACTCAGGTTAGGCCTAAACATTCCCTTGCTACCTTTATCTGCTGTGAAGTAGACTTCATCCCCATACTTAGCTGTAAAGACTCCCTTTCTATTAAAGGTTTCAAACTCTTTATCATCTAACACAGACGTAGAGACAAGATTTTTACTCACTGAGGAATATACAGTACATCTGAGAAGGTGAGAATAGAAGTCTTACCCTCCACTAAGACTTTCAATTCTACCGACCCCACTAGATTTGTCGTAACCACTCTCCCATCCCCATAATCTATCTTTGCAGTAGGGATCTTTCTTAGCTTAGTAAATAGGTGCTTATCACGACACATATGAATGGATGCACCTGAGTCAATCATCCATCATTCATGTGGAGATTCCCAAATTGCTCCTAGAGCACACTTTTGTTTTTGAGTGATCTCCTTGCTCCAAGAGCACACCTCTGTTTGCGAGGGATCTCCTTCTCTTTCAGACTTTGGTCAAGAAGAAGCTCCCTATCCTCCTCCTTAAAGAACTCGTCTCCGTCTCTCCTTTCACTTTTGTAACCAGAACTGCCTTCTTTTTTCCTCTGGAAGAACCCCCTCCACGGTTCTCTCAAAGCCAGAGCTTCGACAGCTTGACACAATCTGCTATGAAGTGTCCTGACTTTTTTCAAAAGTTACAAAGACCCTTTGGGGGCCTCAGTCCTCCTTACAGATCTCTCTCTCCTTTGTATGGTTTCTTCGGATACTTCCCCCACCGGTTTGCTCCTTCACCTAGAGCTTGGATGCTCTTTCCCCCTCTCTTAATCTCAATTGTGTTCTCCTGCATAAGAATCATCCGGACCTTTGTTTTCCACTTCCATGAACAGTAAATCATTTCCTATACTAAGTACACTATTTTTTCATACTCGTCGGGTAACTTCATGATGAGAGTGTTAACTTTCATATTTATTGTACCTGTCCACCAAGCACTCTTCGTCTACATATAGAAACAAGTGAGATCATTGTAGTAGTCTAACATCTTTCCCCCTTTGTAAGTATAATTTCCTAACATTTGCTCGGCCAACTGTAGCTCCTAACTAGCATTAGCTCTATAGATTTCCACCAAACTCACCCATAACTACTCGGCCTTGTAAATGTGAAGGTGGGGGGTTACGAAAGCCTGAGTGAGGTGTCTTAGAATGAAGTTTTTGGCAACCATGTTGGTGTCTTCCCACGTTTGGGTATTGTTCTCCGCGGTATTCACGGCCGCCCCTGTGGTTGCCGTGGCAATAGGAGCAATAAGAGTAAGAGGTGTTTCCTTCTCTTTCCCCTTTTCGGACACACCGTTGTCCCTATCATCTGCCTCCTCTGCTGCAGCAGATGTTGCTGCAGAAAATCTTATTCCACCAAACCTTGGTGGTGTTCCTTGAGGTGGACGTTTCACTTGTCCACTGACAATACCCAGTATCGTTTTTTGCACAAAGCCCCTGTCACCATGGCTTCCCAATAGATGAACCTAGATCCATTGAAGATGGGCACCCTAGAGGGTGGGCCCATAACCTGCAATTCTGTGTTCGCCATTGAACTTCAGAATTGAGGAAGCCTCTAGGTAGTTTTTAACTAAACCATTTTCAACCACAACCACTGCTGCCGAAGCAGACAAGTTCACAATCTAACTTCACCCTTGTGCAGTGTGGACTCCTTTGAGTATGTAGCAAAAAAAATCACTGAAAACGGCCATACAACCGAAATGTTATGAGGTGGCAAAGATGCAAATTTATACGAACTCCCACAGAGGGAGGTGGCTGTCTAATAAAAAATAGCTGTCCAAATTGTAGAAATTAATGATGATTTTTAGTATGTTCTAAGTCTAAAATAAAATGCTGGAAAGAAGGCGAGGCAGTGTGCCTCTAACTCCTCTTTTCAGCCCCCACACTTGTCCCAGTCACTTAAGGTTTAAGAGAGGAAGCCAGAGCCATGGCTGCCTATGGCGCTAAGAGATAGAGAGATAGGTGGTAGATTTTGGTAGATTTACCAAAGTGTACTTGACTGACCCAAGATTTGATTCTGGTACCTGCCGTGTGTGAGGTCTAGCAGTAGCCGGTAGCTTTATCCTATTAGTCTACGATTGGTGCTAATACATATGGGGTTTCATAATAACTTAACCAATTTTACGTACACAAGTTCGTTTTATGGCGTGAACAATTTTTCAGGCATAAACACAGTTTTGTATAGTATGGCGTAAGGTGATCCCACGAAATGAATATCGCACATTTGTTTCAACCACGATACAAATACCACAGAATTAATTTCAACGACTTTAATTAATTACTGATCTAGATCGAACAGCCGTGATAGATGCTGAGATCGCGGAATGGATGCTTTGGCGGTTTACACTCATCGCCACATAAAATGACACGTGGCACAATCATATCGGCCTGCAGCATCTTCGGAGAATATGGGATCATATCCGGATATGGCAGGTGTTAAAATTTTGGCCATGCCGTAGAATGGTAGTACAGAAAGTACATCGGCACCTTTACTTATTTGTACGAAAGAGTAATCTAATTGGTCCATACTCAAGTAGTATACGATTTAGAGAGGGATCTAGGATTTAGAAAATTTGGTAGGTAGACCCCTCTCTTCGGAGAGCTCCTGTAAAAAAGGTCAACTTTGACTTTTCATAACGTACTGCAGATAGGAGCAAATTCAAAGATTCTTTTCGCTATAGACACACGGAAGTCTTGTCATCACAAGGTTGAAGTTGGTCTGAGTTTTTATCTGTCATGGTGGCTGTTATTCTTGTGGAAACTCAAAGGGGTCAGGGTAATATTAGAGGCTTTGAGTGAGCTACCAACTTTGAGGGCCAATAGAGGTCTCAGAGTTTCAGATTATGGGCCCACCTTCTAGGGTACCCTTATTTAATGGAGCAGGCTTCATATATTGGGAAAGTATGATGACAGGAGCTCTATGCGAGAAAAGGTTTTGGAGGATAGTGAGTGGACGAGTGGGGCGTCCATCAAGTGTTGGAATCCCTCTAGGGTTTAGAGGAAGGAGATACACCTCGAAAGAAGATCCATCTTTACCGGAGGAGACAAAGGAAAGGGAGATGGTGGACAAATAAAAGGATAAGGAGACAACCTCACCAATAACAACTAGTTCGACATTCATTTCACCTATTCCGAGGAACGAGAAGAATGATACACATACTTGGGACTTTAACAATATGGCGCCAAAACACTTAATCCTCCGCTTTCTTACTCAAGGGCTTGCATCTTCTCATTTGTAGGTAAAAAAGGCATCCGATATTTGGATGGATCTCGTAGAAATGTACCGAAGTAGTACGATTCAGTAACAATAGTTGGCTTATCAAAAAATTAAGGAGTATGTATATAAAAGGGGGAAGATGTTGGATTTTTGCAATCAGCTTGCTACACTTTTCATGGAGCTAGAGAGTGCTGGAAAAGAATTTAGTGAAATTGAAAAGGATAATTGTTTGCTAATGAAGTTACTCGATGAGTTTGAGAACATAGTCAACCGTGTCTAGGACTTGCTGGACTCAGGGTGGATATGGAACTTTGTGGTAAGAATGATTTTCCTTTGAGAGAATACGATTGAGATCCGATGGGGAGGAAAGAGTGGGCAAGCCTTGGCACTTGGGACCGATTAGAGAAACAGTGATTCCAGGAAAACAGGTTGGAAATTATCGAGGGTAGGGGCAGAAAAACCAGACCGAGGAGTTGGGACCAAGGAATCCTAAGGGTTTGTGCCATTTTTGTAAGAAACCCGGGCACCATATGGCTGAATGCACTAAGTTAACCGAGCTGCACTTAAAGGAGGGGCAGACCGGTGGACCCCCGAGAGGAAAGAAAAAGGCTCTTGTGACACAAGTACATGAGGCGTAATTAGAAGACGAGGACGATGAACTCCTATTGGATGAGGAGTTGGAAGCAAAAAACGAGGTCGAAATTCCACGAAAGCAGAAATGTGCTTTCAGTGGATTGAATGGTGGAGCAGGCTGGATTGTTGACTGAGGTGCATCTATGCACATGTGTAAAGATAAACACCTTTTCACTAAGATAAGAAAGATTACCACCGTAAACATAGAGTACGGGGATTCGAGGATAGTCACTACTACTCTTGTAGGATCGGTAGATCTGAAAGTGTTAGTAGATGGAAAGACATCAATAGTTACATTCTCCGATGTATTGTTTATTCTGGAGCTGGAAAAAAACCACATCTCTACGTCTGTATTAGATGATAAGGGTTTTGATACTAGCACTTGGAAAGGAGTCTTTACTGCTAATTTTGAGGAGAAAGTCTATTTCACTGCTGAAAAAGGTAGGCAAGGGATGTTTAGGCTGATTTTAAGCAAAGAAAAGGAGTAACTTTATTATGCTGGTGTTTATGATATAATGTTGTGGCATAAGATGCTTGGGCATGTGAATCTAGATAAGTTAAGAGAGATGAAAAAGATGGGAGTGGTGGGAGGAATTCAGTTCGGTGAAAGTGAGAATCTAAATGATTGTAGTGGATGTGCTCTCGGTAAAGCACAGAGGTTACCCTTCCCAAAAACTGCCACCTATAAAAGAGAAAAGATTATAGATTTAAAACACATAGATATTTGTGGGCCAGCTAGAGTGCCATCACCCGGTGGGAAGAGATTTATGATGACTATCACTGATGATTGGTATTGGTATTCCAAGGTGTATTTTTTGAAAAGTAAGTCAGAAGCTCATGAATGTTTTGGACAATATAAAGCATGGAGCGAAAAACTCCATGAAACCGGAATCAAGAGAGTAAGGAGTGACAATGGTGGGGAATATACTTCTAACCAGTTTGAGGATTTTATGAGGGAAGATGGAGTCCAACACCAAAAGACATTTCCAAAAAACCCTGAACAGAATGGGGTAGCTGAAAGGTTAAATAGAACACTAAGGGATAGTGCTAGAAGTATGTTATCAGATAAAAAGATAGGAAAAAGGTTTTGGGCAGAAGCAATGAACTGTGCTAATTACCTCAAAAATAGAGTTCTTACTTCAGCTATAAAAGATCAAACGCATTATAAGAGATGGATAGGCCGGAAACCAGACATTTCTCACTTAAAGGTTATCGCTAGTCAAGTATACATTCTACACACAGATCGGTCAAATTGGAAGCTAGATCGTAAAGGAAAACCGTGATAGTTATTAGGATATGATGAGGATGTTAAAGGATATAGAGTTTGTGATCTAAAAAGGGAAGATATAATCTTAGTAAAGCATCTAGTAGTTATGGATGAAGGAAAGTCTGTGGATCCCTTCAAGTATACAAAGTCAGTAAAAATCAGATTTGAGTCAGAAAATTCCGATGACTTTGAGCTTCCCAACTATCCCGGTTTTAGAAAAGATGACATTCTTGCAGGTACAAATCAGACCGAAAGAGACTCGGCTGCGGAAACTCTAGTGACAACTCTACCCAAAGCAAAAAACGTGGTGGAAATCAATTCGGAATCAAGGGACAGGGAAGAAACCGAGATTGTTCGAAAGAACCCACGAGAACAATCTATTCCGACCCCAGATTTTGAGGGGGGAAGGAGAAGTAGCAAAAGATTGCAAGAAAAACAGGTTAATAACATGGTAACTAAACTATCTCACCAAGATGAACCTCAAACTTATGGAGAGGCGATGACTTGTCCAGAAAGAAACCGGTGGAAGAGAGCCATCAATGAGGAGATGGCCTCAATTATGGCAGCCGATACTTAGGAGCTGGTGGATTGTCCACCTAACTGAAAACCAATCGGTTGTAAGTGGATTTTCAAATTAAAAATGAACCTAAATAACACAAGCGAGCGCTACAAGGCCCGATTAGTGGCAAAGGGATTTACACAAAAGGAGGGAATTGACTACGAGGAAACCTTTGCCTCAGTCGTCAAATTTCCCTCCGTCCGCATACTTTTCAGACTGGCAACAGCGGAAGACATGGAAGTGCACCAGATGGACATCAAGACAACCTTTTTGCATGGAGAATTGGAAGAGGAGATCGTCATGCGATAACCCGAAAGGTTTGTGGAGGAAGGAGAGGAGAGTAAGGTATGCTGGCTGATTAAATCTCTTTATTGTTTGCAACAGGCGCCTCGACAGTGGAATAAGAAGCTTGATGAGTTTCTTACCGGTTTGGGATATATCCGGATCAACTCATATCACTCAATCTATGTTTTTGAAGATGAGGAAGGTTTTATATTTATTGCAATTTATGTTGATGATTTGCTTGTTTTAAGTAAATCAATGGAAAAAAATTAATAAACTGAAAACTGATCTTAAGGGGAGATTTGAAATGAAAGATATGGGGGAAGCAAAATATATTTTGGGAATTTATGTAGAGAGAGACCGAAAGAGGAAGATTTTAAGATTTACTCAAAGGAAGTAATAGGGAACATGCTTGAAAAATTTCAGATGGATAAAGCTAATAGTTGTACAACTCCAATGGAGTAGAAGAAAGGAAGTGAGGGGAATGAGGAAGAAAGAGTCAAAGTCTTAGAGGAGGAATTATCTCCTCAAGAACAGAAGTTCATGCAGACTATTCCTTACATGCAACTAGTGGGAAGTCTAATCTATTTTATGAATTGTACCCGGCTGGATTTAGCTGCAACTGTAGTAGTGTTGAGTAGAAGTCTAAATGCTCCCACTAAGAGGGATTGGGAGGCAGCTAAGAGAGTCTTTAGATATTTGATAGGAACTAGGGATCTATGGTTGCATTTGGGTGGGGAGAATACTGACATCACTACTTGGAGTGATGACATCACTACTTCGAGTGATGCCAGTTATGGTGATGCTCCGATGAGGAGATGTACTTCTGGATGTGTATTATATGTGGGTGATGGGGCTTGCTGTTGGAGTAGCAAACAACAAAAGGTTATTGCTCCGTCCACCATGGAGGCTGACTATATGGCCTCTTGCTCTGCTGTAAAAGAATTGATGTGGGTCAAGTCTTTGCTTGGTGAGCTTGGTCACCTTAAGAGTGGTGTGCATAAAATTTTTTGTGATAATCAGGCAGCAATTGCTATTTCTGCCAATCCTAAACATCATTTTAAAGCCAAAAACATGGACATTAGACTCACCTTTGTTAGAGAGAAAGTAGAAAACAAAATAATCAGTTTAGAGTACCGACCAGATACTGAGATGGTAGCAGATATGATGACCAAACCTGTCCCTTCCCCTAAGCTAATGTTCTGCTGGGAGAAGTGTGGTCTGAAATTAAAGATTGACTAGAAAATAAGCGGAGTGTAGAAATTAATGGTCCGTTTAAAGTATTTTCTAGGTCTAAATAGAAATATAGAAAGAAGCCGAGGCAATCTACCTCTAACTTCTCTCTCCAACTCTCAAACTTGTCGCAGTCACTGAGAAATTGGAGAGGAAGCTAGAGCCATGGCTACCTAGGCTATCCAGAGGTTTATGGGAAATATATATTAGTTAGGGGTTTATTTACTAAAAAGATATGTGCCGGCCACAGGATTTGAACCTGGTACCTGGCGGACGGCAAGCAGCCGCTAGCCGGTAACCTTAGCGGTGAAGTCTTTAAGTAGTGTGAGGTTTGATATTTAATTAAACATTAATATGTAGGATAATTCATTTAACTGTAATTGTTTACGGGATACATAAATCCAGTAATGTAAAAGTATGGATTACGGTACGGATAAGAAGCCAATACCGCGCATTTATTTCTTTAGCGAAATGAATACCGCGCATGTATTTATTATGGCTACGATTAAATGTGAATTTAATCGGACAACCGGAATTAGCGCCGAGATCGCGGAAGAGGATTTCGGCGGTTTTTGGTCATTGGCACATCGGATGACACGTGGCGAAATGACATTGGATCGCGGCATCTCCGAGGATTAAGGGAGCGAATTCGGATATACCACGTGTCGACATTTAGGCCATGTCGTACATTGTCCGTATAGAAAGTACACCGACAGTTGTACTTTTGTGTACAGAAGTGTAATCTGATTAGTTCCGTTCATCAGTAGATAGAGTCTCTGAGAGAGATAAGACTTAGAAAAATTAGGAGATAGGACCCTCTCTCCCAGAGAGCTTCTGTACAAAAGGTCAACTTTGACCCTCCATAACTTACTGCTCAGGGGAGCAAATTCAGAGATTCTTTTTGCTATCGACTCAGGGGAGTCTTGTCTTCACATGGGTGAAGTTGGTCATAGTTATTGTCTGCCAGAGTGGCAGTTGTTTTGCTGAAACACAAAGGGGTCAGGGTTATCCTAGAGGCTTCTTGGAAGCTGCCCACTCTGAGGACTTATGGAGGTCTCAGAGTTTCATCGCGCACATTGTCTTGTGTGAAGAGATTCTCTTCGGCGAGGATAGTTTCTTCACACAGGTCGCGTACCATTGGTACACGTGAAATTTTAAAAAAATATCCACCACAAACAGGCGATAAGAAACGAACATGTCATACACGCCATGCGCCTTCTACCACGGTGCATGCAAGTCGACCAAAATATACTCGCACGCTCATTCTGACATTCGCTAACCTTCAAAGTTTGCGCCGCCTTTTTGCCATTCCTTTCGAAATTTTGATTTTCAATTTCAAAATTAAAACTTGGTCGCAAAATTTTCGTACCAATCATTAACTACCTCCGCTCGTACAAATATTTCATACAAATTATCTATATGAAGAATAATTTTAGATTTTAAAAATCTGAAAACTAAACTACGTGGCGCCAATCATAATTGAGAAACGATATCTACTGGCACGACATAATTGAACTTTGTGCCTGTAACCACTAGAAATAGGCGTCTCCGCATCTTTACTGGGACCGCCTAATGGAGAACAATAGACGTCTCCGCATGTTTAGTGGGACCTCTTAATGGAGAACATGCTTAAGCAGTAGGCCACTAGGCACTACAGTATTGTACAGTAAATTTGGCGTGAGTTAAGATCGCGATATTAAAATTTGTGGATGTATTGAAGTTATGCCAACCCTTAAAAAGTGAAAAAAATATCCGTTCGTCCTACGTAACATCTTGCAAATATTATATTTGGCGTCTATTTTCTAGGGTCTTCTAGGAATTTTTAGGCATTTTGTTGCTTTTTTAGGCATTTTGGCATTTCTATGGGAGTTTGGGGCTTCTTGAGATTTTAAGCGTTCATAAGGTTTTTACTTTTTAGCTTTACGCCTCAATTTTTCAGCCTTCCTTGTTTTTTTTGGCGGGATAGCCTTATGGTTACAAGAACTAAAATCATATGCAACTTCACTCGGATTTATATATTTTTAAGAATTAGGGTTTACAACGAGGTAACATATTGCCGATACAGGAGCGAACTGTCATATCGACAAACATTGATGAAATGTATGTATTTTTTAGGTCTGAGCAAAGGAAAAATTAATAAGAGGAAGTTAGCAAAGGCATCCTGCCTCTCACTCCACTCTCCAAACCCCCACACTTGTCGCAGTCACTCAAGGTTGAAGAGGAAAGTAGAGCCATGGCAGCCCATGCTGCCCAGAGAGAGAGAGAGACACAGACTATAGTTTTTGGTAGGTTTACCAAAAGGGACTTGACGAACCCAAGATATTATCATGGTACCTGCCGTCCATCAAGAATTCGATAGCCAGTAGCTTTATCCTATAGTGTACGATGAGTGCAAGAGTATACAGGGTACGATAATTATATAAACACGAACCACACAATATGTTTCATTTAACTCATTACGAGACGGACTGTACATAGAAATGGATTAGATCGCACGAATTCCGGACCGCATGAAATTAACGAAACGACATTTTATTTAGATGGCCAATATTAAATGTCGGTATTCATCAAACGGCCGTGGTGCGAGCCGAGATTCCTGAATGGGCAACCTGGCGTTTTCGGGCACTGCCACTCCGTGTGACACGTGGCAAGATCTAAATGATTGCGGGATCTCTGGGATGTGAGATGACAATTGCGGATGTGACAAATGTCACATTATGGCGATGTGTTACATGACCGTACAGAAAGTACTCCTATACTTGTACCTTCTTGTACGGTACAGTTTTATGATTTGTTCGTACCTCAGTACTAGGGGGCTTAAAGAGGGGTTTTAGGATTTAGAATAATTTTGGTAGGTAGCCGCCTTTCTCCAAGAGAGCATCTGTATAAATAGGCAAACTTTGCGATTTAATTACAACTCATTTAGTTGACCATTTTCAATGATTCTTCTTGCCACAGACCGGGGAGTCAAAGCTACACAAAGGTGTAGTCGGTTAAAGTTTTTACCTTCCAAGGTGAAACTCTGTGTGCTCCATTGCCTACAAAAACCGCAAATCCAAAAGAAGCTAATCTAGATATTGCCGACTCTAAGTTGATATAAACCCAAATGATTGACCCCTTGACAATCAAAACCCCATTAAAGCTCCACCCCTGTGAAATAAGACTTTCTGTGTGCTCAGTTCCACCACAGAATGCAAAGGTAGAATATGAGTTTTGGACACATTCAACCACTTTGACTTTCCCTTAGAAATGCAGCCACCTTGGCAGGCAAAAACTCTGGCCGACTACTTCCCTGTGTAGTTTGGATTACGTTGTGTCCGCAGCAAAAAGAGTCAGTGAAAATGGTCAAGTAAATTGATAGTTATGAATGGTCAAAATGACCTTTTGTACAGGAGCTCTCTCGGAGAGAGGCTGCTACCAACTAAATTTTCTAAGTCCTACCTCTCTCTAAAACTCTATCTACTGACGTACGGCACCAATCAAATTACTGTGTCGTACAGAAAAGTACTTGTGCCGGTGTACTATCTGTACGACCAACGTACGACATGGCCAAAATGTCTGCACATGTCATATGCGGATTTGTTCCCGTAATCTCCGGAGTTGCCACAATCTAACTTTGTCGCGCCACCTGTCACATGACGTGGCAATGTCGGTAAAATGCCAAAAGTACATATTCCATGATCGCGGCGCCTATCGTGGTCGTCTGATCAAAACCGGATACAACTATAGCCGTTGAAAATATACGCGCGGTATTTGTTTCGCATTCGAAACAAATGCGCGGTATCCGTTTCATATAATACATTAAATCTTACATTGTACTATTCAAAACTGTATCTATGCATTACGTATCTATTTCTCGTTATTTGAACTAGTCTATGTGTAACAAATTAAATATTTGTCAAACCTAATGTATCCTACCACTAATCCCAGACTTATAGGTTAAAGATTACGGGTAATTTGACAGACGACAGGTACCTGGATCAAATCCTGGATCCGTTAAACGTTGATAGATAGGTAACTCTATCAAGATTTGCCTTCTGTCCTCTTTGAACAGCCTAGGCTGCCATGAATCTAACTCCTCCTCAAGTCTATAGTGACCGCGACAAGTGTGGGGACTTGAGTGAAGAGTTAGAGGCAGCTGTCAGTGTCTCCTCTTTGCCTTTTATTTTACAATCTCTAGACCTATAAAATACTTATATTTCAACACTCCCCTTATTTTCTAGTACTTTACTTTCAATTCCCTTCAAAAACAACAAATACATTTATATATAATTTCCTTTCTTTTTTCATTTTTCCTTCATGAAGCTTCAAGCGAATACCTTTATATTTAAAAAAGTTTATTAGATGACCAAAAATAATTTCATCTTGTCGATCATACATTTTATTTTGCATGCCACTTTTCATAAATCCGAGCAAAGATTTTATCCATCTCCTCCCCTTTTCATCCAACCAAAATCCACTTTCCTTTTTGCATTTCCAACAGTCAGCCCCATCCTCAATTTGCAACACATATTCAAATGCTAACCCTTTTACAGGCACACCTTCATAGATGGCATCACTCCCATTAGTGATGTCAAAACCATTACCCCCCAAATTTATCCTTAAATCAAGAGTCCCCACTAAGTTCCTCGTAAAATCTACATCTTCCGAACTCATATTTTTATCCATGATTCTCACCCCATTTTCTAAACTTTCCTCACTCTCTCCCATGGAATTCTTTCCACTATCACTTTCTAATTTTATTCCCAATAAATATTTCTTCTCCCCTAAACCTTTTATTAAATATTCCTCTTCTCCCCTATCTTTTAAAACCCCCTCTATAATTAATTCTCCCCTTTCCTCGGAATTCGTCGAAGTCTCCCTTTCTGACCAGTTTTCTGTTTCCAAAATATCTATGAAACTATCCTCAATATTTTGAACTCCCTCAAGTATCTCCTCTCTTTTTACTTCCCTTATACCTCCAAAAGCAAATTGTTGCTTACGTGGAATTTCTTTGTGCTTTTCTCTATTCTCCATACTACCGTTGCGGAGAAGCTCCAACATATCTTCATCCTCTTTCTCCTCTTCCCTTTCTTCCTCCTCATCCACATTCCAACTTCTAAGTTCATCCAAACAAGGGCATTCCTCTATATAATGACCCGGTTCCTTACAAAAGAAGCAAATCCCATTTTTTAAAGCTCCCGTTTCTTTTCCTCTCCCTCTCTTTCCACCAAAGTTCCGATAAGGATTACCTTTGTCTTTCTTCCTCTCATCACGCTTCCGCTCGTCACCGCGGTTGCTCTCATCACGCTTCCGCTAGTCACCACCAGCTGTAAATGCATTCACCCTGTCACTTCCCCTACGAAGCTGCAAAGTGCTTTCCCTCACAAGAATTATCCTCATGGTAAAGCTCCAAGTCCATGAGGAGCCATCCATTGCCTACATACGACAAATGATGTTTTCGTACTCATCTGGGAGTTTTATGAGGAGTGTATTAATCTTCCTCTCCTCAGATTCTACATATCCCGCACTAGCAAGCTCAACATGTAACGCAACAATATCATTGCAAAACCCTATCATGCTACCGCCTTTATAAACATAGGCCTCTATTTCCTGTTTATTTAATTGCTGCCTCTCAATAGTCTCACTCTTATAAATCTGACTTAGTGTATCCCAAATTTCTGAAGACTTGGTTAGATTCAAAAGAGTGATAGCTACGGACTTAGACACATTTCTAAGTATGAGATGTTTTGCTTTAGTGTTTTTATACTCCCAAATTTTATTATCATTTTCTTCAGTTTTGTTGATAACCCCTCTAAGTGGAGCAGTGGCGGAGAGCCTAGCTCCTTTCACCATAGGTGTCCCTTTATCCTTCTCCCCATTTCCCCCTTTCATGGCAATAATTTTCCCTTCACCTTTCGTTGCACCTGAAATACGGTTGGTTTTTTAGGAAGCACCTGATGAATCTCCGTAGTGAGTTCCACCAAATCCTGGTGGCGGACACCTCACTTGTCCCGAAGCAATTCCCGACAAGTGCTTTTCGAAAAGCAATCCCTCCATCGTAAACTCCTAATAAGTGAAGTTTGTTCCATCAAACATAGGCACCCTAGATGGTGGGCCTATAACCTGAAACTCTGCGTGCTTCATTGCCTACAGAAATCACAAATCCAAAAGAAGCTAATCTAGATAGTGCCGACTCTAAGTTGATATAAACCCAAATGATTGACCCCTTGACAATCAAAACCCCATTAAAGCTTCACCCATGTGAAATAAGACTTTCTGTGTGCTCGGTTCCACCACAGATTGCAAAGGTAGAATATGAGTTTTGGACACATTCACCCACTTTGACTTTCCCTTAAAAATGTAGCCACCTTGGCAGGCAAAAACTCTGACCGAATACTTCTTTGTGTAGTTTGGACTCCCCTGAGTCCGCAACAAAAAGAGTCACTGAAAATGGTCAAGTAAATTGATAGTTATGAATGGTGAAACATGACCTTTTGTACAGGAGCTCTCTTGGAGAGAAGCTGCTTCCAACTAAATTTTCTAAGTCCTACCTCTCTCTAAAACTCTATCTACTGACGTACGACACCAATCAAATTACTTTGTCGTAAAGAAAAGTACATGTGCCGGTGTACTTTCTGTACGACCATCGTACGACATGGCCAAAATGTCTACACATGTCATATCCGGATTTGTTCCCGAAATCTTTGGAGTTGCCTGTAGAAATTGATGGTCCTTTTTAAGTATTTTCTAGGTCTAAATAGAAATACAGAAAAAAGCGGAGGCAGTCTATCGCTAACTTCTCTCTCCAACTCCCACAGTTGTCGCAGTCACTGAGAAGTTGGAGAGGAAGCTAGAGCCATGGCTACCTTGGTTATCCAGAGGTTTACGAAAAATAGATTAGTTGATTTATTGAATGGTAGTTTGGTAGTTTATTTACTAAAAAGAATAGTGATGAAACCAGGATTTGATCCTAGAACCTGTCGCACGTCAGGAAACCAGGAGCCGGTAACCTTATCCGTTAGGTCTAGAGCTTATGATACATGATATAGGATTTGATATTTATTTATACATTATTACGTAGGATATGTCATTTAACGGAACTTCTTCCGGTATACATAGAGTCAATTAGGTAGAAGTACGGATTACGGTACGGATAAGAAACAAGTACTGTTGTTGTGAGACAAGTGCTGGTACTGAAGATGAAGAAGATGCAGCAGTAGTCATCGTAGAACAAATCAAGAGAGGAAGCTTCCACAAATCCCGATGGCTGAACAAAAATATTGACAGACTATAACTTTCACAAAAATGCTCCAAACGTCCTTAAAATTTGCCACAATGTAGATAACATACAAAAGAACAAACACAAAAAAAATTCAATCAATTCCGCTCACAAATCTGTGAGATATGTAGAAATGCAATTACATAAAATTGAGTGTACAGTTTTCATATCATTTGTTCCTAAAAATCAAATTCACTAAGTCCTACTTTTATACACCGAAACTACACTAAGCTGTACGGAGGCATTCCAGCCGTACATCTAACATTCTATCACAAATATTTACACTGAAGTTCAGACAACGTAAAGTGATAATGATCTAGTCACGCCTCGTCACTATTTGTTGGCGGCGGCTGTCAACGGTCCGATTATAGGATTTAGCACCGTAGAATTGACTTCACGAAGTCCAGTGGTCCTGCCGAATTTCCGTACGTCCACAGAGGACATACTCACGTATTCTCCCAAGTGACGACACGTGTCCCAAGTGTGAATGAACCGTGAACTCCCAACTTCACTGTCACACTTATTTCGGTAAGTACTAAACCGAACTCAACCAAAAATAGCTTAAGTCCTGAACATCTCTCTCTCACAGCTGAGGCATAAAGAGGACTAAAGCTTTCTAAAAACAACACTCCTCTAAAGCTTTAGACTGTGTTAGTCACTCAGTCCACATGCCTCTCTACAGAACTTCAATTTGGGAGCAGGTAAGGGTTTCGTCATCATATCAGCCACCATTTGCTCATCCGGTAAATAACTCAACTTCAAGACTTTTCCCATCACCTTTTCTCTTACAAAGTGTAGCTTGATATCAATGTGCTTAATCTTAAAGTGATGACTGGGATTAGATGCAATAGCGATTGCTGCCTGATTATCACACCACACTATCTGTGGTCCAGATTGCATAAAGAGAAGCTCTTGGAGAAGAGACTTTACCCAAAGTAACTCTTTAACTGCCGAGCTGGCAGCCATGTACTCAGCCTCCATGGTAGACTGAGCCGTTACCTTCTGAAGTTTGCTGCTCCAGCAGCAAGTTCCACTTCCGATCTTCAAAATGTATCCGGTGGTGGAGCGTCGGCTCGGCATATCTCCATAGCTCGCATCGCTCCATGTATGAATTTTGACTTCCTCTCCACCGAGAGAGAGTCTAAGATTTTGAGTTCCTGCAAGATAGCGAAGAACTCTCTTTGCTGCCTCATAGTCTGATTTCCTTCGATTTTGAAGGCTTCGGCTTAAGGCTCCAACCGCTGCTGCGATGTCGGGACGAGTACAATTCATGAAATAAATGAGGCTTCCGACAATCTGCCTGTAACGAATGGAGGACATAGAATCTCCCTCCCCCGAATCTAAGAAACCATCAACCAAAACACCACCATCCGTTTCCGTGCCTTCCAATTTCTGTCTGAATTCCATAGGAGTGGCACTCCCCTTTGCGTCCGACATGCCAAACTTTTCTAACATGTTCTTGATTGCTTCCTTTTGAGTTAAATAAATAATTTTGTGTTTCCTGTCTCTTTCTACTTGAATTCCTAGAATATACTTAGCCTCACCCAAGTCTTTCATTTCAAACCGGGAATTCAAAGTTGATTTTATTTTATTAATCTCATTGATAGATTTGCTAATCAGTAGCAAATCATCTACATAAACTGCCACATAAATCACTCCATCATCACCTTGCATTACATAGACTGAGTGATCTGAACTGATCCTGGTAAAGCCAAGATTGGTTAAAAACTCATCTATTTTTAGGTTCCATTGTCTCGGAGCTTATTTCAGACCATACAGGGACTTCAACAGTTTACAGACCAGATTTTCTTTCCCTTTTTCTGCATACATCTCTGGCTGCTTCATATAAATTACTTCCTCCAAATCACCATGCAAGAAAGCAGTTTTAACATCCATCTGATGCAATTCCATATCCTCTATTGCAGCAAGAGATAGCAAAACTGTAACAGTAGGAAAGCGAACTATAGGAGAGAAAGTCTCTTCATAGTCAATTCCCTCCTTTTGGCTAAATCCCTTAGCAACCAGTCTAGCTTTATATCTCTCAATTGTATTATCAGGATTCAATTTTAATTTGAATACCCACTTACAACCGATAGCTTTCCGGTTCGGTGGGAGCTCCACAAGTTCCCAAGTTTGGGCTTCCATAATTGACTTTATCTCCTCATTTGCATCCGAGATCCAGTGATCCTTTTCTGGAACAGAAAAAGCTTCATGAATAGTAAGCAGCTCTCGTGTGCTTGCAGAATAAGCACTCTCAACTCGGTCGCCTCGAAGACGGCTGCTTTGCCTTCTCCCCCCCGGAAAATCTGACGCGGGAACTGTTGGTTCCCTACCTTGCCGCACAGGGCGTGTATTGGGAGGAGCATCAACAAAAGGAGCAGCTCCACAAGGAGTATTAGACGGCCCAGAGGCATTTGGGAGAGAGGTAGAAGAAGTAGAAGAGGATGGAGTAAAAGGTACCTGCTCAAAAATAATATATTCTTGTATTTTCTCATTCCTTTCTGTTGCATCCATGCTAAAAACGTCAACATATTGACTTTCTTCTTTATTCTGAATATTCCTAGCTGTTTGAAGGCATCCTCTCTGAGGATTATAGACTCTATAACCTGTAGATTCATCATCATAGCCTAAAAAGACACCAGGTACATATTTTGGACTAAGCTTCCAATTAGGAAGATTATCCAAGATAAAACATTTGCTACCAAAAACTCTAAAATGACTGACATTTGGCTTTCTGCCTGTCCACACTTCATGAGGTGTCTTACCCCTAACAGCTCGGGTTTCCACTCTATTTCTGATGTAGGAAGCACAATGAAAAGCTTCCCCCCAAAACTTTGGATCCACACCTTTATCGGCCATCATAGATCGAGCACATTCAGTCAAAGTCCGATTAAGTCTCTCGGCAACACCATTTTGTTCCGGTGTGTACGGAGCAGTAAATTCACAAGAGATGCCATTCTCTTTCAAAAAATCAGCAAATTCATGAGATACATACTCTCCACCATTATCCATTCGCAAAGCAATAATAGATTTGCCTTGAAGTTTCTCCGCCCAGATTTTGTAGTGCTTAAAGTGAGTGAAGACTTCTCCCTTCTCCTTCATGAAGTATAGGCGACTACATCGGGAGTAATCGTCTGTAAAGGTGACAAAGAAGCGGCTGCCACCAAGAGAGGGAACTTTGGAAGGGCCGAAGACATTAGAGTTAATAATACCAAGGAGATCTGTGGCTCGATGATCAGAAACTTGTGGTAGAGGAAGCTTGTGAAGCTTTCCGAGAGCACAACCATCACAAACATGGGACTCTTTTTGACCAAGCTTGACTCCCTCTATCATATTATGGTTTATCATCTTAGTAAGTCTCTCATGATGCACATGACCAAGCCTTTTATGCCACAAAACATTATCACATAGGACACTGGAGTACGCAAAATCAATTTTATTAGCCAGGTCCATGCGGTACAAAAAGTTTGGGCCTCTAGTTCCTATTAGAGCTACTCTTCCATTCTTGCTCACTATTTTCTTGCCATTTTTCTGGAGAACCTCAAAGCCTTTGCTTTCAGCTACAGACGTAGAAAACAAAATTTTCTTGAACTTTGGAACATACAAGACATCATACAAAGTTCTCTTAACAACCTTTCCATCTATCACACAATCGAGATCTATGTTTCCTTTGGCATTTGATTCAACAGCATAGCCACAAGCATAAAAGATTTGACGTAAAGGAATAGAAGACATCTCCTTAAACCAAGACTTGTTCTAGCACCTGTGTGAAGAGCTGCCGGAATCCATTATCCATCCGAGGTCCTTTTCTCCTTCCACCATGTCGAGTTTGGCGAGAGCAAAGAACTCTTTGTCATAAGTTTTTGGAAAACTGATCACATCAGGTGTCGTTTCCTCGGTCTTTTTCTTCTCCAATTCCGTATCCTCCGCTGAAAATGCAACAATTTTATTCGGAGGTTTTTGGGAAATGGGAGGTCCGCGGTGTCTCCATCCTTTCCGAAAGGTACCTGTTTTAAGGATCTTTTATATACAAAGGACAAGCTCTGAAGGAGTGACCATCAGTATAGCAATAAACACATTTCTCAAACTGAGGATTAAACTGATTCCCTTGATATCTATTTTCCCTCCGAAACTGAGCCGTAAATGCTACAGCTGGTTTTCCAAATCCTAAAACTGTCTAAGTAGCCTCTTCTGCCAAGATAAACTCTATAGCTGTTTGCAAATTCTAAAGAGGTTTAGACAATTTTTTCATTTCATCTGAGGCTCCTTTATATTCATTAGGAAGCCCCTTTAGGAGAACCATGGCCTGATGATAAGGGGAGAAAGTCCCCCCATAACATGCATTTTGTGACAGTAACATTTGAAACCGATTTGTGTATTCCACCATGCTACCACCTGTGTACTTATACTCATAGATTTGACCAGCAATTATAATCTCATTCTGGTCACTAGCTTTAACATAAGAAGATTTCAATGCATCCCACAAATCTGATGCCTTTGCAACATTAATGTATGTCATATGCAATTCTTTTGATATCATAAGCTTTACTAAATGCAAAGCCTGGTCATTTTTCTGATCAAAGCTGGCATCAGATTCTGCCAATGATCCATTTAACACATCAATAAGTTTCACTTGCTTGAAGTAAGACTTAACCAAATCTGCCCAATACAGATATTCACGTCCATCAAAGACCAGAATTCGTGAAGGCGGGCCCGTGACCTGTTGTTCTGAGACAAGTGCTGGTACTGAAGATGAAGAAGATGCACCAGTAGTCATCGTAGAACAAATCAAGAGAGGAAGCTTCCACAAATCCCGATGGCTGAACAAAAAAATTGACAGACTATAACTTTCACAAAAATGCTCCAAACGTCCTGAAAATTTGCCACAATGTAGATAACATACAAAAGAACAAACACAAAAAAAATTTCAATCAATTCCGCTCACAAATCTGTGAGATATGTAGAAATGCAATTACATAAAACTGAGTGTACAGTTTTCATATCATTTGTTCCTAAAAACCAAATTCACTAAGTCCTACTTTTATACACCGAAACTACACTAAGCTGTACGAAGGCATTCCAGCCGTACATCTAACATTCTATCACAAATATTTACACTGAAGTTCAGACAACGTAAAGTGATAATGATCTAGTCACGCCTCGTCACTATTTGTTGGCAGCGGCTGTCAACGGTCCGATTAGAGGATTTGGCACCGTAGAATTGACTTCACGAAGTCCAGTGGTCCTGCCGAATTTCCGTACGTCCACGGAGGACATACTCACGCATTCTCCCAAGTGACGACACGTGTCCCAAGTGTGAATGAACCGTGAACTCCCAACTTCACTGTCACACTTATTTCGGTAAGTACTAAACCGAACTCAACCAAAAATAGCTTAAGTCCTAAACAGCTCTCTCTCACAGCTAAGGCATAAAGAGGACTAAAGCTTTCTAAAAACAACAAGTAATGCGCATTTGTTTATTTAAACGAAACAAATACCGCGCAAGTATTTATCACGGCTTTGATTGAAATCTGCATTCAATCGGACGGCCAGGAAGAAAGCCGAGATCGCGGAAGAGAATCTCGACATTTTGTGGTCATCACCACATCGGATGACACGTGGCAAAATTGCGTTGGATCGCGGCATCTCCGGGAATTACGGGACCGAATCCGGATATGACATGTGTCGACTTTTAGGCCATGTCGTAGAATATCCGTACAAAAAGTACACCAGCAACTGTACTTTTGTGTACGGAAGTGTACTATGATTAGCTCCGTACGTCAGTAGATAGAGTCAATGAGAGAGATATGACTTAGAAAAATTGGTAGATAGGACCCTCTCTCCCAAAGAGCTTCTGTACAAAAGGTCAACTTTGACCCTCCATAACTTACTGCTCAGGGGAGCAAATTCAGAGATCCTTTTTGCTATCGACTCAAGGGCGTCTTGCCTTCACAAGGGTGAAGGTGGTCAGAGTTTTTGTTTGCCAGGGTGGCAGTTATTCTTGCTGAAATACAAAGGGGTTAGGGTTATCCTAGAGGCTTCTTGGAAGCTGTCCACTCTGAGGACTTATATAGGTCTTAGGATTTCAGGTTATATGCCCACCCTCTAGGTTACCCATCTTTAATGGAACTGGCTTCATATACTGGGAAAGTATAATGATAGGAGCTCTATGCGAGAAAAGGATTTGGGGGATAGTGAGTGGACGAGTGGGGCGTCCATCAAGTCTTGGAGTCTCTCCATGGTTTGGAGGAAGCATGTTCACAAGAAAAGCAGATCCATCCTCAACGGAGGAGACAAAGGAAGGAGAGGTGGTGGACAAAGCAACGGAGAAGAAGACAACCTCACCAATAGCAACCGGTTCAGCATTCATGTCACCTATTCTAAGGAACGAGGAGAATGATACTAATACCTGGGACTTCAACAATATGGCGACAAATCCTCCGCCATCTTACTCAAGAACTTGCATGCCCTCATTCACAAGTAGAAAGGGCATCCGATCTTTACATGGCTCTCATAGAGATGTACCGAAGTGGTACGATTCAGCAACAACACTTGGCTGATGAGAAAGTTAAGGAGTATGTATACAAAGGGGGGAAGATGTTGGATTTTTGCAATGAGCTTGCTACACTATTCATGGAGCTAGAGAGTGCGAGAAAAGTTTTTAGTGAAATAGAAAAGGTTAACTGTTTACTAATGAAGTTACTCAATGAGTTTGAGAACATAGTCAACCGTGTGCAGGACTTGCCGGACTCAAGGTGGATATGGAACTCAGTGGTAGGAAAGATTCTCGTTCGGGAGAATACAATTGGGATGCGAAGGAGAGGAAAGAGTGGGCAAGCCTTGGGAGCTGGGACCGAGAGGAAGAACAAGATTTTGCGGAGACCGGTCGAAAATTATGAAGGGAGGGAGCAGAAAAATCAGACCGACGAGTTCGGACCAAAGACTCCCAAAGGTTTATGTCATTTTTGTAAGAAACCGCGGCACTATATGGCAGAGTGCACTAAGCTAACCAAGCTTCGGTTATAAGAGGGGCAGGCCGTTGGAACCCCGAGAGGAAAGAAAAAGGCACTTGTGACACAAGTACATGAGGCGTAATTCGAAGACAAGGACGATGAGCTTCTATTGGATGAGGAGTTGGAGGCAAAAACGAGGTCGAAATTCCACGAAAGCAGAAATGTGCTTACGGTGGATTGAAAGGTGAAGCAGGCTGAATTATAGATTCAGGTGCCTCCATGCACATGTGTAAGGATAAACACCTGTTCACTAAGATAAGAAAGATTCCCACCGTAGAGATAGAGTACGGGGATGGGAGGATAGTCACTACTACTCTTGTAGGATCGGTAGATTTGAAAGTGTTAGTAGAAGGAAAAACTGTTGTTTTGGAAAGCTTTAGTCCTCTCTATGCCTCGAGTGTGAGGGAGAGAGAGTTTCACGAATTAGCATATGTTTGGTTGTAAGTTCGTTTCATTACATACCAGAATTTATGTTCCACTAGATCGGTAGGGAGTACACCTTTGTATATTAGTAGGACTTAGATAACTTTGAAGGCATGAACATTTTGTAGTCAAAACTGTACAGCCTGTTTTTGGCATTTTCATCTGAGGATATCTCACAGATCTGTTAGCAGAATTGTTAGTAATTTTGTGTGTATGTTCATCTTGATATTATCTACATTGTGGTAGAATTTCAGAGCTATTGTGTCTCTGGTTTGGGTTTTATCAACTGTTGAAGTTTCTAGTTTTCAGACTGGTTTTTGTGAAAGTTTCTTGCTTGGTTTGGTTCCGAGATGACTACACCGTCATCCTCATCGTCTTCGGTTCCGGCTGTTGTCTCAGAACAACAGGTCACGGGCCCGCCTTCACGAATTCCAGTTTTTGATGGGAGAGAATATCTGTATTGGGCAGATCTTGTAAGGTCGTATTTTGTACAAGTAAAGCTTTTTGATGTTGTTAATGGATCTATGGTAGAAACTGATGTAACCTATGATCAAAAGAATGAGCAGGCTCTTCATTTGATAAAATTAATGATATCTAAGGAGCTGCATATGACATACATTCAGGCTTCTAAAGCATCAGAGATTTGGGATGCTTTGAAAAAAACATATTCTAGGGCTAATGCACAGCATGAGATTATAACTGCTGGGCAGATCTGGGAATATAAGTATACA
>JBBHKE010002959.1:153759-231523 GCA_037447655.1 Zygnema cylindricum
GAGTTCCATTCCGAGGGAGAGAGAGAGAGAGAGAGAGAGAGAGAGAGAAATGTACATATATGTGCATTTAATATTAGTGAAATGAACTCCTTATCTCCCTGATGATGCAAACACTTGCTTAAAAAATGTACACCCGTTTTATTTTATTTGTTGGAACTCAAAAAAGTTCACGTGCATGACATTATTAGTCTCTCATTACAAAAATGAGTCATTTATTAATTTCCAGAAAAGATTTTCCCTAAAATAAACAAAAAATAGCATTGAAAAGATGCGTGCCTCAGAAATGACAACGTCATAAGTAATGTGTTATAGCGAGCATATCCCAAAAAAAGGAAAAAAAAACGACTGCCTTACCTTGAGGACAATCAAAACCCAAAAATATGCCCACACCGACCAGATGAGCTCCACCATGAAAACCCCATAATTTTCAATTTTTTTAACTTGACCATGTTTTGGAACCAAAACGATTACCGCCGTAATCGGAAAAAAATCGAAGGCAGCGCTCCCTATAATAGTTCCAGCTCCCAGACCTGCTCTAACACCAATACATCAAACATAGAAAATTATATCACTGTTTTATTAAGAACATCACCATCTTATTAAGAATATCACCATCGTATCAAGAATATCACAATCTTACTAGGAAGCACAATCTTCTTAAGAATATCACCATCTTATTAAGAAGATCACTATCTTATTAAGAATAGCACCATCTTACTAAGACAGTGTAGAAATTTCCGTCTCGTCCTATCTCCTCAGAATAGATAAAGATTTCCAAATACAAGCTCACAGTTTTTGATCGAAAGTCTTTGAGATTATGTCCTGTCAAATGTAGTTTCTTCAGTTTGTTACACCAGGAAAACTTCAACCGGTGCAATGAAAAAAAGTAAAAAATAGGAGCTCCAATCCTACCTTCTGACTGGTCCTTCCCCAGTAACTGAATTGCATCTATCCATGCCAGAGCTATTTGGGGTGCACAAGTGCCAAGGGCCAACAGAGTAATATCAGCAAATGTCGCGTTCCATGTGCGTTCTTCCGTTTTCACGTCCCGGCCCGCAACTGGATCCCTGGAAACGAGTCACTTTGTCAGTTTTTATCTCCTCCGGCAAATGATTCTATACGACAGGTTCATCGACAGGTAGACAGGTTCATATAAATGGTACAGTCAATAATTTTGCAGTCATCCTTAGGATAAGTTTCACTGCGTAAAACCATCCTTCTACAGTACCAGTCTTGAAAACAGGTAGAGTCGAAAAGGATGAAGCCAAACAACGGAGTCACACTCCAACTAGAAAAGAGAAACGGATAACTAAAGGACAAATCGCTGACAATATTATGTGTTTTTATTTCTTTTGCCTAGCCCAAACTACAGATGTTGACGTCACCTGTCTATATTTAAGAAGAGACACCCCCGAAGCACATGAGAATAGAAATTGCAAGTCAACTTGTCTGCCTTAAATAATCATCATAAATGATTAAGCCCATTACGACTGTGAACATTACAGTTTATTTAGAAATAAAACCTAGCTGTGATGGAGTTTCATACTGGAACATCTTTTCAAAAAAGTGATTAAAGACAGAGAGCCGGAAACTGTATTTGTGAAAAATGATGGATAACTAGTATCTCAACAAGAAATTTCATAAGGATTGATTTTAGTTCTTTGATAGTAATTTGGTTTAGTTAGCACAGTATACAAATTTCTGTTCACTTATTTGTTTTCTTAGTTGTTTCCAGAATTCTTCAGACAAAGTGACGTGAAATATGTGTTTTGCATTACACATGTTCCTATGATAATTCAGTTGTTAAATAGGTTTAGAAATGATGCATATATAACTTTTGGCCATAATTTCAATGTACCGTTCTAAGGTTTTTGGTTTTTCAGCTTTTATCTGTCACTGCAACCAGGGTCAATTCCAAAATTCTTGGTTTTTTCGTACTTTTCCCTCTCTGTTTCTTCCCCCCTCTCCATTTCTTCCCCATTTTCTTTAGCAACGATTTAAGACAAAAATGTGGGAAATTTCAGTGGTATGTATTAAAGAGAAGCTACACCTATTTTTTTGCTTCAATATGGTATTCCCTTCTAATGCTTTTGAAATGAATCGGTTTAACTTGGAACCTTTCTTCAAAAAGCTGTTTTAATTTTCTGTTTTTATAACAAAACGCTCCACTATGTCCCGGCCTCCTATACTCAAAATAAGACTCTGGCTAGTCTCAAGTTAAATTCTCAAGTTTAATGACATTTGTAAGATACTGAAGTCCTTACTACTTTGTTGCTATTCTGCTTCTCACATTGCACTTCAATCTAGTTATGTGGAATTTCCTTATCAGTCATCACAAATGCTTGTGCAGTAAATTTACTTGTAAAGTTTCCACATCTCAAAAGTTGTAGCCTCTCATTGAACGTACAAAGTCTTCAGTATGTACTTGACAAAATGTTTCAATTCTCCAAAATATTTTCTGCTGCTGGAATGTAAAATGAAATAGCTTTTGTAGTTGACACCGTAAACATGAAAAGCAATATTCGCTGGGTTTCAAACCTCAGTGTGACTCAAGCAAATACGCCGTGAATCATCATAAGAGTAAAGAAATTATTAGCATGGGGTTTACATTAGTACTACTAATTCAATTTCCGTTCCGAAAGACGTGGCTAATTTTGAACCATTTAAAGAATTAGCAGTAAGAAAAAAACAACTAGTGTCATTGACACTAGTTTGGGTTCGAGGGGTAAAATTCAGGGGCACTGACATAGTGTCATTGACACTAATAACGATAAGCGGTTTACTATAAGACACCTTACACACACCTACCCCCACCTTAGCATTGGTTGGAAATTTTCACAACACATGTCATATTTCTGTTGTTGCAATTTAAAAATGTGGACAGCATTTGTTTCGCCAGATTCTATGTTCTCAAGCTAAAAAACTTGACTTTGTTACATAAAATCCCGTTCACCGTCAACAACAAGTACTTTTGCGAACCTTCATGCAAGATTGTATCATTACATGGATCCTACAGCTCCCATCTAATGATTATTGCTGAATGTAAATGACCACAAGTGGCAAATGAAAGGTCAAAATCAAACTTGCAACGACAAAATTTGGATGTCTAGATTGTTTTTCTAAAAGGCCATGGTACCATCATACCATCAAATTCGAATCGATATGATAATCACTCCATGACAATGAGCTATTAAAACAGGAAAGTTACACTTCACTTTAGTAAACGAACGTGAATCAACGCCATTTTGATTTTCAATTACACAATTCAGTATTGCAAATGCTATACGCTACAAAAATCTACAAACAAGATGTAAGTAGACAAGTCACAAGCTCAGAAAGCAACCAGAAAAACAAACAATATAAAATTGTCTTCACGTACCATTTTGTTACCTTCTTTGTCTTCTGCACAATAGTCTCCATGGCATTCATGAAGCAAGCCGTAATGGCTGCAAAACCTATAAAACAATATGCCATTCCTAAAAAGTACAGAAATGCTCTGGCAGCATTATGCCACGTGTTTTCAGCAGGTATCAAGATGAAGCTAGAGCAGGTCTGAGCTATGGCGGCCATGGAGCCCGGAGGTGCCCGTGGGAAAACCTCCAGCAAAAAGCCTCCAGAAAAGTTGGAGACATGACAAGCGTAATTCTCTCCAAGCTGACTGCAAAGGCCCGATTCTGACATAGGATTTGACCCGAAGCCTGACCTTTACGCGCAAAGTTCTTCCTTGCAGTTCTCTCTTTAAGAAAAATGACACTCGTCAAATCCTCTGCGGCACTTCATGCGGAGGAGAATTTTCCAATACTGAAACATACAGTCTTTTACAGCTGACAAGAACGTTCTTCTACTTTGTTGGTATTTAAATTTTTGGTGTTCGAATAATACTAGGTTTCGGTTTTTTGTTTCGCACGTGTGAGGAGAAGTTGCTCAAAGTTTCGACTTTTGAGCCATGGAAGGTCCAAATGTGAAACTGCTAAAAGCGACAACGCAAATCTGCGATAGCTGTACATGTTGGGGTTACAGAGTAATGGTACGGTCTAAGAAAGAATACACCGCGCACATTCCTAGTGTCTTCGCTTACAGCTGCTTTTCATGTATAAATGAAGGTTCGTGCAATTGTTCATTAAAGTCGGTTAGAAAAGCATCAGTACGAAATTGTACTACTGTAGCTGTACTGCTGCAATGCTGTACTGTAGCATGGGCTAGGTGTCGGTGTCAGGGCTCACTTGTCACTTGTCAGCTTTTTTTACGTTTAGAAGGACCGAGGCGACTAGAGGCTGACAGCAGGGTGCCCACAATGTGCCATTTGTCGAAAGGACGCTTCAACAAGCGGGTGTTCGAAACCGACATGTCTTTGGATCCTGCTCTATAAATCTATTAGCCAATGGCGATACGGTTCTGTGGATGACGTACAGTACACCGCCAATCGCTATTAGCGTTGTGTACGCTAATCCCGTCCCGCTCTTTTTTTGTTTTATTCTCAAATAGAATTATCCACACTATTTAAAACAAACCCTAATTCCTAATTAGAGTAATCGATTTCTTCGAAAATTTCCAAGTTCCCAATTAGCGTACACCACGCTAAATAGTATACGCTAATCAAACGTACACGCTAATAGCGATTGGCGGTGTACAGTACACCGCGAATCGTAATTAGAGTAAATTACTCTAATTCGGTCGCTCGAAATTTCGACTCTATCACATCAAATAGAGTAATAGATTCTAATTTTTTCATTATTATAATTTAGGTGAGGTTTAATTAGCGTAAAAAATTCTAATGTAGGTTATTTTTAAATAGTGTGGAGTACGGACGACGTGACCGTGCAAAGTTGTACTTTTATAAGTAAAAAGGTACAAATAATGATTTAATAGAATCGCGCTCGCACGTGAAATCGCACTAAACAAAAAAATCAATCACATCGAAAAAAAGCCGTTCGCATAACTCTCGTCCGTCGACAGCATCGTCGTCAGTGTGAACATTAACTGACATGCAATGCGACAAATATTATTAGCTTCATAATGACGTCAATACTATACCGGACTGACACATTTTGTACGTCTACGTAATTTAGTGTTCATAATTATCGCGCACATAATTATCGCCGACATAACCCAATATAGAATAACTAAATAAATTAGAGTAAACTTCATAGTTGAAAAAGCTCTATCACATAAATTAGCGTCAATTACTCTAATTGTTTTTTTTTGTTTTTTTACTCTAGTTTTTTCATTACTCTAATTACGATTCGCGGTGTACTGCTTGTCATGCATCGAAATCAAAATAGCGAACGCTACGATCATAGAATGGAAGAGAGGTAAAAGTACAACAGTACAGTACAGTACGGCGGTTCCGACCTGCCGACCAGTCAAAATCAAAATACGTTTACAGCAAATGAAAGTTGTAATACCCATAGTTCAAAAGTAGGTGACCGTACGCCCATACAATATGCCTATTGTACGCAAAACATACAATATGCCCTTAAGACCCATATTGTATTGGCCGCAAAATGAAATAAAATAGGGACAGGGTTGAGCTGCACATCGATCGATAGAGAATTAAACAACATGTCTAAATTTTGAAAAAAAATCGGACAAAAAAAAATATTTATGTGACTTTTGAGGGACTTTTTATTTAAACCGTCAGATTTGGACAATCGGACGGTCGCTGATCAAAGTAGGTGATTTTAAAAAGATCACATGAAAAGCCCATAACACAACTTACGAAAGGACAATCTGTTATATTAGCGTCTTCAATTTTGAGGGCCACACTAAATAAAGCCTCAAATTGACCAAACAGGCAGTATGGGACGAAAAAAAAAAAATTTACTAAAACCTACTAACCAACCCCGTTGGTGCCTTTTCCCCCGGAATGTCATCCTAGGCCGTGTCAGTTCGCTAAAAAATTTCGTCTGGCGGCGTGCGCTGTACTTTGATCTTACGTCAGATTCGAACGTTCGTACAGGAGTGTGCACAACGCACACACATACAGTATGCCTAAGTTGCGCGAGTTTTGTGCAAAGTTTTGTGCGCCTACCAAAAGCCTACCATAAAAAAAGCCTACTTTTGAACTATGGTAATACCGCATGACGCCAAGTCGAACCTTTAGATAGCGAAGAGAGTAATTTCATGGACCTAGTTCGAGAGACCTTGTTACTTCGCAGTCCCTATCCTCTTTATCTCTTCACCGTTTTCTTTCCTTCCTCTCCGTCCCTTGCCCCTCCCTCCCTCACTCACTCACTCACTCAATGCTAATGTGGGAGGTATGGAAGAAGGAGAACGAGAAGAAGGAGAAAATGGATAGGGCGAGTGCAAGAAATTGACTTGAATACGAGAAGATAGAATGAATAAAGTGGGGAAGACCGAAGTGGAGAGGGAAAGGGAGACGAGATAGAAAAAAATAAGGGGAGATGGAGGAGGATAAGGATAAGAGTTCAAAAAAAAGGGACATTCTGACCACAAATGGAATATCGGGAAATCGGCTAACATGATAAAAAGCAACATCGCTTAAAACCTTATCGCTGTCTTGATCATAAAACTTCTAAAATTTATAGCACCGATATTCTGCGCCGTTTTAAAATATTAAACAAGGATTTGCCTTGTTTATAATACCATTCAATAAATTATCCAAATCCCATAACTGTTAAAAGACGATAAAATTCAAAAATTCAAAGATTCAAGAGTCCAACTTATTTAAGTCCAGTTTGAAACACGCCAGTTCACTTCTAAAAAATGACAATTTGGGTTTTTAATTCATGCACAGATAAGTTACTGCTATAAAAAAAATATGGTTTATAGGTTAATTCATTACAACAAATAGCCATCCAATCTTTGATGAATTTATTTTTATTGAAAAGATCCAAACCGGTTTATAATGGTATCCAATGCCATCATTGCATATCATTGACATACTTTCAAAAATCTTATAATTTTTTAAATTGATTTTTTCATGTTAAAGCAATTAGCGATGAGAACACTCTCAGTCTCGCTCCCTTTTTGTCCCTTTCTGCATTTGCTTCAATTATGTTAGAGGGAAAAACTTCTGGCGCTTTTTAGCATATTGTATTGGAGGTGGATTGGCAAAAGCCATGAAATTGTACACAAGAGAAAAATCAATGCATTGGAGAGAGAAATTGATTTGTATTTGGGATGATTTCGTTAAGTGAGAAGAGTCACTTATATACAAAAATATACAGAATGTTTTTTTTTGTGGAGTCTAAACGTTCTACGGTGCGGAGTCTAAACGTTCTACGGTGCGCTGTAACAAAGGGATTCTAGTCTAGATTCTAATAAATGTATGTAAGACAAAAGAAAGACTGGACCGACGGTCAAAGGACTGGACCAACGGTCAAAGGACTTTGTACGTAGAAAAGACTAGACCGACGTATGTAATGAAAAGTACAAAAGACTGGACCTACGTAAGAAATGAAAAGTACGGACAAGACCACCGACACGTATAATGACACATAAATGAAAAGGTACAGATGTGCCAAAAGTGAACTCACGCTAAATGACCCTTAACACCCCCCCTCAAGCGAAAACTAGAAAATAGATTGAGATGAAAACAAAGGAAATTTAGCTAGGAGGAAAAGGAAGACGAAGGCCAGAGGAGAGGCGGTGCTGCTCAAAGTGAGGGCGATGAAGAGCCTTGGTGAGATAATTGTTGGTTTTTGGAAACCTTTAGTCCTCTCTATATCACATTACTATGCTGCCATGCTGCGTTGGTCACACCGCAGCCATAGCAACATGTATGGAAAAGATATTGTGTTGCCATGCTGCGCTGGTCACATCGCAGTCATAGCAGCCTGCGTACTAAGTATAAGACTATTGGAACGTACAGAATTGGACTTCAAGTGACGCGAAGAAATGTACGGCGGATCGCAAAGCAATCCGATGATTAATGTTCGAAATATTAATTGGCCGTACGAAACATAATGCGGCAGTCGACATTTGGTGAATTGGATGCCACCGGAGCTACGGACGGCGGCGGCATCAGTTTGGACATTTTGGTGAGGGACGCGAAGTCGCGTCCATCACATGATACTTAATTTGGACGGTCCAGATTCATTTGACAGAATTCGTAAGGATTATAAATATGTAACAATGTTTTGTCCTGTGTTTTCATTATTAGTGTAGACTGTTGGTACACTCACATTAATAGAGGTAGTTGATTGATTACGTACGGCTGATATGCCTCCGTACAGTGAGTACTAAGCTGTAGTGTATATTTGTATGACTTAGTCATTTTGAGAATCATGATTTTTTTTGGACAGACACTGTTTCTGCTCCTCTTTTGGGAATCCTCTTTTGGGAATTTCATCTGAGAATTGCTCTCAGCTCTATTGGCATAATTATCTGAAATTTTGCATCTGTGTTCCTCCTTGTATTGGAAATATTGTGGCAAATTTGCAGACCTATTGTGTGTCTGATTTGCTTGGGGATTCATTCTGAAGTTGGTCATATTTATCAAAGTTATGGCAAGCTGTTTTATTGCAACTTTGACTGAGTGTTGTGATTATTAGGTTTGGTATTGTTATATGAAAATTGGTGCAAATACTTAGTGGCTTAAGAACTATCTGGTGGAGTAGTTCAGCTTGTTTGGTTATTCTGTAGAATTCTGAGTGGAATCAAAAGAGGCAGCTTTGGGGTAGTCTGTGGTGCTTCCCAGGGTACATTCATGGCTGAAAATGAGGATAAGGAAAATTTGAAGGGAAAGAAGGGTGTTGAGGGAGTGGGGGGGTGGGAAGAGCTGGTGGGGTGGCGTAGGCAGCGTTGGCATTCCCTCCAGTTTTAGGGGGGTTGGAAGCCTCGGCTGCTTTTCGCCTCGCCAATTTTTGACATTCTTCCATGGAATGTCCTTTTGTTTTCCTGTAAGCGCAAAACAAACGCTGCACCCCCCCAGAGTTAGGTTTCTGATTTTTAGCAATAAAGGCATTTGCATGAGAGAGATTTAGAGCAGAAAAACAGAGAAGTTTTGTCTCTTTATGCAAAAGTTTTGTACAAAGGGAGTGAAAGGGAATGGATTGGTCTAGATTGTCAAACGAGGAAATGAAATGGGAAAAGGTTTCAGGGAGTCCTCCCAAAAGGGTTGAAGAGAGGTCCTCGTCGGAAAGATGCACGCCTATCATGGTGCAATTTCCGACCGACAATCCTGCATGGATTCCGACGGTTTTTTCATGGAGTTAAAAAACGCTCGTTTTTGAATTCGGCAAGCGGCCCATCCGGTTTGAATGTAAGCTGCTTGAAGACGACTCCAAGCCTCGGCGGAAGAGGAGGCGCCGCGAATAAGACGAGTGCGCTCGATAGTAAGTGACATCAATAGGCGAGCATGCGCATCCTCATCCTTTTGTTTCCATGTAGCTTTTGCCAACTCTTTTGTAGCTTTTTCTGTTGGTGTATCATTAAGAGGAAAGGATAGGAGGTTGTGAAATTCCTATAAAATGGTCCCGAATCTTCTCGTGTTTGAAAAAATGCATGGCTGGAAATGACTAATCATAGAAGTTTTGGCCATCAAACTTCTGGATACTATTAGAAGTGGCATGGCCAGGCCCATAACCTATTTGATGTGGATTGGCGGAAGCCATGAAATTGTACACAAGAGAAAAATCAATGCATTGGAGAGAGAAATTGATTTGTATTTGGGATGATTTTATTAAGTGAGAAAAGTCACTTATATACAAAAATATACAATGCTAATTACTGTGGAGTCTAAATGTTCTACGGTGCGCTGTAACAAAGGGATCCTGGTATAGATTCTAATAAATGTATGTAAGACAAAAGAAAGATTGGACCGACGGTCAAAGGACTTTGTACGTAGAAAAGTCTAGACCGGCATATGTAATGAAAAGTACAAAAGACTAGATCGACGTAAGAAATGAAAAGTATGGACAAGACCACCGACACGTATAATGAAAAGGTACAGATGTGCCAAAAGTGAACTGACGCTAAATGACCCTTAACATTTTGGCCATTCGCATGGGTCTTTTTGAAATTTCAAATGAGGGCAAATTTATTTCTCCAACTTTTTGGATGCACTAAATTTCTTGAATCAATAAAACCCTTTATGTTTGTTTATAATTTGTATCTGTCTACATTTTATAAGTTACAGAATAAAACATCTTGTCTTCAAGAAATCTAAGGTCTTTTGACGATACTAACTAGACATCCGAAAGTATACTACTTCCGATAGTCGAAAACCGATGAGCATGAATTCGAGTTTTTGAGATAACAAAATTTAAAATACTATTATATTCTACCGCCTACTTTATTTTGGTACCATGTAATTTACCATACTAAAAAATTTATTTAACTATGCTACACATCCAGGTTCTTGCAAACCATACATTGTCACCTTATCGGAAAACTGATATAGAAATAGCAGAAACTGAGCTAAATTATAACAAGATCTACATATTTTGATGTATATAATTCTTTAAGAAAACTAATTTTCGCTAGCAATTCTCATCTTCAATCCATTGGGAGCCCAACAAAGCAATCAACCCCATCAAAGCATTTCGTAAACATCTATCCCATGATCCTAGCTCTTTGGTATCCATGTTGTTCCAAAAGTGTCGAACATGTCTTCCACTTTTCCCTTGAATTCTCGATGGGGTACAATTACTACATTATCTCTGTATTTCGATATTATCATATGGAGTCGGTATTGCTCCCACGGTCGATGGATAAAATCATTGCCAGTCGACTGATCATTGCATTGACTTAAACCATAAATAATGTCAAGATTCAACAATCTTGAAATTATACTAGTTGTACACATTCTAGTTATTGTCCACAATGTCCCAATATTTTTACTTTTTTGGACTATTTATGAGTTCATATGATTGAATGGAATGAAATAACTAAAATATATCACCATTGTTTCTTTTGGTACATTGCTTTACTAAGGGAAAAGAAAGGGTGGCAGTCATGTAACTCTTTCTTGCACAACATCTTATGTAGTGTAGCTATGGACATAAAAAAATGAACATAAACAGGAGGAACTAAACCTAATGTGAGCGATGGCTTGGTGTTGAAATGATTAGAAAAAGAAAAACGCAAACGAAATGATAAAACTATAGATACTCGATATACTGTTGACACCAATATCAGAAAAATAACCATGGAATAGAGCAACTAGTGTGAATGTTGAAACAAAGGGAACACAAAAAGAAGGAAGTCAATAACAAGCAAGAGAAGTTGCAGAAAAAAAATGTCACAGAAAGACAAAATCAAAGCATCCTCTGACAGATATGGTGTGTTCCGGAAAGTAACAATAAGAGTGACCGTTCCTTGGAAATAATCCTATTAAATTTGTACTTGAATTTGGGGGATAGACTAAATGAACTGGATCTTCCGGAAACCCAGTTTGATATTTCATGTTGATAATCGGATGATGGATGGGGTCAAAGTAATTCTGGAAAACAGAAATATTAAATTAAAACGACGTTTAAGAAATAGAAAACTCAACACAAACAGTAATAAATTACTTGAGGTCAGTTGTAGGTGACTGTTGTATCAGTAACATTTTCACAACCCTTTGACGTTATAATTAAAGACGGAGATTGTGGCAAGAAGAGCGGAGAGAAGAGGGATGAGGGATGAGGATAAGGAGAGAGATATGATTTGAATCAAGGCAGTTACCCAGAGAGAAATTGGAAGAGAAAGAAATGCCGGACATGAATGGGAAGAACGAGAGGGGTAAAGGGATACGGCTTCAGAGGAAAAAAGTTAAGAGGGAGGGAGGAATATCCCACCTCCCCGGTAAGTTTTTGGAGACATGCCTCCACGGGGAGTGCGTGGTCGTCCATGCGAGCGTACGCGTCGGAGTTGAGGAACATCGCCCAGTGGCAGCAGCACGCCAGCTGTTGCTGGAGGAACTTCACCTGGGGAGGGTTCAGGCACGTGGCAGCCAGTCTGTGGTTAGACATAGTGCCACGTGGCAGTCAGTGGGTGATCGGACAGTGAGACGTGGTAGAAAACCAGTGGCTGGGATGGGACGCCTGGACTGGGCCTGGAGGTGTCTCACGTGTTGTAGACATTAATGGTTTTTAAGTATTTTCTAGGTCTGAATAGAAATAAAGAAGCCGAGGCAGTCTACCTCTAACTTCTCTCTCCAACTCTCAAACTTGTCGCAGTCACTGAGAAATTAGAGAGGAAGCTAAAACCATGGCTACCTAGGCTATCCTGAGGTTTACCTGATGAGTTCGTGAACATAGTTTACCGTGTGCAGGACTTGTCTGACTCAAGGTGGATATGGAACTCAGTGGTAGGGATGATTCTCGTTCGAGAGAATACAATTGAGATCCGTAGGGGAGGAAAGAGTGGCCAAGCCTTGGCAACAGCGACCGATTGGAGGAACGAGGATTCTCGGAAACCAGTCGGAAACTATGGGGGTAGGGAGCAGAAAAAACAGGTTGACGAGTTCGAACCAAGGGCTCCCAAAGGTTTATGTCATTTTTGTAAGAAACCGAAGCACTATATGGCAGAGTGCACTAAGCTAACCGAGCTTCGGTTAAAGGAGGGGCAGACCGGTGGTACCCCGAGAGGAAAGAAAAATGCCCTTGTCACACAGGTACTTGAGGCGGAATCCGAGGACGAGGACGATGAGCTCCTTTTGGATGAGGAGTTGGAGGCGAAAAATGAGGTTGAAATTCCACGAAGGCAGAAATGTGCTTACGGTGGATTGAAAGGTGAAGCAGGCTGGATTATAGATTTAGGTGCCTCAATGCACATGTGTAAGGATAGGCACCTGTTCACTAAGATAAGAAAGATTCCCACCGTAGAGATAGAGTACGGGGATGGGAGGATAGTCACCACTACTCTTGTAGGATCGGTAGATCTGAAAGTGTTAGTAGAAGGAAAGACATCCATATTAACATTCTCCGATGTATTGTTTATTCCGGAGCTAAACAAAAACCTTATCTCTACATCTGTATTAGATGAATAGGGTTTTTTCACTAGCACTAGGGAAGGAGTCTTTACTGCTAGTTTTGAGGAGGATGTCTATTTCATTGCTGAGAAAGGTAGCCATGGGATGTTTAGGCTGATCTTAAGTAATGAAATGAAGAAACTTTATTATGCTGGTGTTCATGATATTATGATGTGGCATAAGAGGCTTGGGCATGTGAATCTAGATAAGTTAAGAGAGATGAAAAAGATGGGAGTGGTGGAAGGGATTCAGTTCAGTGAGATTGATGATATAAGTGATTGTAGTGGATGTGCTCAAGGTAAAGCACACAGATTACCCTTTCCTAAGTCAGCCACCTATAAGGGAGAAAAAATTCTAGATCTAGTACACACAGATATTTGGGGACCGGCTAAAGTGCCCTCACCGGGGGGGAAGAGATTTATGATGATTATAACTGATGATTGGTCTCGGTATTCCCGGGTGTATTTTTTGAAAAACAAGTCAGAAGCTCAAGATTGTTTTAGACAATATAAAGCTTGGAGCAAAAAACTCCATGAAACTCCAATCAAGAGAGTAAGGAGTGACAATGGTGGAGAGTATACTTCTAGCCAGTTTGAGGATTTTTTGAGGGAAGATGGGGTCCAACACCAAAAGACAGTTCCAGAAAATCCGGAACAGAATAGGGTAGCTGAAAGGTTAAATAGAACACTTAGTGATAGTGCTAGAAGTATGTTGTCAGATAAAAAGATAGGAAAAAGGTTTTGGGCAGAAGCAATGAACTGTGCTAATTATCTCTATAATAGAGTTCTTACTTCAGCTATAAAAGATCAAACACCTTATGAGAGATGGACAGGCCGAAAACCAGACATATCTCACTTAAAGGTTTTCGACAGTCAAGTATTCAGTCTAGATACAGATCGGTCTAATTGGAAGCTAGATCCTAAAGGAAAATCGGGATACTTATTAGGATATGATGAAGATGTTAAAAGATATAGAGTTTATGATCTAAAAAGGGAAGATATAATCTTAGTAAAACATCTAGTAGTTATGGATGAAGGAAAGTCTGTGGATCCCTTCAAATATACGAAGTCAGTAAAAATCAGATTTGAGACAGAAAATTCTGATGACTTTGAGCTTCCTAACTATCCAAGTTTTAGAGACGATGACATTCTTGCAGGTACAAATCAGACTGAAAAGGACTCAGCTGTGGAAACTCCAGTGACAACTCTACCCGAAGCGGAAGACGTGGTGGAAATTGATTCGCAATCAAGGCATAGGGAAGAAACCGAATTTGTTCGAAAGAATCCACGAGAACCATCTATTCCGGCCTCAGATTTTGAGGGGGGAAGGAGAAGTAGTAAAAGACAGCAAGAAAAACAGGTTAATAACAAGGTAACTAAACTATCTCATCAAGATGAACCTCAAACTTATGGAGAGGCGATGACTTGTCCAGAAAGAAACCGGTGGAAGACAACCATTAATGAGGAGATGGCCTCAATTATGGCAGCCGATACTTGGGAGCTAGTGGATTGTCCACCTAATCGAAAACCAATCGGTTGTAAGTGGGTTTTCAAATTAAAACTAAACCCAGATAACACAATCGAGCGCTACAAGGCCCGACTAGTGGCAAAGGGGTTTACACAAAAGGAGGGAATTGACTACGGAAACCTTTGCCCCGGTGGTCAGATTTCCCTCGGTGGTCATACTTCTCAGCCTGGCAGCATCGGAAGACATGGAAGTGCACCAGATGGACATCAAAACAGCCTTTTTGCATGGAGAATTGGAAGAGGAGATCTTCATGCGACAACCCGAAGGGTTTGTGGAAATAGGAGAGGAGAGTAAGGTATGCCGGCTGATTAAATCTCTTTATGGTTTGAAACAGGCGCCTCGACAATGGAATAAGAAGCTTGATGAGTTTCTTACCGGTCTAGGATATATCCGGATCAGCTCAGATCACTCAATCTATGTTTTTGAAGATGAGGAAGGTTTTATATTTATTGCAATTAATGTTGATGATTTGCTTGTATTAAGTAAATCAATGGAAAAAATTAATAAACTGAAAACCGATCTTAAGGCGAGATTTGAAATGAAAGATATGGGGGAAGCAAAATTTATTTTGGGAATTCAAGTAGAGAGAGACCGAAAAAAAAAAAATTATAAGATTGACTCAAAAAGAAGCAATAGGGAACATGCTTGAAAAATTTCAAATGGATAAAGCTAATAGTTGTACAACTCCAATGGAATTGAAGAAGGGAAGTGAGGGGAGTGAGGAAGAAGGAGTCATAGTCTTAGACGAGGAATTATCTCTTGAAGAACAGAAGTTCATGCAGACTATTCCTTACAGGCAAGTAGTGGGAAGTCTAATCTATTTTATGAATTGTACCCGGTCGGATTTAGCTGCAGCTGTAGGAGTGCTGAGTAGAAGTCTAAATGCTCCCACTAAGAGGGATTGGGAGGCAGCTAAGAGAGTCCTTAGATACTTGATAGGAACTAGGAATCTATGGTTGCATTTTGGGTGGGGAGAATACTGACATCACTACTTGGAGTGATGCCAGTTATGGTGATGCTCCGATGAGGAGATGCACTTCAAGATACGTATTATATGTGGGTGATGGGGCTTGCTGTTGGAGTAGCAAATAGCAAAAGGTTATTGCTCGGTCCACCATGGAGGCTGAGTATATGGCCTCTTGCTCTACTGTAAAAGAATTGATGTGGGTTAAGTCTTTACTTGGTGAACTTGGTCATCTTAAGAGTGGTGTGCAGAAAATATTTTGTGATAATCAGGCAGCAATTGCTATTTCTGCCAATCCTAAACATCATTTTAAAGCCAAACATATGGACATTAGACTCAACTTTGTTAGAGAAAAAGTAGAAAATAAAATAATCAGTTTAGAGTACCGACCAGATAGTGAGATGGTAGCAGATATGATGACCAAACCTGTGCCTTCCCCTAAGCTAATTTTTTGCAGGGAGAAGTGTGGTCTGAAATTAAAGATTGACTAGAAAATAAGGGGAGTGTAGAAATTAATGGTTTTTAAGTATTTTCTATGTCTGAATAGAAATAAAGAAGCCGAGGCAGTCTACCTCTAACTTCTCTCTCCAACCCTCAAACTTGTCGCAGTCACTGAGAAATTGGAGAGGAAGCTAGAACCATGGCTACCTAGGCTATCCTGAGGTTTACGGGAAATTTATATTATTTAGGGGATTAATTACTAAAAGGTATGTGCCGGCGACAAGATTTGATCCTGGTACCTGCCGGCCGACAGAGAGTAGATAGCCGGTAGCCTTAGCCGTTAAGTCTAGAAGTTTTCTTACGCATTATATAGTACGATAATTATTTAAACATGTACACGTAAGATAAATCAATTAACTATAACTGTTAACAAGATACATAGATATGGTAGTGTAAATGTACGTATTGCGGTACGGAGAAGAAATCAATACCGCGCATTGATTTCGTAAGCGAAACAAATACCGCGCATGTATTTATTACGGCTACGATCAAATGCGAGTTTAATCGGACGGCCGGAATTAACGCCGAGGTCGCGGAAGACGAATTCGGCGATTTGTGGGCATCGCCACATCGGATGACACGTGGCGATGTTACATTGGAGCGCGACATCTTCGAGGATTAAAAGAGCGAATCCGAACATTCCACGTGTGGACATTTAGGCCATGTCGTACAATGTCCGTACATAAAGTACACCGGCAGCTGTACTTTTGCGTACGGAACTGTAATATGATTGGTTCCGTACATCAGTAGATAGAGTTTGTGAGAGAGATAGGACTTAGAAAAATTAGAAGATAGGACCCTCTCTCCCAGAGAGCTTCTGTACAAAAGGTCAACTTTGACTCTCCATAACTTACAGCTCAGGGGAGCAAATTCAGAGATTCTTTTTGCTATCGACTCAGGGGAGTCTTGCCTTCACAGGGGTGTAGGTGGTCAGAGTTTTTATATGCCAGGGTGGCAGTTGTTTTTGCTGAAACACAAAGGGGTCAGGATTATCCTAGAGGCTTCTTGGAAGCTGTCCACTCTGAGGACTTATGGAGGTCTCAGAGTTTCACGTGTAGGCTAATCGAAGGGTGGTAGTGACACGTGGCAAACATCCCTGTGAGAACACGTGGCAGTTGGCAGATCTGCGGGAAAAGTTAATTAGCCCATGGTGGGAGGGGTAAGGACTATTGGAGGTGGATTGGCGGAAGCCATGAAATTGTACACAAGAAAAAGATCAATGCATTGGAGAGAGGAATTGATTTGTATTTGGGATGATTTCATTAAGTGAGAAGAGTCACTTATATACAAAAATATACAATGCTAATTACTGTGGAGTCTAAACATTCTACGCTACACTGTAACAAAGGGTCTTAGTCTAGTTTCAAATGAATGTATATAAGACAAAAGAAAGACAGGACCGACGGTCAAAAGACTTGACCGACGGTCAAAGGACTTAGTACGTAGAAAAGACTAGACCGACGTATGTAATAAAAAGTTCAAAAGACTGGATCGTCGTAAAGAAGTACGGACAGGACCAAAAGTAAGTCGAACCAATATGACGACAAGACTTGAGTGACGTAGGAAATGAAAAGTACGAAAAGACCACCGACACATATAGTGAAAAAGCACAGATATGACAAAAGTGAACCTGACGCTAAATGACCCTTAACACCCCCCCTCAAGCGAAAACAGAAAATAGATTCAGATGCAAATGAAAGGAAATTTAGCCAGGAGGAGAAGGAAGACGAAGGCCAGAGGAGAGGCGATGGTGCTCAAAGTGAGGGCGAAGAAGAGCCTTGGTGAGATAATCGGCCACTTGGTCGGCGGATTTGACATATAGAAACTGGAGAGTGCCATCTTCGACCCGCTCCCGAGAGTAATGATACTGAATGTCGATGTGCTTCGTCCGCTTGTGGTGAACAGGATTGCGGATCAAAGCAAGAGCTCCTTGGGAATCCGAAAAGATAGGAGTAGGGGCTGAAGGGGGAAACCCAAGATTGGAAAGTAGAGTCCGAAGCCAGACAGCTTCCTTGGCGGCGTGACACGCGACCATATATTCCGCCTCAGTGCTGGAGCATGCCGTGGTAGGTTGCTTTCTGCATGACCAAGAGATAAGACCATTGCCCAAAAAGAAGCACGAGCCAGTGGTGGAACGGCGAGAAAGCTCATCTTGTGCCCAATCTGAATCAACAAAACCCGTAAGAGCACTGGAGCCAGAGGAAGAATATGTGAGACAAAGAGTTTTAGTGCCCTGTAGATAACGAAAGACACGTTTGGCTTCGACAAGATGATCAGGAGAAGGGCGTTGAAGGAATTGTCTAAGTTTAGTGACAGTTGTGGCAATGTCAGGGCGGGTGGCATGCATGGCGTACATAAGGGCCCCGACCATCGAGAGTAAGTGGCATGGAGGGAGGGGGAGAGAAGAGAGTCAGTGGAAAGGAGGAGAGGGGCATTGGCATCTAAAGGAGTGGAAAAGGAGGAGCACTCTTCCATGCCAAAGCGTTCCAAAATATCAGAGTTAAAGGTCTCTTGAGAGAGAGAGAGGGTGCGAGTCGAGCGATTACGAGAAACTTGGATGCCCGAATAATAACTGAGCTCACCTAGATCGGCCATGTCAAAATGGGTCTGAAGGAGAGATTTGACATTGGAGAATTCAGAGAGGGAAGGACCAACAAGAAGGAGATCGTCAACAAAGATGGCAACAATGATCAAAGAGGTGCCAGAGCCACGAGAGTAAATGCTAAAATCGGCATCAATTCGGGTAAATCCTTCTTTCCGCATAATGGCATCTATGGTATGGTTCCAGACACGGGGGGATTGCTTTAATCCATAGATTGTTTTAATGAGATGGCAAACCAGATGTTCAGATCCAGAGGAAATATAGCCTTCAGGCTGATGCATGTAAATGTCCTCGGACAAGATCCCATTTAAGAAGGCATTTTTAACCTCCATCTGATGAACATGGATATCATGTTCAGTAGCTAAAGCAAGTAAAGTGCGGATAGATGTAAACCGGGCAACAGGAGCAAAGGTTTCAGTGAAATCTATACATTCGATTTGGGAAAAGCCCTTCGCCACCAAGCGAGCTTTGTATTTGTCCACGGATCCATCCGCTTTTTGTTTTACACGGAAGACCACTTTCGAACCGATTGCCTTTCTTCCAGGGGGGAGGGGAACAAGATTCCATGTTTTGTTAGAAAGTAAGGCATTAAATTTAACATCAGCGGCGATTTTCCAAAGGGAGGCATCAGGACGTTTGAGGGCAGCTTTGAGAGAGAGAGGGGCTGAAATAAAACAGGCAAAGGACCCAGCAGAGTAAGCGTAAGCTAGAGAGGCATGGCCTATGGAAGAAATAAGCCGAGAGGGGGGAACTCTAGAACGTGCGGGGTTTCGGCAAGGTAAAAGGGAGGGGTTACGAAGAGGGGAAGGCTCAGGATCGGCTAGTGAAGGCTCAAGAGGGGCAAAAGGCCCAAGGAGAGATGAGTGGGAAAGATTGTGGGAGAAAGATTGTCAAAAAGAGGATCATCTTGGGAAAGAAGGGGAGAGGAGGAATTATCTTCAGAATTTGTGATAGGATGAAGAGGAAAAGTAGCTGAGTGGGTGGCAGGAGTGATGGGAGCAGCTGGGAAAACAAGGGGGGTAGGAGAAGATGGGGGAATAGGGGGACTAGAAGATGATGAGGGAGAAAATATAGGAGGATTTAGAGGAGAGGGGGTGGGAAGGTGTAAGGTAGGTGAATTCAGATGGTTGAAAAGATTGAAGGGGAAGGTTTGGGGGAAGAGGGTCATAGAGGGTGAGGGAAGGAAGGTCGGATAATGGGGGAAGAGAGGAAGGGAAGGGCATACGAGACAAGGTTTGGAGAAGTGGCGTTTCGTTGAAAATTACTTCTCTGGTGGTGATGACGCGATGCTGAGAAGGACTCCAGATGCGGTACGCTTTGGAATTTGGAGCGTACCCAACGAAAATGCCACGATTGCGCGAGCGCCCAATTTGCCGTCTGATTGGAGGAGGTCTTTGTACCGCGCTTCACAACCAAAGATTTTAAGGTGGCGTATATCTGGTTTGACAAAAGACTATGCTTCCATTGGAGTAGATTTTGGTAAAGCGTTAGTGCGACAAAGATTGCGTAAGTAATTTGCGCAAACGACAACCTTTGCCCAAAATTCATAAGGCAAATTTGCAAAGTACAACATAGAGCGTGACATGTCATGTAATGTTCGATTGTACCTTTCTGCAATGTCGTTTTGTTGTGGCGTCCGAGGCGCCGTTAAATGACGTAAGATTCTATGTTGTATGAGAAATGGAGAAAACCGGTTAGACCAAAATTCGCCACCGTTGTCACTGCGCAAGTCCTTTATTCGTTTGTTGTGAAAAAAAATTGCCAACGCCTTAAATTCCTGAAATCGGGCAAAAGCGTCAGATTTGTGACAGATTAGATACACGTGTGAAAAGCGAGTGGCATGGTCAATGAAAGTGACAAAATAAAGGGATCCACTGTAGCTAAGAGTGCGCATGGGACCACACACGTCAGTGTGTATAAGTGCAACTGGTTCAGTGAGCACGGTAGCGCTACTGGAAAATGAGTGACGTGGCATTTTTCCTTGCACGCAACCGTGACAAAAATCCAAAGATTTGTTAGAGAATGAATTTAGTCCAGTTACAAGATTTGGGAAGGTACGCAAACTTTCGCTATTTAAATGACCATATCGTAAATACCAAAGTCGAAAACTTTCAACGATAACACATAAAGCAAAAAAAATTGGCGTACTATAGGATTGTAGGACGTACATAGAATCTCGTGTTAGGCCAAAACCTATAGTACTATTGTCTTTTCTATCAAAAAATGTTACTCTATCATTATTAAATTCAGCCTTTAAGCCATCAGAAGTGGCGACTTTGACATAAAATAAATTTCTAGCTAGACCAGGAACAAATAGTACGTTCCGAATGTGAATAGACACATTATGGGACGTTGACGTCGCCAGAAAGGGTAGCCACGTCTCCTAAACGAATCTGCATAAAAGATGATAGAGGTCATAGAGATGAAAGGTGAGTGAACCAATCAAATCGTGGTGAAAGGTGGTGACTAGCATCACTATCTATTAGCCAATCGTCAGGGGTTTGAGATAGAAAAGCGTACCCTTGTGGAAATTGAGTATCCGGAGTGACAGAATTTGGGATATGATGGGCAACATTGCCATATCCAAATTCTGGTGAGGGAGAGAGGGCAAAATGGGAAACTACTGGAGTGGAATAATTAGAGGGAAAATGTGGGGAGAAAGCGGTCGACCAGGAGAGGTTAACGTGGTTTGAAGAGGCATAGTGCGCTACGGCGTTAGAAGATTGTGGAAGGGATGGAGAAGGGGAATAATGGGGAGGATAAAGAAAATTTGGAGGGAAAGCAAGGTAAGGAGGGAGTGGGGGGGTGGGAAGAACTGGTGGGTTGGCATGGGCAGCGTTGGCATTCCCTCCAGTTTTAGGGGGATTGGAAGCCTCAGCTGGCTTCCTGCCTTGCCAATTTTCGACACTCTTCAACGGAATGCCCTTTTGTTTTGCAGTAGGCACAAAACAAACGCTGCACCCCCCCAGAGTTAGTCTTCTGATTTTCAACGATAAAGGCATTTGCATGAGAGAGATTTTGAGCAAAAAAAGAGAGTAGTTTTGTCTCTTCATGCAAGAGTTTGGTACAAAGTGAGTGAAAGGGAATGGATTGGTCTAGATTGTCAAAAGAGGAAATAAAAGGGGAAAAGGTTTCAGCGAGTCCTCCCAAAAGGGTTGAAGAGAGGTCCTCGTCGGAAAGATGCACGCCGATCATGGTGCATTTTCCGGCCGACAATTTGACTGTGCTAATCCAATCCTGCATAGATTACGACGGCTTTTTCACGGAGTTCAAAAACGCTCGTTTTTGAATTCGGCGAGCGGCCCATCCGGTTTGAATATAAGCTGCTTGAGGCCGACTCTAAGCCTCGGCGGAAGAGGAGGCGCCGCGAATAAGACGAGTGCGCTCTGTAGTAAGTGACATCACTAGGCGAGCGTGCGCATCCTCATCCTTTTGTTTCCATGTAGCTATCGCCAACTCTTTTGTAGCTTTTTCTGCTGGTGTATCAAAAGAGGAAAGGATAGGAGGTTTTGAAATTCCTATAAAATGGTCCCGAATCTTCTCGTGTTTGAAAAAATGCATGGCTGAAAATGACCAATCATAAAAGTTTTGGCCATCAAACTTCTAGATACTATTAGAAGTGGCATAGCTAGGCCCATAACCTATTAAAGGTGGATAGGCGGAAGCCATGAAATTGTACATAAGAAAAAGATCAATGCATTGGAGAGAGGAATTGATTTGTATTTGGGATGATTTCATTAAGTGAGAAGAGTCACTTATATACAAAAATATACAATGCTAATTACTGTGGAGTCTAAACGTTCTACGCTACACTGTAACAAAGGGTCTTAGTTTAGATTCAAATGAATGTATATAAGACAAAAGAAAGACTGGACCGACGGTCAAAAGACTGGACCGACGGTCAAAGGACTTAGTACGTAGAAAAGACTAGACCGACGTATGTAATAAAAAGTACAAAAGACTGGACCGTCGTAAAGAAGTACGGACAGGACCAAAAGTAAGTCGAACCAATATGACGACAAGACTTGACAGACGTAGGAAATGAAAAGTACGAAAAGACCACCGACACATATAATGAAAAAGTACAGATATGACAAAAGTGAACCTGACGCTAAATGACCCTTAACAAGGACATGCAAGAGTTTTGGTGAGAATTTTGTTGCTTCATTGATGTCGTTATACGACATTGCCGCGTGTCGCGAGTTCAGTAGAAGAAAGGGTAGTAGCAGCTAAAACTCTCATATAAGTTGAAATCAAGAAACTGTGGAACCAACCAAAAACAGAAAATAAGATTAAGGGAATGAAAACAAAGGCAGAGATATAAGGAACTACAAATATGGATAATTCTCGTCATTTGTCATATAATTTGTTATTACTGCTTACCTTCATCACTGCGTTATCATTTCTCAATTTCAAGAAATTTTCGATTTGATTCCAATGCTTTTTAGTCATTTGTTGACACCCCGGCCAGAAACCAAAGAGAAAAAAAAGACACAAAATAAAACGAAAAGGGAAAAAACACATATCGTTATTAGCGTCAATGACCCTATATCGGTGCCCCTAAATTTTACCCCTAAACCCAAAATGTTGTCAAAGACACTAATTGATTTTTTCTTGACGCTAACTCTTTAAACGGCTCAACCTAGCCAAGTTATTCGAATTCAGATTATAATTAATAACACTATGATAAATGGTAGCAACTCGACCCTAAAATGATGCACGGTGTAGCATCATTCAAAAAAAAAAAAAAACAACCCACTTCAGAACCAGAAAAAATAACACAAAAATAATGCTATTATCTACATTAACAATAACAAAAAACAACATAATAGAAGAATTACCTTATACCAAGCTGGGGCTCTCGGTTGTTTTTTGTCTTCAAATTCCGTTACGTTTTTCGCCACAAATCTGTAACCGTGTTGTCGAGCGTACAATCTGACCCAACCAATAGCACATTGCCACGTGGCACACTCAGCTACTACCTGCCACAAGTTATTAACTGCTGTACTGCCACAAAAATACGTTACCTACCATACCCCCACGTGGCAGAAATAAAATTTAACCTGTTTATAATGCGCGATGAAATCCACTGCGGCAGATCTTCACCCCGATTCTCCATGTACGTCCAAGGAGCCTCCTCCAGAGACCTCAATTCGTACTTTCGGTTGTCCATATAAAGAATGAACCAGGAGCTTTTTCCTGGTAGCTTCTGTGACTGCCAGCTGTCGCACACTTTTTGCTGCTCCGCGATTGGTCTTAGGATCGCAGAAAAATCGAAGGAGAATTTCTAACGAAAGAAGCAAAAAACAAATCAAATAAAAAAAAGAATGCATCTAACTTGGAACTAACTTGTAAATAACTTGTTCTGGAAATGTGCGTATGTTTTTACTTAAAAAATCGATGGCAACTAAAGGAGGAAATTTAAAATAAGAAAATTTGAAGGATCTTCACTTCGCCATGTAATGTACACATTGGGAAGTCAACAAATTTTCTAAGAAATGGCAAAGGAAATTAGTGTGGATTTTATCTGGCATTGAACTCTGTTATCGTTTATAACATGGCGAGTGTAAGGTAACACGGAAGGGAGAGCGCGGGTGGGAGAGGGAGAAATATTTTTTTCTTGTCAGAAAAAAACAGCACCTTTAAGTGGTGAAGTTCTCCTAGATCCTTTGTCCACCTTTCTCCTTTTCCTCCATTACTCTCTCTTCGAGATGTTTCTGAACTTCCTCGTACAGGATATTCGTACGGCTCATTCGTCGAAAATTGTAGTTCTTTTTTAAAAGAAGAACTCTCGGCTTTCAGATGCATAGAGAGGGAAAGACTGAGAAACAAGAAGGCGAGTGACGAAGGAAGCAGTCGGGCATCATGGAAAGAAAGTTGATAGTCAGCTGAAAAGGTTAAAAGCCGGGATTCTTATACGACGGAAATGACGGAAAGATCGGCCGCCAACATCTCGGCCGTGTATGTATGCATATTTTGTCATATTGGAATCGGCGGTTTTTTAGAAATGTACAGGTTTTAGATGTGATGATGTATGCTCAAACGGATGCTAGGGTTTCCGCACAGACTCCGAAATCGAGGGATACCGCGCCTAGAAAATAGCGTCCGTACGGATTGCCATATGGTACAATTAGGCGTGAGAAGCAGGTTGAGCCTTGCTAACCGTAAAGTCATGGGCCAGTTGAGCTTGTGGCTGGTGACTGGTTTTGGGCTAACCGAGAATCGATATGAAGGTTAAAAAAAGAAATGTGCTTGTCTACTTGAGGCCTTGAAGGTATGGTCGTTTTGTTAAGATTTTTATTTCGGCAACGAATGATGAGGAAAGGTGGAAGTTCTAAACCACAAAAACAATTAGCGCAAAAAAAAAGAGAACAATAGTGGAAATTCTCAATTCTATTTTCAGTATTTTGTGTCCAGCGGGCAGAAAAAAATTGAAACCGAATCTCTTATCGACACTATTGGCGGTTTACAGGATCTGTACTTACCTGAATCTTGCGTTTTTAGGTGTGAAGGTCTCGGGTAAAGGGGTCCACATCGCCCCCCCTCCCATTTCGCTTTACGACGCCTCGCGCAGCGCGGCGCGTCGTAAGTATAAATATGTTTAGGGTTTTTTATCATTTGTGTTTTTTTTATATAAAAAAAAACGTAACCAATAACCCTATGAACCTAAAAATCTGCGGTACCCGGGCGGTATTTTGCAAAGTGTGGAGGTCACGGCGCATTTTGCCTCGTGTCAGAGACCTTCACCACCTTCACCCCACAGGCGAGACAACTAACGAACCTTACCTGTACAGTAGCTCTCCAAAGTGGTCCCATGTCTGAAAACAAAAGTCATCAGTTGAAGTCGTGACGCTTATAGACGTTATGTAACTCTCTGAGCTTTTTGTGGCATTGCCTACAATCAAAAGCCCTATCATGAGTTAGAAGGTGTTCATGCATAGAACTAGCACAACTTTGTATAAGTGCGGTGGAGGCCGCCATATCTTTCTTGTCCCACTTATGTGCTCCGGCTGGATCCACGAAAGGATCCGGTCGTGTTTCTTCCCCGATAACGATGTCCCAAAGTTTTTTTGGTGTGAATGCTCCTCGAATGTATCTCTTCCAAATTGCATAGTTGGAACCCGTGAAGACGATGGTTTTATTAAACACTTTAAAATCATCATCTTCGCTCTCCTCCTCTTCCTCATAAAGTTTAGATTTCCCCTTCTTTTTTTTATTTTCTTAGAGTTGCGTGAGTCTCCACTTACTCCTCCATCTCCATCATCTTCTTGTGTTTTGAGAAACTCTTGAAAGCGTTCAAACGTTCTTTCGTCCATCTTCACATTTTCCTCCCCCCACTCGTCATACTCATCATATTGTGTCCCTGTAACTCCTCCTCCACTAACTCCCCCACTAGCTCCTCCACTAGGTTCCGCCGGGGATTTCCCTTTCTCCGCCATACCGACAAGTGTTGCCAGTAACCTGGCTGCGATACCAATTGAAAGATTACAAACCTAATAAAATACACACACAACAATGGTGTTCCTCCAAAAAACATTCAATATATTAAGCACAATGCAAATACAACTTCTTTTCTTCCTTCCTTTTACTTCTGATCTTTCTACGCCTCCTTAACAAGCTACGCCTCCAAAAGATAATACTACCACGAAGTCTCAACTAATATATATAGGTACACGAATACAAACGCGTAGGAATCAACGTGGTAAAATGCACGACCAATAAGTTGAACCGACTTGAACAACACGGTACGACTAGGAAAGTCAATCGCGAACCAACTTGAATCACACGGTTCGACTTGAACTTACGTGAACCGAAACTACCAAGCAATTTCCACGTCACTTCTATAGTATTATTCAAACATACGTGAAACGAAACGAACACTTAATGTCTACATCACTTCAAATATCCAGCGACGAAACTACTTCGTCGCTAATTTCTACGTCACTTCAAATATCTAGCGACGAGACAACTTTCGTCGCTAGTCGTCGCTACTTTAGCTACGAGAATATCTCGTCGCTAAGTAAGTGCTCAGTACAATATCCTAACAGAACGTACTATCGCCCATGATTTGGTGCGACATGCCGATGTTTCCATTGGGGGCTACACCGTAAAAAGGGAGGTTTCTCATATACTCCTAGCTTAGCCCCCGTCTAAGGTTTTTCGAAGCCCTCGGGTTTACTCTATGGTGTTGGGAGGACTCTTGGCAACGTGGTCCTTACGGATCCGATTGGGACACACGTTTCATCTCATGCTACTTTGCACACAGGAGTGGCTGCTTGGGACGCAGCGAGCTACCAAGGAAAGAGACACGCTAACCTAGACCTGTCAGATCAGTTTGTCCCATTTGCTGTGGAGATTTTTGGATCTTTGGACAATTCATTCAATGACATCCTTCAACAATGTGCGTGAAAAAAATTTGAATCTAGCAGTTCGAGGAGTCCTCCGCCATGCCTTTTGTTGTCGTGTATCGTTAAAGTGTATCAACTGCCCTTTAGAGAGCACAAACTACGACTCTCCTTCGACGAAGCATGGTGGCAGATGTCTGGTGGGGTCTTCTTTATCTTCCGTTGTGGGACCAAGTCCACATCCATGATCTCCGTGGTTGTGGACCTTAGCTTGTTTGAGGGTATGCGCGTTATTGTTTTTTTTTTGTAGGCGGTCAACTTTGGTATGTTTGTTTTGGATGTTTGTTTTTGTTAGTCTTGTCTTGTTTGTATTAATATTCTAGACTTAAGTTACATTCTTGTATTCTTTATTTTTTTTTCAGTTTAACCCTTTTTGTGCACAGATGGTTTTACAATCGAAATTTTTGCAATAAAGAATCTACAAATCTATACTTAATACCAATTTTGTGTGTCTAACGCTAGTGTTGTTAACACCAATAACGATGAGCGGTGTAACGCGTATACTCCGTGCGAAAATGTTAAAATTGTGTGATACGTCTACCGAAGTTTTTCAATTCGTCTCTCTGAGTCGTTTAGTTTTAAGATAACCCTCGCGATGTTGTTGGAGTTTGTCAGAAGATGAGTTGGCATGACGTGGAGATGGATGGTAAAAGTGATTTCGAAATACAAAAGTGCATACTAAGTTGTAAGATGATGCAAATTGTACTTCTATTTCTTCACTTTCTTTGTACAACCAAATTTCCCGATGCTTTGAGAAAAACGACAACAAAACGTTTTTAAGTGACAAAAAACCCTTAGGCGCATCGGCACATTATGCCAAAAACGTACAAGTAGATCAATTACGTCTCTTGGTTGATTTGGGGAGAAATGCCACAAGCAGTCGCTCACCCCTTAAACCCTTCAACTGCACACGAGGCATAGGTTTAATGTGCGAAAACAAGTGGATACCCTACATATTATTATTTCGTATTATAAGCGTACTTGCCCAAACTTCCGATATGGTAAGCTTTCCGTACGGGGTGAGAACACACAAAGTTTCCAATTGTTTTTGCACATTAAACAAACCATAGATCACAATCTACGAACTAAAAAATACTGAACGATGGCACAGTATTAAGACAATTGAGTAAAACTAAAGTTGGAAAACAAGCCGAGATAAATGACATCATAAGGAGCAATGACCTCGGATAGTTCTAAAATATTATTTTAAACAAACACGCGTCTCGTACATGTGTAAGATGATATGAAGACACTTGCAATGCCATGAAGTGTGTGAGTGAAAGAACGAGAATGCGTGAAAGATTATACTATGAGGACGGAGAGGCAGAGAGAAAAACACAGGACATGAAAAGGGAATGGTGAAAAGTACGTAAATTAGATGGGTATTGTTGACGTACGTGAAAGTACCGATCGATTCCAGATTCTGTGGTACAACCCAAACTGAAAGCAAATAGAATTGGACTCACCAACAACGACAACCGGGCTGGTGGCGCAGTAGTTAGCGCAATTGCACCTGAAGTGAAAGGCCCCAGGTTCATATCATGGCCGGCTCACCGTTCCCTTTAACGGGATCGTCCACTTTATCCCTCAATTCTTCGTATCGTATCAGGTAATGCGGGTTTGTTTTCGATGGAATAACAAAGTCGATGGATGACTAACCATGTCCCATGGTCTATCAATATTCCTCAAAGGAATTGCACGGTTGATAAGTATTCTTCCACCTTAACAAAGCAGCGGAGAGAAAATTTGTAAAGAAAATCACTTAAAATCCGCTTTGATGGTGTAAGTCATTCATTTCTGAAAGATACAGAAATTTACATTGATTCAAAAGTTGCGACATATCGATCAGTAGGTGAATAGATGCAACGCGCATAATTGGACTCAATTTGGTTATATAATATCTTGGCGCAATGCGAAAGAGAATTATGACTCTGCTAACTTTACTTCAAAGTTTTTGTACTTTTGTGGAACAATCCGATTAATTCCCTTCAACTCGCTCTTCACAGGCTATTTTTTTATCATAGAGTTGGAGGTTATTGGTGTTTTGGGCTTTTCCGATGAACATCACTAGATGAAGATGTGTAAGAGAAGACAACTCGCGTGTCACACAGAACTATAACTTTTTTCCTTTCAATTCTTGCATAGGCACATGTTTCACAAACACTATTGCGAAGGTTTCAACTCCCTGATAATCTGTCTCTCCGAATGATCAGAAGAAAAACAGGTCTATTGAAATGTCTAACAGCAATCTGAAATTATCTGTAATTGTTCAACATGATTATTTACTCTTTCAAGCGAGCACAATTTACATTCTTCAATTTATGTCTATTTTGCAGAATTACAGAGCTAAAATTTTGGGATTTAAACTAAGGATTTCTTTCAAGCGAGCACAATTTACATTCTTCAATTTATGTCTATTTTGCAGAATTACAGAGCTAAGATTTTGGGATTTAAACTAAGGATTCGTAAATGATAAAATTATGACATGCTGGAAAAGGGCCAAGGGCAGAAAATTGCTCTGCATTATAACCACCCTCGCCAGTGTTTATGTCACATCACATTGTCACAAAGTGGGAATTGTACAACCCAAGTAGAATCACAAAATTTCCAATTAGAAATGTAGAATGATTAGAGACAGTGCATAACAAAGTGCCATTTGTCTGGTGCTGGAAACAGAAAAAGTGCCAAAAAACAGCGCCCAATTTCCACTCATCAATGGGATAAACACATTAGTTTAGGTTTACATTTACAATTTTGCAGAAAGCAAAGTACCAGCAAAGACGGATTATTTGGAAAGGAACTTGGTTCTCAATTATATATGTGAAATTAAATGAAATTAAGAAACAAAGAGAAACCAGGCAGAATAAATTGCATGTATGTTGCAAACTCAAAACTTCAGCGTCTCATAAATTCTGAACAGTGATATTATTTGATATAATACAAGAAACTTCCTGCCTACTCAAATAAAAATTTTGTACAGGTACCTAACTATTCTTCCTCCTACCTGCCATAACTTCATACACAGGTTTTATTTCTCCCTGTTCATCTCCTAGGCGAGTATCAATATATTAGATCAGACCACCTCTTACCCACACTGGAACCTTTACAAATTCAACAAAATACATCCTATCTCCACTTCTCTCCCTCATAATCCCTTAGACAAGAGGAGATCCCTGGACATACTCCGTGAGAGCGAGGGCAACCAATCCCAACATTGCCGCTCTTCCGTTCCACATTTCCGCCTTCGAAGTGAAAATTCCTCCAATTCCTCCGGATCGCGCCTCCGGAGTGATTCCCTGGAAGAGAGGCACCAGAGAGGCTGCGGAGAAGAGAGAGACCGCGAACACGAACCAACTCTCCGAAGCGCAATCCGCCAGCTGGCGGCTCAGGGGAGCTCCGGTGGCGGCCTCGACTGCCAAAGCAGTCACGAATCCCACCATGGCCAGACGCCCGTTGATGGTCTCAGGGCCACTGCCTCCGAAGGAGAAGACGTCCATAACACTGCTTGGAGCCTGGCGGGAATAAGGAAAAGCAGTAAAGGTGTTAGTGGGACAACCCAAAGGACAAAGGGAGCCCAAAGTGTGCTAAACCCACCTGGGTATTGGAATGTAAGCCAACCGATTGATTACTGAGTCTAGTGTTCTAAATGAGGTTTTACCGGTGTTTAAAAATTTGCAAAGGTCAGCCATGGCTTAAGTGGTGGGTGGAAGTTGTACCTTCTTGGAAGGGACAGGAACAGGAGAGGCAGGAATGACAGGGGCCACGACGGGGCTAACAGCTGGCTTCTCGCCCTGTAACAAATAAAGATAAAAGGGATTGATCAGCATTGAGGGACTAGTGGATAACAGCACTTAATCAAATTAAACTAAATTAAATTAAGCTTCTCCCTAATACCCCCGATATCCACTCTCCTTTCCCCCTCTCTCCTACTTACGGTCAGAATCTCCCCAATTCTAGTCAACAAGTTAATCTCAATCCAAATCAACTGCAAATCCCAAATTCCATTTTCTCTCTAGAAAAAGGAAAAGAGTTTTAGCCCCTCTCTCTCTCTCGCTCTGTAGCTCTCTCTTTCTCACTCTTTCTCACTCTCTCTCACTCTCCCTCTTTCTCACGATAATGCCACCTTCCCTCACTAATTCTTGTCTCCCACTCGCTCTTCCACACCCACCTCGGCTTCGCATCGCACTCCCATCTTCCTCCCTCCCTTCGGAAGGCTTGAGAGTCCGCAAATGGAGGATTTCCTCAAAGAGGAGCTGCCAGCTGGCAGTACGGAGAAAGCTTTGGCAGCAGCCGGGGAAAAAGCAACCATGGCGGCCATTTTACTTAATTAATGGAAATTAAAGTAATTAAAATATGGAAAAATGAGAAATTGAACAAATGTCAAGAATTTTACAAAGAACTTTACACTTGATTAGCAGTTGGAAATCACAGAATAAGAGGCTGTACTATTGTATGATGTTAGCCGCTTATAATAAATTCGGAGTGAGCTTTCGACTTTATATTTTGCGCCGAGAAGCGGACCGGCAAAAGGAGCGAGCCACGTCGCACGCCTTCGAATGATTGGTCGGGAGATTCTACCTGCGACGTGGCACAGCACCGGGCCACTGTCCGTACTTTTTCACTTCGCTCGACACTTCGGTCGGCTTTGTGGCTCCGGTTCTCGCAGACGCTCATCCGTACTTATTACGTACAGAACGCTGGAGAGCCACCGACTTCTTGTAGATCCTTCCCGCCAAGAAAGGAGCACCAATCAGCATGCCACGCGGCATAACCTAGAAAATATCGAGACGACGGGTCCGTGACGCCTTGCTTTCTGTGTGGTTCCCAATTCCCGGGCGCTCCTTAAAAGTTTTTATTTTTTTCAACCCGCAGAACCGGGCTGCTGGTGGACGGTTTATGCTTTATAGAACTCTTGCAGACTCAAGGCCCGTTCCGATTAAAATTTCTCGCAGAATTTCTGACGGCCGTCAGCCGTCCGATGGCGGAAATGCCGCGTCTGGCACGTTTCTAGTGGTAGCCAGTTTTTGGCCCAAAAACCTCTATTTCTGGTGTGACCTTTCTCGAAGTATCGCTTCTCGTTTCGGTACATTTTAAAAAGTTATCGTACCTTTGAGCTGTACGTTTTTTTGTACGTAATTCCCGACAATTGAGGAAAAGGATATTTTTTCGCTATCAAGTTAAGATTCAGCGAAATCACGAAAAACAACTGTTCGCGCGATCTTCGATTTGATTACGTCACTTTGTTGCTGCTGAGTGGACACCTACAAAGACGTCCACGTCGCGTCGTATTATCCGCGCGACCGCTCGTTTAGGATTTTTTTTTCGGTTTTTTTTTTTTAATAAAAAAACAACCCTAGACCCAAAACCCTATTTCTCGTACCCAATCCCAAGAGGTGCCGAATGTCGACGCGAGGTGCCGAAATGTCGGCGCGAGGTGCCGCGAGGTGCCACTTCGATACCCATACTTACCTGAATCGAGTATTTTTCGGCCTTCGGAGGGCGGTGTGAAAGGGGGTTTCACACCTTTCACTCCACGCGCGAGATGACTAACGAACCTTACCTGTACTGTAGCGTTATGTACAGAAAGCAGGGAAAGGAGAATCTCAGGCATTCATAGCCTATTCTCGCAGAACGTTTTTTTTTCCCATTTCTAATAATTTCGCGAATGGGTAGACCATAGTTCAAAAGTAGGTGAAAGTAGGCCCATACAATATGCCTATTGTATGCAAAACATACAATATGGCCTTAAGACCCATATTGTATTCCGACCAATTCGGACCAATTAAAACGTCCGGACCAAAAATTGGACCAATCAAAAAATTCTGACCAAATAGTTATATATACACCAACAGATTCAAACGATCGGACGGTCGATGATCAAAGTAGTGATATAAGAAGATCACAAGAAAAGCCCATAATACAACTTACGATAAAGGCGCCGACCAAAGGCCTACTGAAAAACGCCTACTTTTAAACTATGGGATAGACGACTCACCAGAGGTTTTGTCCATTTTCTCCGACTGTAAAATGTGTACGAGCTGATGTTACCGTGCGGCAGTACGACAAATTTTACATTTTTAGTTTTTTACTGCATGAGTGGTTTGAATTTTAAATCACAAATTCCACGACATGTGACCTTTCATTAAACGAAGGGGCATGATAAATTAAAAAGCACGATGGTAAACCATCTGAGTCCGGGGTTACAAAAGGGGTGGCATGGCCAACACATAAAAACTACCAGGGCAATAAAACTAAAGAGAGCAACGGGAACAACAACAAGGCAAATAAAAACACCAAAACCCAAAATGAAAAGCCCGGCAACACAGAAATCCAAAACCACAACTCTAACACCACCTCAATTATCTATCTATGAAAAGCAACCCCGTAAGTCCCCCCAACACGGGGGAGAATGTTGAGGGAGGTCCGGAACACGGCGACGATCCATAACCGAGATAGCCAATCGCAGGAGAATAGAAGCCTGCACTCGCTGTAAAGCCACAGATAAGCGTTGACGATAAAAAGATGTAAGGACCGAAGGAGGAGGGCTCCCAGGTCCTCGGCGCTCGAAAGCACGTCGAGCGCAAGTACGGAGAAACTCGTCCATTGCAACACCCACACAACCAAAGATCTCGACCGCCATCGGAATAAAGTCGTCCATAGGGTCCCTGTGAGCATAATAACGCTCCTTCGCCTTAGCGGCATCACGAGCCACCACCCCAACATTTCGAGCCGCCCGACCAACAACCGTAGTCGAAGAAGGGTTTGCCAAAACAATATCACCAAAAATGCGACGGGCACCATCAAGCAAAACAATATCGATCCGACGTGATGTAATAATGTGAGAAACCTCCCGACGCACAGAAAAGCCCCCCTCCGAAGCGATAGTCGCAACAACGTCGTGAATAGTGTCGTGCGCCTGGATCAAATTCCCCCCATGGGAGCAACAAAGCAGATAGACACCATCGGGCCCCTAAACACAACCACATGCACAAACAAGAGAGCCAAGTAAAGGAGGATGGGGGAGGCCAAGGCGAAATCAAAGGGCGGTGGTGAATTGAGCAGGTGAGAATCGGAAATTGGACAAAATAGGTGTAGCCAAAAGCGAAGATCCATAACCTGGTCCACCACAAGAAAGAAGACGGGCACGCGAAGAATCAAAGGGAAGCGCCTTGAGAAGGTCAGATTTAACGGCGGCGACAACCCGATCGGAAGTTGATTCCTAGACACGCTCAGCAGATGTGGTAACCAAGGTGGAGAAAATTGGCACATCCACTAGGGCATGGGGAGGAAGAGAACGTGACGCGTCCAATAGAGTCCGCTAGAACGCTAACACACCGTTTGAAATGCGGGGGACCACAGTAGCTAGAACATGGGTGTCCCCAGCCAAAAAATGGGAAACAAGGGTAGAGGCAATAAGGCCCCAACTTCCCAAGTAGGCAGCGGGAGCAACACGAGCAGTCGATAATAGACCCAACCCCCCGACAGATACAAGGAGGGAAGCCTGAATGCGGGTTGAGGGCTCGGACTTGCAATCGAATGCCCCACGACCTAACACAGTGTGGAGGACGTCCATGTGGCGATCGTCAAATGCCGAAAGTGAGGAGACGAACGTCGAGGTGGGAGGGGAAGTACGAGTGAGGTAAGAAGGGCGGTGGGGGAAACACATGGTTAACATAGCAAAAGCCACTTGGGGATCGTGAAGGTGAGGAGGGTCGTCCACCTAGGCCAAATCTGTTTATAAAGCATCATCAAGGAATTGGGTCACGAAAGTATCCGAACCAAGGGGGCAACCTAGCACACGAATGCCATCAGAAGGAGAAGGGGTTTGAAAACCAAGAGGGGGGGTAAAGGAAGGTGGAATATCCTGAGGAGACTAAATAACACACTTTGAAGGTTGGATTGAAAGGTTGAGTTCGGATAAACGTTCTTTGAAAAAATTGTATGCCAACATGACTTGTTCTCTAGGCCCAATAATGTGCGTATCATTTACAACCGAAGGGAAAAGGCAAGAAGGGAAAGCGGTTGCGGAAGCACAAAGGGCCTGATAATGGGCAAGGGCGAACAAAGGTCCGCTCAAACGGTCGCCTTGGCGAGTGCCAGTCGCAGAGGAGAGTGGAATGAGATCACCGTCGGTCGAAAAGGAAAGGCTGCTTGTCGAAGATTAGAAAGCCCTCACAAAAGGGAATAATTGGACAATTGGAGATAGAGCCGCCATAAGCTCTAAAAAAATCACATTCCGATCCACGGTATTGAATGCATTGTAAACGTCGACCTGAAGTACCAACCAATTTGGATGTACATCCAACAAAACCCGAATCCCGTGGACCACGACCTCACAACCTCCTCTCGTGGCCACTCCAAACTGATGGGGAGAGAAATAATCATGGAAAGCTGGTTGGAGCTGGAGACATATCGCACGAGCCACCAATCGGTATAAAACCTCTCCCACGGCAATAGGGTGGATCCCTCTATTAGGTTTGGCGACTGCCACAAGGCGAGATGCCGTGAGAAGATCACAAATCCGAGGGGGCACATCCCCACTAACTTTAAGAGAACATACTCGAAAAAATACATCAAACCCCGTAGCACCCGATTCAGGGGGCAAAACATCGCGAAACAACTCATACACTGTGCCCGAAGGGCCCCCTGCTAAAAGATGAGGAGAAGAGCTAAGTGCCTTAATGAAAACCTCCCGATCTAAAGTAAAACTCTCAAAAAGCTCAAAAGCGTGGATGGAAGGGGGTAAAGGAGAAAGTGCAGGGGGTGGAGAGCTCGAATGACCTCAAGAGTGGAAGAAGATCAGGGGGCAGGGGTGAATGGTTGTAGGGCCCGAACAGCTCGAGAAAGCTCACCAACAGCGCCTAAGTGAATTGCTCGACGATAAGAGGCCGGGACATCTGATGGCTTAGGTGGACGACGTGGTATGAAAGAGGTGTTCGATACCCGATCCTCATGCTCGGCGTGTAGGGCCTTCGAATCACCACAAATGAATCGGCGACAACGCGCCACAGTTTCCCTAGCCCCACCGCCCCCTCCACGACCGGGAAGGACTAGGACCCAAAGAGAGAACATAAAAAGAAGGTGCCAAGGAGCAATGTTCGTCGGGTTTGAAGAAATGTGGGACAAAGGGAGGTGGAGAGCATCTTGTACTATTGTCCTCACGGCCATAGGAATACGGGTGTACAATCGCGGGCGGGGGGCTCCCAAATCATAAGCCCCCAAAACATCTAACTCACGGACAAAAGTCCAGTCTTCATCTGTAGGGCCGGACGTGAGTGTGGTCGACGACGGTTGAGGAGAGGTGAAAGACAAAGGACCACCCAGGGCTCTACAATGGCGACAACTCCGTGTATGAAGGGAAATATCGGCCCCAGCAGCAAAAAGGTTGTGACACCCAGGACATTGCAAACGCCTAGAGGCTTGTTTACGAGGTTTGGGTGGAGGTGGGGGAGGGAGAAGGGAAAAAGAAGGGCTTCCGGACATGGTTGACAAGTCAAAGAAACCATGGGAATTGGGGGGGTGAAAAACGAGAAAACTTGGGAGTGGAATAGGAACCATGTGGGATGTATGGGGAAATTGGTAGCGGGGCAAAATATATTATAAAGTGTGATGCCGTAAAAGAGGGGGGAGGGGGGGGGGGGAGGTGGGGGAGGGGGGGGATCTATATGGGGAAATTTGAAAAAATGCTTAGAGATTCCCAACAATCCCGCAATGTCAACCAATCTATACAAATGTACAATGGTATGCAATTCTCACCAATGGCCACGAATTTCTAGGGTGGTCAGGGAAATCCTTTTCAAATAGTTGCTTTGAAAAGTTTTAGGATGGTTGTGGGAGTCTTTTAGGTTGGCTGCCTAAAAAAAATTTAAGATCGTCTATTGAGAATGTTTAGGAAGGTCGCTTGAAACATTCTAGGATGGTCGGTCGGAAACTATTAGGATGGTTGGCTAAAATTTGTGAGGATGGCAGGTGGATTTTTAGGTCCAACAACACATATTTATAAAACATGATATCTGGGAGCTCTCAGGTTGTCGAGTTGTTTTTTGTTTGCTCCATTGTATTTTCTTTGGATTTTATCGTGATGTGCAACGAGGAACTAGTATTTCCATAGAATAATAAGCGTAATTGGAAAAAGAGTGATGGTAAACCATCGAAGTACACATGGAGTAATTGGCAAAATAAAGGTGAAAATGTCATACGAGATCAAACGAGAAAAAACCGAAACCATTGCGAATAAAAACGACAACAAAAACGACAAACAAATATAAGAGTCGAAACCTACAGAAACATATAAAAAGCTAAAGTTTAATAAAAATACTTTCCGAATGCTTCAACAAATTTCCCTTAAAAGGGGGCCATTCCCGTGAATCACCCATTAAAGCCTCAAGAGGTCACAACAAAAAGTTCGGAGAAGGATGAAACCCGAAACGCTTTATTAAACCTTACACAAACACAATCCTTTCTACAGCTTGCTCTTCTCAAAGATCGTGACCTATCTCCGACCTATCTTACCGCCCTATCCTCTACTTTTCCATTGTCCCCCATGACCTGTTATCATTGTATGTATGCTTGTATGTATACAAATATGTATCGTCTAATGGTTTCGAGTGGGCATTTCAGTTTTTTTTATGTGTATGTGAACGTCCAATATGATAATAAAAAGTAGAGAATATTGAAGGTGGAGGGGTCTCGGTCCCCTTCCTCTCAAACAAATACGTGTATCGCTACTAGTTTTAATGTTTGTTTCACCACTCAAAACATTTTTTCTCCGTACACACTTGTCGGATTGTGGATCCGACGCTCGCTAATAGAAGGCATGATCCTCGCCTTCCGATTGGTGGTCTCCAATCGAAGATCGGAAATACACGGTGTAGTTTTATTAGTGTTGTGTATCGAGGACCACTTGCCGATATTCGACGTGTACCTAATTTTAGGTACCCGATAATCGATACATCGCTTCAACATAAATATCGCAATATTTTGCCGATATATTGGGCCGATATGCTGATATTGTTGGTTTTTGGTGCGATTCCGGGTGATTCTCCAAAACACCGATTTGCTTCGTATCGTTTGTGTCTTATACGTGAATCGGTTTGCTTAGCATAGGCGATTTTTCGGGAGGGGAATTGAAGCAGGATTTTTGTCAATTTTTCAGTTTGCAGTTTTTGCAGTTTTTTTGTCAGAACATGCAGCTGTCCCCCACGTCTTATTGTGCGGTGGACATTTGACACGTGGCAGATTATGATTGGACCGCCACTTAGTGAGTATGTTAACTTTAGACTATTTAGTCGTGTGCTTAGAAAAAGACATTCATCATTCACAGAGAGAAGAAGACAGAATAGCATCCAGCTTTATTGATAGGGACAATTTGTCCACTTTGTTTTACAATCAACTTGTATTCCTACCTCTTTATAATGGGAAGTAACAAATCTGTCTGAAGCTTCTGTGTTTGTCCTATCTCTACCCACTCTAAATTCTGATCAAACTGCCTGGTGACTTATTCTATCCGAGCCTTGTGTTATTCTGCTCCGGAGTCGGAAATTTGTGGCGCTTAGATTTATCTTTGTCGCTCGTAATGGCCGACCCCGCGTATCAGGTTACGGGCCCACCTGGCTCGCTAGACAAGTTCGAAGGCGCCAACTACCAGTTATGGAGGTGTAGGGCGGAAGCCGCCCTCGAGGAGAGAAATTGTCTTGCAATCGTACTCGGAGCTGAAACTCGTCCCGCTGCTGCAGATGCTTCAAACCCAACAGATGCAGAGAAAAAGAAAATCAGTGACTGGGACGTGAGAGAAATCCGCGGCAAGAACATTCTGATAAGGGGATTAGCGGATAACCAACTGCGAAATGTCACAAGGCTTAAGACATCATCTGAGATCTGGGCATCTCTGGAGACTACACACAAACTTTCAGGGATGACAGCACGCATCAAGTTGGGAAAGACGTTAATGACAACAATTTATCAGGACGGAATGTCTATGGAGGCTTACACCTCCCATTATGCCAATTTGCTGGCCGAAACCGACGCCGTCGGCTTCACCCTTCCCAATGACACGAAGATCACCCTCCTCATGCTTTCCCTCCTGGTGGAATACAAACCAATTCTCACCTGGCTGGATCAGAAAGATGTAAACTCATGGAAGTGGAATGAGGTTGTTGAGGCGCTCCTCAAAGACGAGTTCAACACCAAAATTATGACGAGCCGTGAGTCCATTGCCGAAAGCTCCGCGTACGCTGCAGGCAAAAAGGAGAGGAGAGATCAAAATCGTGACAGAAAAACAGACAGAAAATGTTTTTATTGCGATAAAGCGGGTCATTTCATCTCGGTTTGCCGGAAATACTCTTATGACAAATTACATGGGAAAGTAGACGAGACAAAACTGAAAAAGGGGAAGGGAAAAGGGAAGGAGATCGTCACCTCACAAGCAATGATGGCGTCCTCCATCGCGACCAGAAACGATCATTGGATGGTGGACACTGGCGCGTCTGAGCACATGTGTTTCAGGAGAGAGTGGTTTTCCAACTTTCGCGAAATTGTTCCATCGCGGATCTTCATGGGAGACAACCATAACGCACATGCCACAGGAAAAGGAGACATCGAAATAGAGGCGTTAGTCGATGGCCGAATCCAATCACGGACCATCAAGAACGTGCTCTATGTTCCCTCCTTCAAAAGAAATCTATACTCTATTCCTCAAGCTGAGGACAATGGCATCACACCGGTGTGGCAGAAGCATGGAAAAATCAAACTCATGCGAAATGGTGTCACAGTTGCAGAAGGCGAACGAATGGTAGACAGAACGTACCGTTTGAAGTGCAGTCCAAAACCCAGAGGCCTCGCACTTGCGGCAAGCGCAGTTCTCCCAAAATCAAGTGAGGAAAATCCACCTAATGTATGATCTGCGAATGGAGAGAAACTGGAAATGTCAGTCGAGAAGTCGAAGATGCCAATCAAGCATGAACAAGACACCAAAACGCCTAGCTATAATCAAATGCTGTGGCATCGAAGACTGGGACATTTGCATACAAACGGTATGAGAAAACTAGTCTAAGGACAATTTGTTCACGGACTAGGACTCAACAATGTGACCGACTCACCAGATCCATGTCGTAGCTTCGAATTGGGTAAATCACATAGTCTCCCGTTTCCCAAGGACGGAGGAAGATGAGCTACTCAGCCACTAGAGCTCGTCCACTCAGACGTGTGGGGACCGACGAAGGTCAAATCCTGCAGTGGAAAAAGATTTGCCGTTACTTTCATAGATGATTACTCAAGGATGACTCACATCTACCTACTCAAGCACAAGAGTGAGGTATTCCAATATTTCAAGCAATAGAAGGCTATGGCCGAAAAGAAACACGGAAAGTCTATCATTGGATTGACAAGCGACAATGGAGGGGAGTACTTATCCTCGGAATTTAAAAGCTTCCTTACCCTTGAAGGGATCGAACATCAGTTGACGGATCCAGGCACGCCACAGCAAAATGGTGTTGCGGAGAGGATGAACCGCACACTCAACAAAATGTCACTCAGCATGATGGCTACCCATCAAATTGGCTCTGAATTTTGGGGAGAAGCCATGCCATGTGTACAGTAGTGTACTTGCGCAATAGGTGTCCAACATCTGCGTTAGAGAATGCAACTCCGTTTGAGAGATGGCATGGATACAGACCAACCATTTCTCACTTGAAAGTGTTTGGAAGCCGAGCATACGTTCATGACCATGCAAACAAAGGAGGAAAATTGGCCCCCAAAGCAAAAGAAGGAATATTTGTAGGTTACGAAGAAAGCAGAAAAGCCTACATAATAAGCAGAAAAGCCTACAGAATCTTCAACACTGAATCTCGAACCATCATGATAAGCAGAAATGTGAAATTTGCAGAGAGAGAAACACTGGCAAGGAACGAGGTGCATGGCAACAGTGGGAGAAAGGAAGGGGAAACTTACTCCCCTTCGTTTGATGACTGGTCACCGAGCGACGATGAGTCTGCTGAAGAGGAGGCAAATAAATCAAACAAATCCCCTGGTGAAACCAACGTTCTTGAAACTGAAATTGAAGATTCACCACCTGCACAAGAACCAAACAGCGAGAGTCAAATCAATGAAGATAAGGTTGCCGCACCTGAGGAAGTGGACAAAGTGACTACAGCTAAAGCAAAAGAAACTAAGAAAAAGGGCGTAGTAGAAGACCCTACCTCAGTGTCCACAAGAAGGGCCAGCAGCAGTCGGGCTAGAAAACCTCCAATAAAGTTTGGAGAGTGGTACGATACCACGAGCGCCCCAAGGAAAAAGTTCGCCGGGATGGCTCAAGCCGAAGAGCCTTTAACTCTCCACCAGGCACTGAACGGTGAGGATGGGGAAAAATGGAAGGCCGCAGTTAATGAGGAAATGGCGTCCATTCTGCAAAACAAAACATGGACATTAGAAGACTTGCCACACGGAAGAAAACCAATTGGCAGCAAGTGGACCTTCCGAATCAAAAGAAATGCCGATGGAACAATCGATCGCTACAAGGCAAGACTAGTAGCCAAGGGTTACACTCAAAAGGAAGGCATTGATTATAAAGAAACATTCGCTCCAGTTGTAAGGTATAATTCCATTCGTACCTTACTTGCTCTGGCCGCCATCCTCGACTTGGAAATCGAGCAGATGGATGTGAAAACGGCGTTTCTTCATGGCGAACTTGAGGAGGAACTTTATATGGAGCAGCCCGAAGGGTTCGAAGACCCCATGAACCCGAACAAAGTGTGTAAACTGTCCAAGGCACTGTACGGACTGAAACAATCTCCACGACTTTGGAACATCAAGATTGATGAGTACCTGCAAAGTCAAGGGTTTGTAAAAATAGAGTCAGATCACTCTGTTTATTACAATGCCGAAATGAACATTATCATTGCTATCTATGTAGATGACCTGATCATTCTAGGCAAAACCAAAGAAGATATAGCGAAAGTGAAACACATGCTAAGAAGTCAATTCGAAATGAAAGATCTAGGAGAACTCAAGTATGTCCTAGGCATAGAAGTCATCAGAGATAGAGCCAATAGAAAAATCCATCTAACTCAAAGAAAATATATTGGTGAGTTACTCACCAGATTTAACTTGGAGGATGCAAGAGGAGTCAGCACCCCTTTGGAACTTGGGGAAAAGCTGATTGAGGTGTCTGAAGAGGGACAAGGGGAACAAGTGGACGCCCCCTACCGCGAAGCAGTGGGAGCCCTCATTTACGCAATGAATTGCACCCGTCCCGACATCGCCACCGCCGTCGGCATCCTAAGCCGATTCCTGCACAGGCCAAGCAAGCAACATTGGATGGCAGTTAAAAGGGTGTTGAAGTACTTAAAAGAAACAAGAAACTACACATTGACATTGGGAGGAGTACAGGAAAGCGTTAACATCCATGCCTACAGCGACGCAGATTGGGGAGGTGACCTTACCACAAGGAAGTCCACGACTGGTTACTTGTGTAAGATTGGAGATGGAAGCGTGAGTTGGGCGAGCAAGCTCCAGAAAACAGTGGCACTCTCCACCATGGAGGCGGAATACATGGCCGCAGCCGCAACTGTAAAAGAGGTCCTTTGGATGAGAGCATTCCTAAATGAGATAGGCTTTTTGCAGACTGAGAGGACTAAAATATTTACAGACAGCCAGAGTTGCTTAGCATTGATTAAAAATCCTGTGAATCATCCTAAATCTAAGCACATTTCTATGAGATATCACTTTGTTAGAAATGAGATTGCAGCGGAAGCAGTGGAGTTTTCCTACACTCCTGATAAAGAGAATGCAGCGGATATGCTCACTAAGGCTGTAGGAAGAGATAAGCTAAGTCTTTGTGTAAGAAAAGCAGGTCTGACTAATTTTCTTGCAGGTACAGAAAATGGTACAGAAAAAGCTAAGGAGGAGGAACCTACGGAGAGCACTATCACTCAGGAAATCAAGAAACGAAAGATGAGTGACTCTTCAGAAAAATCTAAATAATGTACTCTCGGAGTACTACTCCCAACCTTGTCACCTCGGAAAAATCAAACAGGTTCGGGAGAATGTCACTGGCGCTTGGAGTTCCGAACCTTTACGATTCACGAACATGTATTCGTTGGAGTGCGCCGCCTTTGTTATTCAGAACTTTCAATTTGCAGCTGACAGATGTACGTTTACGAGGTACACGGTCCTGCATGACTCTGTGGGGCGCCAGTGGCGCGACATCTGTTCATTTTTGTGCTTCACGGTCTCGTACGGACCATTCTGCGGAACGCACATTTACGATTTCGCCAAATGTACGGTTCGATTCTAATTACGTCATCGGAATTTACGTAAAGTGACCACATAATATTTCGAGGAAGGTTCGTGGTCAACCGAAGTCTGGAAGTACGGAAATCACCGCAGAATCGAGTGGGAGTGTTAGTTTTTGGTGCGATTCCGGGCGATTCTCCGGTACACCGATTTGCTTCGTAGTATTTTTGTTCGGCTTGTTTAGTATAGGCGATATTTTCGGGAGGGGAATCGTAGCGGGATTATGTCACTTTACAGTTTGCAGAATCTGTTTTCAGTTTGCAGTTTTTGTGTGTTAGAACATGCTCTTGTCCCCCACGTTTTACTGTGCGGTGGACATTCTACACGTGGCAGATTATGATTGAACCGCCACTTAGTGAGTGTGTTAGCGTTAGGCTATTTAGTTGTGTGCACAGGAGTAGGCAATTATCTATTCACAGGGAAGCAGACAAAACAGGAAACCAGCTTTATTAATAAGGACAATCTGTCCATTTTGTTTTACATCAATTGTACTTCTATTCTTATAATGGGAAGTAACAAATTTGTCTGAAGCTATTCTGTGTTTGTCCTATCTCTACCCAATCTAAGTTCTGATCAAACTGCCTGGTCACTTGTTCTATTTGAGCCTTGTGTATTCTGCTCCGGAGTTGGAAGTTTGTGGCGCTGAGATTTATCTCTGTCGCTCGTAATGGCTGACCCCGCGTATCAGTTAGGGTATGTACTTCAATTCATCGTCTCCTTTTTTTTATCCACTACCACGGCATACCAACTCATCTTCAAACTCACATGTGAACAAGCTCAGGAGCATTTGGAAGGAAATTGACACCCTTTTTAACGAATAGAAAACCTCTTGGAACACTTCATACGACTTCAACGTTTTCACACCGGGGAGAGTGCACGTTATTACTTTTTTCTGCTCATTGTGAGCATGCACGAAAAAATAATCGCACTGGTCTCGGACCTCTACTTTCAATCATGAGCCTTTACAAAAATTTACATCCCAACTGGCACTCCCCCTCCCTCTCCGCCTCCCTCTCCTGCTACGTCTTCCAATTCCATTTTCTTGGAATGAACCACAACAACTCTAGTAATAAAAACTGGACTTACCTTTTATAATACCATTGATACTATTTGAGGTTAAGGTATAATTTTAGGGCCACAAATATAGTGTCACCGACGATAATGACTTTACACAACGTACCAAATTATCCAACATATATTAGTCCCAATGTTCCAAACTTAGTCCGGTATAGTGCAGACTATAATTGGCGCTTAGTTTTTCCAAATATTCTCAAATGAACGGCAAGAGTATTTGAAGTAGTTTTTCCTATCTATTTCCATTTTGGTTGCCTTTTCTACTAAAAAATGAGGCAAATATTCAGTTTCGTCTTGACATAGTTAATGACAACTTTTTTACACAAGTTCTTCGTTGTTTTTTTAAATTTGAATGTTTTTTTATCCACAATGTTAGCCCAATCTATATTTATTTAAAGAAGTAGTAATCACCAATTAAGTGACCTTTAGAATATTTTTTGAAATTCTATAATATTTTTATGGATATTTAGAATGTTTTTATAGAAAATCTGAAATCCTGAAGCTTAGTTGCGAAACACAAAAATCCGCTCGCTAATTCCGAACAGCGTTTACTATCGTGTAGAGTGTCATCAGAGTAGATATAATTGTTGTAAAAGTCAAGCTGAAAACACGAAAAGAAAATATATTAACCTGCTGGTATGTGATTAGAAAAGACATTGATTATCGGTAGGTGTCTTGTCAAAAAAAACGTACTTTTGCAAGTGTATTTGTTCAGCCGATTGCTCTTTCCTTTCCAGCATGTACATGTAAATGTTTTCGCAACGGTACCATTTGAACAGATACCGCCTCCCCCACAAGCTCCTCCTACTTGTGTCGCATTGCAAAACGCTTGACATTGGCTTTTAGTGCGCTGATTTTCGGATGCGCAGCCTGATGGAAGATTTGCGCCAAACAGGCAATTTTTTTGCAAATCTTCACATTGGAAGACTTTGTAAATCGGTTCGGAGAAGTAGTTGTTCTTAACAGAACTGCGCAAATGGCCGACCAATGAAAATAATAAATACTTCAGCGATGCTTCAAAATCCAGAAGACAAGCCTTAGAAAAAATAGCATTTTGAAGGATTTAATGCTCACATATGAAAGCAGGTGTAAACTCAACTTTTTCTTTAACAAAGAAACTTGTATTGCACTTGAAAATATTTTTAAATAATATCTAACTAAAAAGCGATTAACACTAAATCAGAGAAATTTCACTTGATCTCCCTTTTCCGGACGCCAAGAATTTTTTCCTCCGGCAACCATTATGCAATATCGATTTGTTGAGTTGATAAAAAATGTGTATTTGTAAGGTGTCTTACATTACATCAAGTCTCGAACTGAAGGAAGATGAAATACCTCCAGCCAACAGGTTGTCATTTAAATATCTACGAAATCCACATCCCCAGGCTTCCCACATATTTTAATAAATATAAGTTGCAAGGTTTTCACTACTGTAATATGCAATATATTTTTTTTCGCAAACAAGTGACAAATCCATATATCCAACAGCGCCTTGCCCTTATAAGGAGAAGACAAACTTTGAAAATTATTTTAAAAAACTTAGGCAAAGAAAACGTCTCCAGTTATCTTCTGCCCTTTTCCAAACACAGACGTTTATCTTTTTAATCATATAAATATTTTATAAGCAAGTTAACGGTACATGAATTTAAATCGTTTATTGGATCATTCTAGGTTTTTGTTTCTTGAAATCCATAGCCCCTCCCTTCCGCCATCGCCCTTGGGCCCGGCCACGCTCCTACCAAGCCCCTCCATCGGAAACTCCATTTGCTCAATGAAGGAAGTTGCAAAGACTGACAAAATTAGTTTGTTCGAATGGTATGGGTCTTACAGTTCTTCGAGTGCTCCTAGGTTACCGATGGACGATGGAACTCTTCCACTAAGCTGGTTATTGTCTAAATATCTGTGTATCCCATACCCTCCGACCTCCCAATATGGTCTTATAGACAATACCAGTAACAAGTTTATTTTTAAAAATTACAAAGTATGCTTTCTTCGTAAATATGATCGATCTACCGCTGCACTTGCACCCTCACCCTCACCGTCACCATCACCCCTTTCAATAGGACCTAATTCATTTGAATTGAAGCTTCAAGTTTGACATAATGCATTTATTCCAACACAGTGTCTTACAAATAATGGAGGGATTTGAGTTTTCCAATGGATTTTGGAATGCTTCCACTCAGCTTGTTGCGGTTTAGATATCTGTGACATTCCCCATCTCCACCCGTCCCACACACCTTCTATTTAATATCGGTCGCAATTTAACACTAAAAAACAATAAAGTATGATTTTTCCCAAACGCATCACATTTTGATTTTGCTTTCGCAACTTTTTTGAGCTTCTTTTTTATCTCCAACATTGTGCTTGCCCATACGAAAAGACATGTTTTCAAAATTTATTCCCAGCCGCTATTGAGACACACCCCCTCCGCTCACCCTTTTACAAAATGAGAATTATGATTTTGGAAAATGTTAATCAGGGATTCACATTTTTTAACGTAGTGATTTTCCATCGACGAATTACAAACGGAAAAACGTCTGAAGACTTCAAACCATTCGTCTTTATCGAATGCGACAAGTAAGATACTTGAAAAATATTATATGATTTGATTTGGTTGCTTAATAGCCATTCCACCTCTCACTTTCCACTTGTACCTGACCCCAAATTTCCTGCTCTCACTTTTTTTATTAATTATCATCAAAGTGTAAATCTTCACAAAAATTTCTATTCTTGCATTGACTTACAGAACGGCGAGGTTTTCCATTCGACCGATGGACGACGAAATGCTTCCTTTCAATTGGTTTGTCCCTAGATCTCTGTGACACCTCACATCGCCACCCCTCACAATGGCCTCATAGACAGTATCACTCGATTTCTTACGATACAATTTAGAATATGATTTTTTCCGAAACACATCAAGATTAACTACTATCACACTTTCCCATGTAATAAAAATTAAGTTCCGAATTGTTTTGGCTACTCCTAAAAGAGATAAACCTCTATTTTTCTCTTATCCCCTTCTAAGATCATCATTATCAGGTTTTGGAAGTAGAAATTGTATTAACTCACATTCTTAGGCATCGAAATTTGGCAACAAATTTTTATAACTTCAAATCTAATATTTTATCAAACAATGCAATTACGAAACTGAAAAAAACCTAACGATTCTGATTGAAAATATGTAACTTGAAAACCATTTCACCTTCCACTTCCCAAAGTATCCTTTTCGCCCGAAGCCCCCACTTAAAAATTGTATTTTTTTTCACTATTAATGCTTCAAACTAATCAAAACGTGTTTTTGTGATGTATCTTACAAATATTCGAGGGAAGTCAGCTGCCATATGGATTTCGGAATGCTTCCATTTAACTTGTTGCTTCCAAGATCTCTGTTAAAACATTCACACATTGCCCACGCGTCAAATTGACATATAGCTAATACCAACAGAAATTTTACATGAAAATTTGGGCAAGTTCATATAATTTTAATGTATGGGACATGTTATTACTAACCTCGAAAATTTTATTATCTCAAAAAATTTCAAATGCTCTTAAAATACAAGACTCGACCCCCTGAATACAATTCTTAGTTCTAAAATATATGTCTTTGGATTTTTAATTGTCAATCTTGTTTATTTATGTATTCGCGAAGAAGTGAATTAAAAGGAGTTCTTATAGATGACAGGTAGACGATAAAATGCTTCCACTCAATTTGTTGCCATTTAGATCTCTACAACACCTCGCATACTCTCCCCCAACGCTCTCAAACGCCTTTAAGCCAACAACGATTGCATTTTTATACTAAAGAAAGAGAATTCAAGATTACCGTCTTCAAAATACGTTAGCACAAGATAGCCCGAGTATTAAACCGTATTTGAAGCATGTTCGACCCTTCTTTGAACATATGTTTCACCCATAAATCTTCATCCGATCAAAATGTTTATTTTGTGGACATAGGTGTCGTATTCATGGTCATGTGCTTTCCGCTCATTACGTATTCAATATTTTCGGAAAAACTACACAATATCGATAGAAACAGACTAAAGTCTTGTATTTCAAAATTCTGAAAAAAAACAACCTATGAGATGTTTAAGTGCATTTGTTTTAGGTCTCTTAGGTCAATCCTTGTATTTTTGCTCGTCTGATTGACAGTAGATATACAACACTACAATATTTTCGATGAGCTATTATCTCTTGGATAAGTATAATGGAGTTTTGGTAGGGACAATGGACAAGGCTATTTATGTTCCTATCTGGTGATAGATCCCACCAAGGTCCCACGGGCTATCTACTGTTAAAATTGTAATTATTTGCCAATTATTGACCCCTCTCCCAACCTCTATAAAATGGGTATTACAAAATTAGAAAAATATCATAAAAAAAAGTTTATAAACATTCATTCACAGCTTTTTATCACATAATCATTTCAAAAATGAAAACAATTCCTTGTACGACATAATTGTGACAAGCTTAAATACCACCCGAGCCCTACCCTGTACAATTGTCAAAATATGAACTTGAAATATCGTAATCATTCATTATATATTTTTTGGTTGCTCATGTGTCTTACAAGGCGAAAAGGAGTGTCAATCGCCCAATGGACCACGGAATGCTTCCAGTTAATTGGTTGACCCGTAAATCTCTGTGGACGTCGGAATCACCACCCGCAAATCGCCCAGGTCAATGTCGACCGCAAATTTATATTTAAGCAGCACAATTTAATACGCCTTCTTGGCAAACACGTTACAATATTAGTTACCCAACGTTAATGTAAGGTTTTGCATTCCTTATCGCAAACCAGATTTGAAAAACACCATTTATGTGAAAGTAAAACATTTAAACATTTTGGTTCAATCATCCAATCTCGCACGTTTCTCTTGTATTTAATGGCTTATGTCTAACACCAATAAAAGTAATTACTCTTCTTCTTTACTAAAACATTATTACGTTAATCATTTTTAAAATGATATTATTACAAATATCAACATTATGTTCGTATTTGATTTGTTATTTTTATGTTTTCAATTTTTTATTAGCATTTACGTCTCTGCATATGTTCTTGATCATGTTCATATCAATGTTCATCTGTAACAATTCCATTTACACTTACTTATGTTGTTGTATTTATTGTACGTTGTTAAGTGTGTAAGGATATAGATGACGATGAGAGTTAGTAATCTTAAACGTCCAGTAATCGATTTGGATTAGGATTATGCATGGTTGAGATCAGAATTATGAAGGGTTGATATGATCAGGGTGGTTTCAGCGTTAGGGGTGGGGTTAAGGATGGAGGTGGTACATCTCTCTCTCTCTCTCTCTCTCTCTCTCTCTCTCTCTCTCTCTCTCTCTCTCTCTCTCTCTCGACCTCTCACTCTCTCAACCTTTCTCATTTATTTAACGTTTCTTTGTTAGGTATGATAACGTGTTAGTCTGGTCAGTGTCTATTTTTCTTGAGCGTGTTTTGCTTCGCCTGTCGTTCTTACATGAAGTTTTGTTTTTGGCGCACAAATCTCGTTTTTTTTACGTGTCCATTATCATGTTTGTCTTTTTTTTTACTTTGACTATTATCGGGGCATACTTCTAACTTGTATTTTCGGACATTCTTGTTATCCTAAGTAGTTGGTACTAGTCGGTTTAATTAGTTAGTGTTTTGTGTATTAGGTTTACATATTCTTGTAAGTAAGCTAAGAAAGTTTTCGAGCAATGTAAGTGTGACCAATCTGTAATTGTAATAATCTCGTGATTTAGTGGATATGATCTCGGAAATTTGGAGGTCATTATTTGGGTTTGATTAGCTTGCTTCCACATACATTCTCCAAATCAGATTCAGTTTCATTCCTTTCATTTGTATCGGAGTAATTGTTCGAAACAAATTCTAGTTTTCACTTTGAGAGAGTTGATAGTGACCGGAAATTCTGATAACTAAGGCTTGTGGTCAAAAGAAAAAGAATACACCTAAACCTGCCAGTCCGAAAAGAAAAGACCGTTCAGAAGATCCGTAAACTTTTAAAGGGAATCGAAAGGAAGCACCAGATGAGTTTAGTTTTGGAAAAGAGGAGCCAGCGAAACCATTCAACATGGATGCGTCAACCGGAGCCTTCAATGTTCAAATGGATCTATAAACTATAGACAAATGGTTTGAGTTTCTCGAAAAGAGTGAACCAAAACAACATTTTGGTTAGAGTTAGTGGCGAAAAGTCATCGGAATACCTCACCCCTTTAAAGCCCTTGCTTATTCCCTTTATAATGTTATGAATTATGATGATAACAATATTTCTCATCATTTTTATACAACATTTTGATTCGTTGAAATTGTTATTTCTAATAACGGTTATAAATATCGTAAAATGTTATTTGTAATTACTTATTATTATTAGTATTACCCCATGTTCCTTCACATTGAGTTTTTCTTTCAAATAATCAAAAATATTCTCTAGCTATACAGATTTATAGTAGACTTTTGATACTTGACATAGGCATATTGTCATGTGTCTTACAATCTTTGGAGCGATGTCAGTCGACCTATAGACGATGGAAATTTTCCATGCAACTGGCAACCAGGTAGGTCTCTGTGACATCAAACATTCACACCCCACCATCACCCACCCCCGTAGCGGTGCAAGTTATGCATTAAAAAAATATAGAGTTCAAATTCCTAGTCATTACATATAGTGGGTTGCTATCCACCATCCCAACTCAAGAAAAATGATGAATATGAAATTTGATGTAATTTTTTTGTCATTGGAAGGTTGGAACTTGCACACTTAACATCTACACAAAACCGTATTCCTTGCATACCTCCACTGCCATACCCGCGAGCGCACCCTTCCCCTTTCCATCCTATTTTTTGAAATCTCTAAAACGAAGGAATAAAATAGAATGAAAAAGCATACTCGTCTTCATCCATTGTGACGCTTGAGCTTCGGTAATCACATTTCTATAAATAGACATAAAAAACAAACAAAAAAATATATTCTATAAATACAGTATACGATTTAACACAAACATTGATACTAAATATCAAAATGTAAAACTAAATTTATTCCCTTCTCTACCATTTACAAATGACGAAGCTTCCCGACCCCACCCATCCCTCCTCCCCCCCAACCTCTCCATGCGTCCAAAATGATGAAGAAAAACGAAAGGTCATATTTAAAAACTAATGTAGAACCATATCTCTGATTTTTTCTTCTAATGTAATTTTATGTTTTACTAACTAGGTTTTTTACACATTAGGTGCATTCGCTCTCCCATTGTTTACTCACAAGATTGTTAGTCGTGTGAGGTTGCCAATCTCTCTAGCAATCGTCCCATTAAGTTTCCTGCCGTCAAAATTTCTGCAAGCGCCCTCTTAAAGGTCGGTTAACGAAATCATTTACCTATTAAACAAAACCTATTTTTCCCTCTTCCCCCTTCCCATTTTTACTTTTTCGTCTCCTCCCGTCCATTCCTAAGCCATATAAATGTATATACCAATTTTCACGTTTTGAGAGTGTTTTTTCTCCTGGTTATGGTATTATGATATTTGTATTTTTTTTCTTTTGAGTTGTTTTTCCTTTTTTTTTTGTTCTGATTACGGCATTATAATATTTGTACTTTTTATTGTTGTAATTTTTTCTTCACAATCACCGTTGTTGTGTTACCCTTAAACACTTTTCCTTGTCAAGCAGCTAAAATATGCCATATATCGTATTTACGCATATTATGTTTGGTTTTAAAGAATAACTAGCTGAAGGTGGTGTAATTAGTACCCTTTTTTTAATTCTTTCAAATTGGAGAAACTAAAAAAAATGGATCAACTTTTAATATTATCTTGGATAATGAAAAAAAAACGATATTATTTATACATATGTACATATTTTTTTGTGTCGTAAGTTGAGTCGTTTCAGCTCCCTCATTTCGAATGTTTTTTTTAATTAAACATCAATTTTTCACATTGAATACACTGGTGTATTCATGGATCTAGTGTAAAGTATTTTATCGTGGGGTAAGGGATGAGGAAGAAAATGAGGGAAGATAGTCGTACACCAAATTACGAACCAAATGTTCGGCATTTCAAATTTTCCAACTGTTACGATTTTTGGCCAATTTGGGGTCCATGTTTATGAGTTTTTCATGGAGAGGTGTACACACTGATGTCCTAATTGTCTGTCAATAACGAATTGTTGGTTGTCTACTTTAACTCATAAAGCACACAACATGAGAAAATTTGTACATGTTGGTCCTTTGTATGACTCAAACGCGAACCGACACGAAACGGTGACAATGTACCCAAAAAACACTCTGATTTTCTTATGTATCTAATTCAGTGCGAAATCATCACAGCAAAGATTGCACGCATCGACAGTCAATCACACACACTGTGCACGCGCCGGGAATCAGTGCGAAATTTCAGTGCTAGATTCCGTAATTCAGTGCGAAATTCAGTGCGAAATTCAGTGCGAAAGTTAGTGCGAAATTTCGTATGCAATTCAGTGCGAAATCATGACAGCAGAGATTGCACGCATCGATAGTCACTCACATGCTGTTCACGCGACCGGAATCGTCGCACTGGAAGTATTTTCCGTCGCATTTGATCGCCGGAAAATTCCCCTTGTTCGCGACGCCCGCCTTCATCGCCTTCAGAGCCGCCTCTGCGACAGGACGACCGCGGGAGAACCATTAGATGAGCGAATGAGAGATCATTTTCGCACGTGTGAAGACACGGACTGCACAAAGGGGGGAAAAAAGGAGGTCAACGGAGGCGAAAACTTACTGTCTTGGTCCGCCATGGCTCCAGTGGTATCTCCCATGGCAAGTGTGACGTGACAGGCTAGCAAAAGTACTATCGCTATGATCGTTATGGCCGCCATGGCTACGAACTCGCAAAGAAAAGCGGACAGGAAAGGCCTTGAAAATAAAATCCACGTGGCAGTCTTCGTTCACTTGGAGCCTTTTTTCTTGCACTTAAGGATCTTATTAAACAGTCAGTTGTACGGAACGGAGGAAAAATATCACGGTACGGAGGAAAAGGAATGCAGCTTGCGGTCAACTTAAAAGAGGAAGGTCGACGCTTATTTGACTGTCCTCTCATTCCGTACATGTACGTTCGTGCCATTGCCGCATAATCGTACTTTACAGGTGGATTCAGTGTAGGGGCGGTGTACTTTCAATGGAATATTTTTTTTGTACCAGTGGGCATACCTGTACGGACGGACGTATCGTGTTCCCTGTGGAATTCATTGTTTCGCGTCTGTATGTGCTTTCGGTCAAGAGTTCGTAGTAGAGTACAGTAACGTACTGTACCGGTCAGGTCTAGTCTTTCTGTACGATGTAATCCAGTCTTTCTGTACAATGTAGTCCAGTCTTTCCGTACGATATAGTTCAGCAACGGTCGTCAACATATTCTAGTTTCAATCACGTCATGTATGCACTTTTAAGGTTTGACCGTCGCTTTTTTGAAGATAAAACCTTCTCTCTTCTACATGCACCGTTCGATTAAATCTGTGAGTATCAATTCCGTGATTACTCGCTTTACAACTAGCGCTATTGAAATTTTGTAGTAATCGTTTTTACTTTTGAGTGTTTCAAAAAATGGGTTTTGCGTTTCTTTCAAACATAGAAATCAAATGTTCTAAAAAACTTTTAAGGGCTTATAAATTGAGGGGGTTTATCTATGTTGGCGGCATTTTCTCCAATCCAAAAATGACTTTCTGATATTTTTGCAACTTTATTTCCATGTTTCTTTGATCAAAGAAATATTTTACGTGCCAGCTTGACATGATGAGAGAGAACGTAAAATTTGTACGAATATTTTTTATTAAATGATGAGACACGTCGTTATTACAAAAGAATTGATGGTTTTAGAAGAACAAATTTGACTTATAGAAGACACATGGTTGTTAATATGTGTGATTAAGAGGAGATCGCCGCAAGTTTCTTTGATTTTTGTGTAACCGTCCAGCCACATCACCAAGACCCTAGAATAAAAGTTGTAAGGTTCGAAAAGTACTTTATACTTTATCACCTCACCAGACGCACCTGACTTTGTCTTGAATGATAGGCGGGGTCGGCCATTACGGGCGACGGTGATGAATCTTAGCGCCACAAACATCCAACACTGGAGCAGAAAAATACCGGACTTAGATAGAACAAGTTACCAGGCAGTTTGATCAGAGTTTAGAGTGGGTAGAGATAGGACAAACATAGAGTAGCTTCAGACAGATTCATTACTTTCCTTTATTAGAATAGAAGTAAAATTGATGTAAAAACAAAATGGACAATTGTCCTGATTAATAAAGTTGTAGTCCTATTCTGACTTTTTTTCTATTAATGGTGATTGTCTACTCCTAAGCACACACCTAAATAGTCTATCGCTAATACATTCTAAGTGGCGGTCCAATCATAATCTGCCACGTATTAAATGTCCACTAAACAATAAGACGTGGGGGACAACTGTATGTTCTAACAACAAGAAAACTGCAAACTGAACAACAAGAAAACTGCAAACTGAAAACTGTAAAAAATCCCGCTACGATTCCCTTCCCAAAAAGATCGCCTGTACTAATCAAACCGATTCGTATATCATACACAAACAATATAAAGAAAATCGGTGTACCAGAGAATCGCCCGGAATTGCACCAAAAATTAACATTGAATACCTATTTGGTGTCAATAGCTTTCTTACCCGATAGTAATTCTACCTGTTCAAAAGTCCGATTATCAAAAATTGACTTATATAATGTCCGTTACAAAATCAGAAGTTTTTTAAGATTTTTAGTGGTGTCAGATTTAGGAATGACATCAATGTTAATGTTTTTTCCCCCCTTTCATCTGTAACTACCTCAATTACTAATAACAAGAAAACATGATTAGTTTTATCCTTTAGGTGCTTTTTAAATTGTTTTGTTGAAATCAGACCTTCCACTCCTACTCTGTTTATGTTATTTATATGATTCCTATGCAATTTCTTTGGAGGTAATGCTGGCAAAACCTTCCAACCATTTTTAGACTTCACTTTCAAGGTGTCACTTTCCGAATTAATTTGATGATTATGTTATGTTAACCAAGGCTTAACCAAGGCTTTCCCGGTATTCGCTCCTCACTACCCAAATTCATTATTTCACACAACTTTCATTTTATGATCTTGGATATCAGTTTCTATTATGAAAGGTTGTAAATCAGTGTGGACTTATTTCCATTTGCCAACTGAATATGTAAAGTTTTTTCCCTTATGACTATAGGAATTTTATTTTTCACTCCTTCCACTAAAGATATTAATCTGATCAAACTGTGTTTGGTGTCATCGTTACTTAACAATCCTTGCCTAAGCTTGTTGATAACTATTTCATGAGAAGGATTGTTCAAACCATGGAGTGTAGTAAGCATCATTACAAACTCAATTATTCTAGCCTTTCCATTCATTAGTTTGCCCTGCAAAATTAACTCCTTAATCTCTGGATCTAGTTGACTAAGCTTTGGAATTTCAGCAAGTCCTTTTCATTTGCCAGCTCCTAGACTTCCTCTTCACCTAGGTATAATGCAATATCTTCCTAAAGACCTTTACTTACATCAACAACTTTAAGAGACCCTTTGTCAATACAGTCTTTAACATAAAGATATGGACCTCCACATTCGAAACAAGTAACTTTTTTTAAGTTTTGTGCATTATTTGTCGAAATGTCCCTCCTCTCTACAGTTAAAACAACTAATTTTCTTTAGTTGTGCACACTCAAATGCTCTATGACCTCTTCTCTTGGGGACAATGAATGTGGGAATGCTAAGATGAGGTTTCTGAGCATTAATGCTCTATTTAGGAATCTTAATATATCCCCATCTATTGTGAAATTTTTTTCCTGAATCATTAACACTATGTCCACCCCTCTGATTTCCTCTGAAGATATTCTACCTATTGTGCCTATTCATAAAACCCACATTTAGACCCTCTTCCACAAAGTCCTCCTTACCCCACTCTCATACTTCATTCAATTTACATGTGAGTGATCGAGTTTCTTGATAATACGCAATCCTCTAATTCCAACGCCTTATCATGTAATTCCTTCAGATTATAATTTTTTTGATATTCCAGTTCTGATTTTAGTATCGGATTTAGATATTTAAGAAATGGGTGTTAGCCATTTCATCAGTCGAACTCATAATATAAATATTGGATGAGTCAAATTCCAAAATATAATCCACAATATAATCTTTCACAGTTTCAGTCTGTTTACAATTCAACCATTTTTTTTCCATCCAGATTTATAAGTGACAGACTAAAAACGGGATTCAATAGCGGTTTTAATAGCTTCCCCATCAGCATTATCAAGAATCAAAATAGACCGCATTCACATTGAAATCACTCAAATTAAGGATCAATTTTTTATTAAATGTAGCTCTTTAGTCCGCATAACATATAGCTTAGTATCTTGCCCTCTAAGCTCAACCCTTCATTTAAATTTTATTACCTATACACTCCTCTCTTAAGTATTTCCCTCTTTAACAACTAAAATACTAAATAGTTAGCGGGAGATTTTTTATGGAAATGCAGTTACTCCATTTTGGGTTTATTCCGTGAAGACCAAGATCTGTCAAAATTTCCAAATCAGCCTTCAGCCTGGACCAGCCAGGCCATAGTCAACGCTTCGTTGAACAGGTTCTCACCTAAGCCAATCATTGATCAACTTCGACTTACACTGACCAATGCAAAAACGTGCGAAATCTTTGACTAACTACGTTGCATTTCTAACTAATCAAACGTTATTTTTCACTACGTAACATTTATGTTCAAAAGTTTGCGCGAATTGAAAGATAACTTTACACGTTTGTGCGTCACAAATTTCACACGAGAAACTACCTACGTAACTTACACACTATTGTTTATGATGTTGCATACTAAAAATTGTACGAAACGACCAACATGCATACCAAACGACAATTAGTACATGATCAAACCTACGCCGGAAAAATTTCGGTACTAGTTTGACCCTTATCGCGCTACAGCAAACATTCATTTGCTATTTTGACCTCGTGGTGTCGCATAATACACCAATCAATATAACTTTTAAAATTCCACTCCAAGTCATGCGATTCTTTCGTAGACGTTTACCAACTTTATAACTTTATATCTGTAACACTTTAATACCCATTTATAAACAATTTCGATCCTGTAATAATTTTACACATAATTACTTTGGTCAACTTGTAAAAGATTATACTCTTTAAGCACACAATGGTACAGTTGAAGTACCACTAACTTCAAATTCAACGGTCAATCAATTAACCTCCTTAGACTTTCCAAATGTTGTAACAACCGGTTAAACTCTTATCGCTCTTTTGAATGTCGACCGTTATAATGAAATCAATAATTCACACGGCCGGCGAAGGTTTTTGCTAACAAAACTGTGGCAACCACATCTAAATAAAAAACTTGCAGACAATCATTTTTTGTCGTTTTTGACTGCACGCAACCACCACCACTCTGACAGCATATGTTGGCTTTTAACTTTGCCACAAAATTGAAATTTAATCGCAAATTGTTACATTGAACTGAAGGTACGACCCCATGCACTTGTAACTTAGGTAACATACTTTGTATTCCAGCGCGAATCTAGCCATCTCCGATTTCACTTGTCTCTATGTGTTTACTCGAAATTGTAACTTAAGTTTGTGACGATTGTATGAGTTGACAATACCGACTCAATACCCGTGATGGTTGTCACCGTATACAATTTGTCTTTGCCATACTATATTTTTTGAAACTTTTTGAAGCGTCACAAGACACATTGTAATTTTTGTAAAAATTTTGTATGTCGCATGTCATTGCGTGACATCGTAGACGTACAGCCTTGCAGTTGTGGTTGTACAACCTGTCTTTGTGTAAACCTCTCATGTCTGGCCGCCATGACTTTGCACATTTTTCACCTTTCGCAAATTTTTCAACTTTGCGTAAAAAGACACTGCATCCTTCAGACCATTGAAAATAAACCGTACAAGATACTCGCCGACAAAACCAACAACCATGTATTTTTTTCTTTTGTCAAAAAATTTTGAAAATTTCTCACACTTGAGAATTTGTTTTCCTATTGGTGTATACGGTTTTACTTAGCTTAAAAACATTGTCTATGTGGTTTATGATAAGTTTGAAGATGACGTGACCATGGGTCGAAAATACACAAGATGACAAATTTTCATACATACTAATTTCGAGAATGACGCAAATTATACTCTACAAATTTGCTATTTTCTTTGTACGGTCGCAACTTATGCAGTACGGCGTTAAGTTTTATACCAAAACGACAAAAAAAACCCGAACTGAGCCACATTAGGCCGTACCCTTAGACGCAAATTAATAAACGACGGGAAATCTTGTACGGATAAATAAACTCGCACAAAACAAAAATATTCTTTGTACATTATAATAAAATGGACCCTTGTACAAATATTGATGAAATAGAATTTCAATAGTAAATCGTAAAGATCGGTTTTATTATAACGTACAAAGTATATTTTGTTTCGTGCAAGTTAATTCAGCCATACAAGATTACACGTCGTTCATTGATTTGCGTCTGAGTTCAATGCTACGATTCGCGATTAAATTTCAATTTGGCAGCAAAGTTAAAAAAAGTCTTTATTGCAAAAATTATGATGGCAAAACCATATGAGTACAATAAGTGTAAAACTGAAAAAAAACATTTGGAGACTAAACGAGTCACAAAAAAGTAATCTACGCCTAAAAACTGAAACGAAATACTAACAAAAACTAAGCAATACTAACAAGAGGAAATAACCAAAAAAAATCAACAAAAGACTAAGACCGCCAACAAAATGAAAAAACCTAGCCTATACTACCCCTAAACAAACTAAGGTCCACAACCACGGAGATCATGGATGTGAACCGGGTCCCTTGGCGAAAGGTCAAGAATACCTCGCCGGTCCTTAGCTAGTGTGCTATGTCGAAGGAGACACGTAGCTTTCGCCCGTTGAAGTGCAATACAGACACGTTGTCGGTAAAACCCAACTAAAAGACTCGGTGGAGAACTCCCTAGACCGCGAGATTCAAACGGTTTTTGCGCACAGTGGCGAATGAAATCATCGAAGGACTTGTCTAAAGAAACAAAAATCTCCATTGCAAACAGAACAAATTGGTTCGACGGGTCTCGGTAAGCGTAATCTCTTTCGTTGGTATTCGCGTCCCGAGCCGCCACACCTGAATGCCAAGCCGCACGAGATGAAATGTGTGCCCTAGTCAGATCGATGAGGACGAAATCGCCAAGCGTCCTCTCAACACCATGAAGAAAAACTACATCAACCCGAGAGCTCCGAGAACCATTAGATTGGGGCCGAGGTGGAAGTATATTTGAAACCTCACGCTTGACAGTGTAGCCCGCCTCAACACCAATGGCAATAATTGCATTATGAAACTTTGAGACCTCTATAAGTCCTAAAAGTGAAAAGCTTCTAAAAAGCCTCTAAGATAACCCTGACCCCTTTGTGTTTCAGCAAAAACAACTACCACCCTGGCAAAGAATAACTCTAACCACCTTCACCGCTATAAAGGCAAGAATCCCCTGAGTCGATAGCAAAATGAATCTCTGAATTTGCTCCCTTGAGCAGTATATTATGGTGGGTCAAAGTTGACCATTTGTACATAAGCTCTGTGGGAGAGAGGGTCCTATCTCCTAATTTTTCAAAGTCCTATCTCTCTCACAGACTCTATCTACTAATGAACGGAACCAATCAAATTACAGTTCCGTACACAAAAGTACAGCTGCAGGTGTACTTTTTGTACGGACACTGTACGACATGGCATAAATGTCGACACATGGTATATCCGGATTCGCTCCCTTTATCCTTGGAGATGCTGCGATCCAATGTCATTCCGCCACGTGTCATCCGATGTGGCGATGATCAAAAACCGGCGAAATCCTCTTCCGCGATCTCGGCGTTAATTCCGGTCGTCCAATTAAATTCACATTTAATCGTAGCCGTAATAAATACATGCGCGGTATTCATTTCGCTAAAGAAACAAATGCGCGGTATCGGTTACTTATCTCTATCGTAATCCGTACTTTTACATTACTGGATCTATGTATCTAGTAAACAATTACATTTAAATGAATTATCCTACATCTAAATGTTTAATTAAATATCAAACCTAATAGTACGTAACACTACTTAAAGACTTAACGGCTAAGGTTACCAGCTAACGGCTGCTTGTCGTCCGGCTGGGACCAGGGTCAAATCGTGTGGCCGTCACATATCATTTTAGTATATAAACCCCTCACTAATATATATTTCCCGTAAAGCTCTGGATAGCCTAGGTAGCCATGGCTCTAGCTTCCTCTCCAATTTCTCAGTGACTGCAACAAGTTTGAGAGTTGGAGAGAGAAGTTAAAGGTAGACAGCCTCGACTTCTTTCTATATTTCTATTTAGACCTAGAAAATACTTTAAACAGCCCATTAATTTCTACACTCCCCTTATTTTCTAGTCAATCTTTAATTTCAGACCACACTTCTCACAGCAAAAAAATTAGCTTAGCCGAAGGCACAGGTTTGGTCATCATATCTGCTACCATTTCACTATCTGGTCGGTACTCTAAACTGATTATTTTATTTTCTACTTTCTCTCTAACAAAGCTGAGTGTAATGTCCATGTGTTTGGCTTTAAAATGATGTTAAGGATAGGCAAAAATAGCGATTGCTGCCTGATTATCACAAAAAAAATTTGCACACCACTCTTAAGGTGACCAAGCTCACCATGCAAAGACTTGACCCACATCATTTCTTTTACAGCAGAGCAAGTGGTCATATACTCAACCTCCATGGTGGACTGAGCAATAACTTTTTGTTGTTTGCTACTCCAACAGCAAGCCCCATCACCCACATATAATACATATCCAAGAGTGCATCTCCTCATCAGAGTATCACCATAACTAGCATCACTCCAAGTAGTGATGTCAGTATTCTCACCACCCAAATCCAACCATAAATCCCTAGTTCCTATCAAGTATCTAAGAACTCTCTTAGCTGCCTCCCAATCCTTCTTAGTGGGAGCATTTAGACTTCTACTCAGCACTCCTACAGCTGCAGCTAAATCCGTCCGGGTACAATTCATAAAATAGATTAGACTTCCCACTACTTGCCTGTAAGGAATAGTCTGCATGAACTTCTGTTCTTCAGGAGATAATTCCTAGTCTAAGACTATGACTCCTTCTTCCTTGCTGCCCTCACTTCCTTTCTTCAACTCCATTGGAGTTGTACAACTGTTAGCTTTATCCATCTGAAATTTTTCAAGCATGTTCCCTATTGCTTCTTTTTGAGTCAATCTTTTAATCTTTCTCTTTCGGTCTCTCTCTACTTGAATTCCCAAAATATATTTTGCTTCCCCCATATCCTTCATTTCAAATCTCCCCTTAAGATCGGTTTTCAGTTTATTAATTTTTTCCATTGATTTACTTAAAACAAGCAAATCATCAACATAAATTGCAATAAATATAAAACCTTCATCATCTTCGAAAACATAGATTGAGTGATGTGAGCTGATCCTGATATATCCCAGACCGGTAAGAAACTCATCAAGCTTTTTATTCCACTGTCGAGGCGCCTGTTTCAAACTATAAAGAGATTTAATCAACCGACATACCTTACTCTCCTCTCCTTCCTCCACAATTCCTACGGGTTGTCGCATGAAGATCTCCTCTTCCAATTCTCCATGCAAAAAGTTTTTTTTTATGTCTATCTGGTGCACTTCCATGTCTTCCGCTGCTGCCATGCTAAGAAGTATGCGGACGGAGGGAAATCTAACCACCGGGGCAAAGGTTTCCTTGTAGTCAATTCCCTCCTTTTGTGTAAATCCCTTTGTCACTAATCAGGCCTTGTAGCGCTCGATTCTGTTATCTGGGTTCAACTTTAATTTGAAAACCCACTTACAACCGATTGGTTTTTGGTTAGGTGGACAATCCACCAGCTCCCAAGTATCGGCTACCATAATTAAGGCCATCTCCTCATTGATGGTTGTCTTCCACCGGTTTCTTTCTGGACAAGTCATCGCCTCTCCATATATTTGAAGTTCATCTTGATGAGATAGTTTAGTTACCTTGTTATTAACCTAAATCTCTTGCAATCTTTTGCTACTTCTCCTTCCCCTTTCAAAAACTGAGGCCGAAATAGATGGTTCTCGTGGATTCTTTCGAACAAACTTGGCTTCTCCCATATCCCTTGATTCTGAATCAATTTCCACCACGTCTTCTGCTTTGGGTAGAGTTGTCACTAGAGTTTCCAAAGTCGAGTCCTTTTCGGTCTGATTTGTACCTGCAAGAATGTCATTTTCTCTAAAACCTGGATAGTTAGGAAGCTCAAAGTCATCGGAATTTTCTGATTCAAATCTGATTTTTACTCACTTGTATATTTAAAGGGATCCACAGACTTTCTCTCATCCATAACTACTAGATGCTTAACTAAGATTATATCTTCCCTTTTTAGATCATTAACTCTATATCCTTTAACATCCTCATCATATCCTAATAAGTATGAAGGTTTTCCTTTAGGATCTAGCTTCCAATTGGACCGATCTATATCTAGATTGAATACTTGACTGCCGAAAACCTTTAAGTGAGATATGTCTGGTTTCCTGGCGTGTCCATCTCACATAAGGTGTTTGATCTTTTATAGTTGAAGTAAGAACTCTATTTTTGAGGTAATTAGCACAGTTCATTACTTCTGCCCAAAACCTTTTTCCTATATTTTTATCAGACAACATACTTCTAGCACTATCACTTAGTGTTCTATTTAACCTTTCAGCAACCCCATTATGTTCCTGGTTTTCTGGAACTATCTTTTGGTGTTCGACTCCATCTTCCCTCATAAAATCCTCAAACTGGATAGAAGTATATTCCCCACCATTGTCACTCCTTACTCTCTTGATTGGAGTTTCATGGAGTTTTTCACTCCATGCTTTATATTGTCTAAAACAATCATGAGCTTCTGACTTGTTTTTCAAAAAATACATTCGGGAATACCGAGACCAATCATCAGTGATAGTCATTATAAATCTCTTCCCTCCCGCTGAGGGCACTCTAGCCGGTCCCCAAATATCTGTGTGTACTAGATCTATAATTTTTTCTCCCTTATAACTGGTTATTTTAGGAAAGGGTAATCTGTGTGTTTTACCTTGTGCACATCCACTACAATCACTTATATTATCACTCTCACTAAACTTAATCCCTTCACCACTCCCATCTTTTTCATCTCTGTTAACTTATTTAGATTCACATGCCCAAGCCTCTTATGCCACATCATAATATCATGAACACTAGCATAATAAAGTTTCTTCGTTTCATTACTTAAAACCAGCCTAAACATCCCATGGCTACCTTTCTCAGCAATGAAATAGACATCCTCCTCAAAACTAGCAGTAAAGACTCCTTCCCTAGTGCTAGTAAAAGAACCCTTATCATCTAATACGGATGTAGAGATGAGGTTTTTGTTCAGCTCCGAAATAAACAATACATCAGAGAATGTTACTATGGATGTCTTTCCTTCTACTAACACTTTCATATTTACCGATCCTACAAGAGTAGAGGTGACTATCCTCCCATCCCCGTACTCTATCTGTACGGTGGGAATCTTTCTTATCTTATTGAACAGGCGCCTATCCTTACACATGTGCATGGAGGCACCTAAATCTACAATCTAGCCTGCTTCACCTTTCAATCCACCGTAAGCACATTTATGCCTTCGTGGAATTTTGACCTCGTTTTTTGCCTCCAACTCCTTATCTAAAAGGAGCTGATCGTCTTCGTCCTCGCATTTTGCGTCATGTACGTGTGTCACAAGGGCCTTTTTCTTTCATCTCGAGGTACCACCAGTCTGCCCCTCCTTTAACCGAAGTTCGATTACCTTAGTGCACTGTGCCATATAGTGCCCACGTTTTGTACAAAAATGACATAAACCTTTAGGAGCCCTTGGGTCGAACTCGTCGGTCTGATTTTTCTCCTCCCTCCCCCCATAGTTTCCGACCAGTTTCCGGGAATCCTTGTTCCTCCAATCGGTCGCAATTGCCAAGGCTTGTCCACTCTTTCCTCCCCTTCGGATCTCAATCGTATTGTCCCGAACGAGAATCATCCCTATCACTGAGTTCCATATCCACCTTGAGTCCGAGAAGTCCTACACACGGTTTATTATGTTCTCGAACTCATCAGGTATTTTCATCACTAAACAGTTAACCTTTTCTTTTTCACTAAAATCTTTTCCCGCACTCTCTAGCTCCATGAAGAGTGTTGCAAGCTCATTGCAAAAATCCAACATCTTCCGCCCTTTGTATAGATACTCCTCAACTTTCTGATCAGCCAACTGTTGTTGCTGAATCGTACCACTTCAGTACATCTCTATGAGAGCCATCAAAAGATCAAATGCCATTTCTACCTGTAAATGAGGACATGCTAGTCCTTGAGTGAGATGGCGTAGGATGAAATGCTTTGCCACCATATTGTTGAAGTCCCACGTTTCAGTATCATTCTCTTCGTTCCTCAGAATAGGTGACATGAATGCCTAACTAGTTGTTATTGGTGTGGTCGCCTCCTACTCCTTTCCTTTGTCCACCATGTCTCCTTCCTTAGTCTCCTCCGTTGAAGATGGACCTGCTTTCTTTGTGAATCTGCTTCCTTCAAACCTTGGAGGAATTCAAAGACTTGATGGACGCCCCAATCGTCCACTCACTATACCCCAAAACCTTTTTTCGCATAGAGCTCTTATCATCATACTTTCCAAGTATATAAAGCCAATTCCATTAAAGATTGGTACCCTAGAGGGTGGGCCCATAACCTACACTCTGAGACCTCCATAAGTCCTCAGAGTGGACGGCTTCCAAGAAGCCTCTATGATAACCCTAACCCCTTTGTGTTTCAGCAAAAACAACTACCACCTTGGCAAACAATAACTCTGACAACCTTCACCCTTGTAAAGGGAAGACTCCCCTGAGTGGATAGCAAAAAGAGTCTCTGAATTTGCTCCCCTGAGCAGTAAGTTATGGAGGGTCAAAGTTGACCTTTTGTATAGAAGCTCTCTAGGAGAGAGGGTCGTATCTCCTAATTTTTCTAAGTCCTATCTCTATCACAGACTCTATCTACTAATGTACGGAACGAATCAAATTATAGTTCCGTACACAAAAGTACAACCACCGGTGTACTTTCTGTACGGACACTGTACAACATGGCCTAAATGTTGACACGTGGTATATCCGGATTCGCTCACTTAATCCTTGGAGATGCCGCGATCCAATGTCATTCCGCCACGTGTCATATGATGTGGCGATGACCAAAAACCGCCGAAATCCTCTTCCGCGATCTCGGCGTTAATTCCGGTCGTCCGATTAAATTCACATTTAATCGTAGCCGTAATAAATACATGCGCGGTATTCATTTCGCTAAAGAAACAAATGCGCGGTATCGATTTCTTATCTGTATCGTAATTGGTACTTTTACATTACTGGATCTATGTATCTAGTAAACAATTAGAGTTAAATGAATTATCCTACATCTAAATGTTTAATTAAATATCAAACCTAATAGTACGTAACACTACTTAAAGACTTAACGGCTAAGGTTACCAGCTAACGGCTGCTTGTCGTCCGGCTGGGACCAGGGTCAAATCGTGTGGCCGTCACATATCATTTTAGTATATAAACCCCTCACTAATATATATTTCCCGTAAACCTCTGGATAGCCTAGGTAGCCATGGCTCTAGCTTCCTCTCCGATTTCTCAGTGACTGCGACAAGTTTGAGAGTTGGAGAGAAAAATTAGAGGTAGACTGCCTCGGCTTCTTTCTATATTTCTATTTAGACCTAGAAAATTCTTTAAACGGACCATTAATTTCTACACATTATACATCAAATCATGCGCGATAGTTTGTTCCCCCCCATGCAAGTAACGAAGCAAATGGATTCCCTCAACATCAATGAGTTGGTTATAAACCCATCGAGGCCCCCCCAAAAGCAGAGGGTGAGGCAAACCCAACCTTAAACGTAGAGCAGAAGTAAATTGGTCGAACGATAGATGGATCGTCGAAAAATTTGGTGTTGCTTATAGCCACACACCAGCCTATGCCCAAAACACGAACGTAAACGAGCATGCGCTTGAGCTGAAGGTAGCACCTCCAAGAGGTTCTCAAAATCAGCGGCACCCACTTGCTTAGGTATACGTTGTTGAAGTTGGAAGTGAGTGTCAGCCATGAGAGACTGAAAAGGTGGAACTTGGTTTTGAGTATCCGGGGGAAGTAGTGTACGAGCGGAAAAGAGAGATTTTTGAAATGGATAAAGACCGTCTTCCACTTTAGAGACAAATTGCGCCAAAACATGGACATTATCCACAATGAAACGAGAAGTGATGGTAGGAACCACTAAAGCCCAACTACCCAAATACGTGGCTGGTGCAACTTTGGCCACGGAAATCAAACCTAAGCCGCCGTTGGAAATAGGGAGGCAGGCTTGCTGACAAGCAAGTGGCCCCTTAGGGCAATCCAAAATCCAATGACCAACGAGGCGATGAAGCACACCAGAAAGAAGTGGGACTACACTGTGGGGAATGTGACCACGAGCCATCTCATAGGCTACCTTAAACAGAAGGTCGAATCCTTGGGACAGGGACTCAAGAGGAAATATATCGCCAAGTAATTCATAAACCATCTCAAAGGGACCTCTCGCCAAAAGGTGTGGGGACTTGATGAGGGCTTTCGTAAAGGCTTCACGATCCAAATCAAACAATTCAAGAGGATCGTGCCCTTCAACAAATGAGAGTATGTCTCCAGGTGCAGGAGGATGCAACAAACGCGACGGGTCAACAGTTTCCTCTGAAGATGGAGAGGGCATGAAAGGGAGAAGAGCTCGCACAACCCGAGAAAATTCACCTGAACGACCAACGAGGAGAGCTCGGTGCAGTCTCGCGGAAGAACTTCGTAATGGGGTGCAACGACGAGGAGGTGAGACAGAAAGACCAATAACTCGATCTGTGTGCTCTTATTGTAAAGACTCCCAATTGCCACGCAGAAAGCGCTGACATCGAGCCCTAGCCTCACGAGCTCCACTAGCTCCCCCTCGTGATGGAAAAATTAAAACCCAAAACGGAAACATGAATGGTAGATGCCATGCTAATTCATTTGAATACGCAAAGCTATTAAGATATGTTCCCGAATATGAAAAAGTATACAAGAGTAGAGACACGGACGCGGGTAGCCTAAGTGATAGCACCCAAAAACATCAAGGCGTCGAATAAATTGCCAATCAAACGGAGATGGTTGACGACGAACAAGAGGGTGCGTAGGATATTCATCGGAACATGGGAAAATGTTAGCTTTGGTCCTCAGACAAGCTTTTGAATGCCTTGAGATGCCCGTCCCTGCGGCGTTCAACTTGCGACACCTAGGACATGGAACTCGAGAAGGCCTCGCGTTGGGTACGGGAGTTGATGTCATCTCTAAAATCAGAGGGGTTGGGGATAATGGGGCCGCAAATGGAGGATGTGATGTTTGGCTTGATGGACCAAAATCCGATACCAATGAACCACCAAGAGAAGTTGGGGGTCGTGATGGAGGTAGTGGTGAAAGAGAGGTAGAGAGTTGAACGTGTGATTGTTCCCGTCGATGAGGAGGGCGATAAAGGCTAGCATAGGGAAATGAAAGAGGAAGTTGTACGGAAGGGGATGGAATAGGGTTATAAGTGGGTGCGGGTTGTGGATCAACATGCATGGTTGAGTTCGTGGAGGTAGACAATGTTATAGGAGGGTGTTGTTGCACGTGTAAGGTTAAAAAATGACCCAATGGAATGAATTGCAAATGAGAGAGAGATTCACCCCGGGGGTTCGGAAGGAGAGAGGTAGGGGGCTCAAATGAGGCGCCTAATCGATGCCGCACGTGATCGGGAGAAGAGGGAGACGTGGATTGGGACACCCGCTGCTTTTGAGGAGCCATAGAGAACGTGATACTAAGTCGTAGAAGATACAAAACTTAAAATTTCAACAAAACTCCAACAAGAGACCACTCCACAGAAGGCGGGCAATTACCAAGGGTCAAGCCAAATCCGGATTGGGATTGGGCGTGCTGGGTGGAAGGGTAAAATCCGACCGGAAAGTTCTCCTTGGTGGACCCGAGTAGGTAAAATAAAAAGTGAAATAAAACAAGCTCCTTGGGTGATAGAAGAAAGATAGTCAAAAAAACTTGCGGCCGACTGCATGCCAAATTTGGCACCGGAGATACAAAAAGAAGGCCGAAAAAATTTAGTGGGAAACCATGGCCGCGGCGTGCGTGACGTCGGCAAAAAAAGAAAATCTCCGAAATACTCGCAAATGGCACGGCAAATTAAGTGGTAAAGATGGTAGGAGACATCCATGAAAAGAAAAAAGAAAATCGGTCGAAGTCGGCAGGTTCGATTATGAAAAAACAAGAGAACGGATGGAGCCGATTCACCCACGAATAGAAAGGTCTTTGAAAATACTTACTGTAGAGTACCTGCAAGCCAAATTTGACGCCAGTTATTCAAAGAGAATGTGAAAAAACTCTAAGAAGAAATTATGGCTGAAGCTTTTGGAAACGTGTCAGCTTAGAATAATTCCCTCCAATACGAGCTGATCTTACGTAATCTAGATACCAGACTAATCTCAAGCCAAATTGGGCGACAAAGATGGCAGGAGACGGCCACCAAACGTAAGAAAGAAATCGGCCGAAACAAGCGAACTTGATTAATAGAAAGCGACAGAGCGGATGGAGGTGATTTGCTCACCAATAGAAAGATTTTTTAAATTACGTTCTTTTAAGTACCTGTACGCCAAATTTGACGGCGAATACACAAAGAGAGGGCCAAAATACCCTAGCTGGAAGCCATGGCCAAAGCTTTTGAAATGCCGCCGGCGAAGACTAAAACAACTAAAGCATTGGCTCTCAAAGTGGAGGTCGCGTTACTGTCAAAAATAACAAAAAGTTAGTGTTTGAAACACTTTTATTTACATGTGGTTGCCGCAGTTTTGTTACCGTAAACCTTCGCCGGCCGTGTGAATTATTGATTTTATTATGACGGTCGACATTCAAAAGCGCGGTAAAAAATTAACCGGTTGTTACAACATTTTGAAAGTCCAAGCAGTTCAATTGATTGACTGTCAAATCTAAAGTCAGGGGTTCTTAAATTGTACGAGCGTGTACCTAAAATTTACAATGTTTGACAAAGTGATGTAAGTGATTGTGCACAACCAAAGTAGTCACTGCCATGATCAATTCCCTAAAAAATAGTGACGTTAATTCTATTTCAGGTTTCGAGGTAGAAATTTGGGGGCGTCGCATGTTTGCCTGACAGAGTACAGTACACCGCGAATCGTTATTAGCGTCAAGGTTTTTTTTTCGCAACTTAAAACATCTTTTCTTCGTACACACGTGACGGATTTTCAATTTGAGATCTGTAGTCGGAAGCTGAGAATGTTACCTTTCAATTGCAACCATCACATCCACAATGTGACATGTGTGTATGGAGAAGAGATATTTTATGTCGCAAAAATACCTTGACGCCATAGTTAAAAAGTAGGCATTTTTATGGTAGGCCTTTGGTAAGAGCACAAAACTTCGAACAAAACTCGCGTATAGTAGGCATATTGTATGTGTGTGCGTTTGTGCACACTTTCGCACAAACGTAGGAATTTGACGTATGATCATAGTACAGCGCATGATGCTGGACGAAATTTCAGCGAACTGACACAGCGTAGGATGACTTGTGTTATGGACTTTTCATGTGATCTTCTTACATCGTGACTTTGATCAGCGACCGTCCGATCGTCTGAATCTGACGGTTTAAATAAAAAATACCTCAAAACTCACAAATTTTATTTTTTTGTCCGAATGTTTTTCAAAATTTAGACATGACGTTTAATTCTCTATCGATCGATGTGCAACTCAACCCTGGTAGTATTTTTTTTCATTTTGCGACCAATGCAATATGGGTCTTAAGGTCATATTGTATGTTTTACATACAATAGGCATATTGTACGGGCCTACTTTCACCTACTTTTGAACTATGCTTGACGCTAATAACGATTCAGGGTGTGTACAGTAATGAAGGCATTACCGAAGTCCACAGCGACGTTCGCGGAACAATAAAATTGTCGTTTTGGTAAGTGGTTCTGCCGTACTGTGCATTGCTACACCGTGGCATTGTTTCTAAGAGAACCAATCCCTACGACTCATCAAAGAAAATTTCGTACGATCCATCGATTTGATTCTATTTATTTCGTATAATTGTCAACCATTTTTACCGATAATGATATATCGTGTTATATCGGCCTCTTTACAAATACCGATGATAGGTATATCGGTTGTCAGATATTTCTCGGTTATCGGTTATCTATATTGGTTATATTAAGTGTCAGCTTTAGTTCCTGTTCCTGTTTCGGCTTCAGTTTCTGGTACACTTGCAGTTTCTGGTTTAATTCCAGTTTTTGTTTCTATTAACAGTTTAAGTTTTGTTTTAGTTTCAGTTTGTGTTCCAGTTTTTCTTTCAATCTCAGTTTTTGTTTTAGTTTCAACTATTCTTTCTGCGTCAGTTTCTGTTTCAGTTTTAGTTGCAGTTGCAGTTCTAGTTGAGGCTTCAGTTTCAGTCTCAGTCTCAGTCTCAGTGCCTGTTTCAGCTACAGTTGCAGTTTTCGTTTCAGTAGCAGCTTCAGATTCAACTGTTTTTTTCAGTTTCAGTTTCTGTTTCAATTTCAGTTTTCGGTTCCAGTTTCTCTTTCGGTTTAAGTTTTGTTCTATTTCAGTTCCAGTTTTTGTGTCAGTTTCAGTTTCTGTTCCTGTTTCAGTTTCTTGTGCAGTTCAATTTCTGATTCAGTTCTAGTTTTTATTCTATTAACAGGTTTCCGTTTCGATTTCAATTTTTGTGTCAGTTTTTGTTTAAGTTTCAGTTTCTGTTTCATTTCCAGTTTTTGATTCGGTTTCAGTTTTTATGCCATGTTGAGCTTCTGTTCCTGTTTCAGTTACTTTTTAGTCCCTGCTTATGTTTCAGTTTCAGTTTCTGGTTCAGTTCCAGTTTTTGTTTCTTTCAGCATTTTCAGTTCTGTTTCAGTTTTAATTGCAGGTTCAGTTTCAGTTGCAGTCTCACTTTCATTTTCTGTTTCAGTTCCACTTTTGTTTTAGTTTCAGTGTTTGTTCTACTTTCAGACTCAGATTCAGTTTCACTTTCAGTTAGTTTTGTTTTAGTTATTGTCTAAGTTTCAGTTCCAGTTTTTGTTATTGTTTCATTTTCCATTTCTGTTTAGTTTTAGTACCAGTTTCAGTTTTTGGTTCGGTTTCTGTTCCAGTTGCAGTTGCAGTTCCAGTTTTTATTTCAGTTTTTATTTCAGTTTCAATTACAGTGTTTACGCCAATTTCTGTTCCAGTTTTCAAAGTTTTTGTTCAGTTTCATTTTTTTTTTTCAATTGCAGTTTTTGTTTTTGTTCCAGTTCTGTTTCAAGTTCAGCTTTTGTTCCAGTTTCAGTTTCAGTCTTTAGGTTTCCTACGGCTCCAGTTTCAGTTCCACCTTTTGTTTCAGTTGCAGTTTACGTTGCAGTTCTTGTGTCTGTTTTGGTTTCGGTTTCAGTTACAGTTTCTGTTTCATTTTTTGTTCCATTTTCAGTTACAGTTTACTCAGTTCCAATTCCAGTTCTGGTTCCAGTTTCAGGAGTTTTAATTCCTGTTCCAGTTGAAGTTTCAGTTTCACTTTCTGCTTTAGTCTCAGTTTTTGTTCAGTTTCATTCTCTTTTCCAATTTGAGTTCCTGTTTCAGTTCAGTTTTTGTTCCATTTCTGTTTTTGTTTCAATTTCATTTCCAGTTCCGTCCTCAGTTCCATTTCTTTCATTGCAGTGTCAGTTTTAGTTGCAATTACTGTTTCTGCTTTTGTTCCAGTTCCAGTTCCAGTTTCTGTTTCAGCATCACTTTTTGTTTCAGTTCAGTCTGTCTTTTAGTTTCAGTTTCTTTTCGGCCTTAGTTTCTATCCCTGTTGCAGTTTTGTTTCAGTTTTAGCTTCAGTGTTTCAGCTTCATTCTAGTTTCTGTTTCAGCCTCAATTTTTTGTTTCAGTTCCATTCCTGTTTCCGTTTCATTTTTTGCTTCTATCTCAGTTTCTGTTTCAGTATTTGTTCAGTTTCAGGTTCTTTGCCAGTTACAGTATTTGTTTCAGTTTCAGTTCAGTAGTTCCGGTTACAGTCTCTCGTTTTTGTTCTGTTCAGTTACAGTTACAGTTCCAGTTTTAGTCTTGTTATCGTTCCAGTTTCAATGTTTGTTTTCAGTTTTTGTTCCAGTTGCAGTTCCTGTTCAGTTACAATTTCTGTTTACTTGCAATTTCGGTTCTGGTTTCAGTATCTGTTTTGTTTTAGTTCCAGTTACAGTTCCAGTTCCTCTAATGCTCCAGTTTCACTTGTTGTTCAGTTCCGGTTTTTGTTCCAGTTCCAGTTCTCAGTTGCAGTCGCAGTTTCCGTTGAAGTTGCAGTTCCAGTTCCGGTTTTTTATTTTGATTTTTGTTCATAGTGTCAGTTTCTGTTTCTGTTTCAGTTTTTGTTTCCGTTTCGATTCGTGGTCAGTTCCCTCTTAATGAACTAAATTCCCCTTCCCTCCCTCCCCTCTCTCCCCCCCTCCCCCTCCCTCTCCCTCTTTCTCCTACCTTCCATGAATTGTACCAATACTATTTTTCATCTTTTTTTAAACAAAATCATCACTTCTTATCAACAATGTTAACAACAATATAAAAAACAAAAACAACAACAAAAAAGAAAAATTAACAACATTTAACAAAAAATAAAAACAGGAAAACATCAACAAAACTTAAAAATGGCATTTTGTTTCTCCTTTAAAATAGAAAACAAGTTTGTGAGAAAGGAATAAACCGAAAAAAAAAAAAACAAAAATAAAAGCGAAAAAAAAAAGTGAAAAATTAAAACCCAACAAGAAGGAAGCAAATGCCAAGGTACGTTTTTCTAATTTTTTTTGGAATATAAGTTTTGTATTTAAAACATTACAAAATCTAAAATGGTGCTACAGAGATATTCATCATCATAAATAATAACAAGCTTTGGGCTTTAAAAAAGTAAAATCAACGAGATTTGAGAGAACAAAGTATAACCAATAATGATTATAAAATATCAACTATAGTAATAATTAGCATTCAATTATAATAATTTATTATCTACTATAACAATAAAAGTTTAGCAACTATGATAGAATAACTCCATAATAATTATAGTTCCAAGTTTATAACAATATGTAATACAGCTGTTGGAATTTATTTTGGACAATATAATACGTGAACGACTAGTACGATATAAAAGATTTTCATAAACTGAATCGGATGACCTAAAACAAGTTGTTCAATAAAATACGAAAGAGTGTGATAAAAAGAACCCGTTTAACTTGATGGAAAAAGTTAGAAACTACACCGTGAATCGTTAATAGTGTTGATGTTTCTTTCGTTTCTTTCAACATCTTTTCTCCGTACACGATTGTCGGATTTTAGATCTGACGGTTGCGATTGAAAGGTAAGATTCTTAGCTTCCGATTGGCGGTCGTAATTTGAAGACCGGACAATAGTGTACGGTGAAAAGTTGTTTTAAGCGGCGAAACAATTAGTAACACTAATAGCGATACACGGTGTACGGAATGTCAACGACTAGGTCGTTGTCGGGACCAGGTGTAAGCATTTTGGACGTTAATTTTTCCATTTTAGTGTTTTTTATAAATGAGAATGACCAATAACCTCCAAAAAAATGTTGAAACAACAATAGTGGTTAAACTTACATGTTATGGAATCGGTTTGTGCATAAAAAACACTAGTTTATTTCTTCAAAGTTAAATGGTAGTAGATGGGACGCAAAAAGAGTTATGTTTTTGGATGCTACATAACATGTGTTATTGGACATTTCTCTTGCGACCTCAATTGGAAAATAATATACCATTTTCTCTGACAAGTAGTATATCGATCAAAAAAAATAGTGTTGAGCATAATGTTGGTAGTAGAAATTTTTAGATAAACTCTCCCATATATGTTTAGCTAAACAGGTGATAAATGGAATACGTGTAACAAATATTTATGTAGACATGTAAAAACCCTTTATGCAGAAATCCACACATAAACTTAAACTAATATGAACCAATGTTTATGTGTGAGCATGAGACTTTTCCACATTAAAATGTTAATTCTTAAAGGGTCAACCGTCAGCAAATTCCATTAAGTTGTTCGATGTTGATGTTGTCGAACATACCATTAACTATGTATTGGTATCGTAAAATGCGAAAGTACCATATTCCATCAAAATGCAACAACATTTGTCTGCATACCATAAATTCACCAATCACATAACACTTAAAAGATCTCATTGCGCGTGTGGTTTTTTGCCCCCAGTTTTTCTCTTTTCTTGACCTCTTCACCCCCATGCCTCTCTCTCCTCTCTTTTCTTCCTTCCGTGCCCTCTACATTTCGCGCCCCTCCGTCCTCTTCTTGCTCCTCTCGCAATATTTTTGTTGTTCCGTCGTGTATTCTGTTTCATTTTCCTTAACGAAAAAACTTCTATTTCGGCGACAATGTTGAATATACTCTTCCTATGTGCGCTCTCCATTTGGCTCTTTGCTTTCTATAGAGGTTTTGACATCATGCCCATTTTCATAAATTAAATCGGACGATTTAATACGTAAACGAGCTGTAAGATATATAAGATTTTTATGAATTGAATAGGATGATCTAATACGCAAACAAGACGTACGGAACAGTTTTTTTTTCGTAAATTGAATCGACCAATATAATATGCAAACGAATAGTACGATATAAAAGATTTTCATAAAGTGAATCAGACGATCTAAAACGAAAACGAGTTGTACGATAAAATACGAAAGAGTGCGATAAAATAAACCCGTTTAACTTGATATTAGAAAGTTAGAAACTACACCGTGAATCGTTACTACACCGCGAATCGCTATTAGCGTTCATGACGCTATTTGCGGTCCCCCTTTTTTTTGACCGAAATTCTCAAATAGAATTAATAACTCTATTTTGGAAAACCCTAAATTCCTAATTAGAGTCAATGATTTCCTTGAAAATCCCCAAATTTTCAAATAGCTTTCTTAACACTATTTATTTCATCACGCTAATACACCGTGAATCACTATTAGCGTCACTGACTCTAATTACGGTACCCCGTTTTTTTACCCAAATTTTCAAATAGAATTAATAAAAACCCTTTAAAAAACAAATTAGAGTAAATGATTTCCCTCAAAACACCCAAATTCCCAATTAGCGATAATAACGCTAATTGTTTCATTACGCTATCTAATTCATTACACTAATAGCAGTTCATGCTGTAGTGTTGATGTTTTTTTCGCCTCTTTCAACATCTTTTCTCCGCACACAATTGTCGGATTTTAGATCTGACGAATGCGATTGAAAGATAAGATTCTCAGCTTCTGATTGGCGGTCGTAATTTGAAGATCGGACAATAGTGTACGGAGATAAGTTGTTTTAAGCGGCGAAACAATTAGTAACACCATAGTTCAAAAGTAGGCGTTTTTATGATAGGCCTTTGGTTAGCGCCTTTATCGTAAGTTGTGTTTTGGTCTTTTTATGTGATCTTCTTAGATCACTACTTTGCTTAGCGACCATCCGATCGTCCGAATCTGACGGTGTAAATACTTTTTTTTGGTCTTAATGTTTTAATTGGTCCGAATGGGTCGGAATACAATATGGGTCTTAAGGTCATATTGTATGTTTTGCATACAATAGGCATATTGTATAGGCCTACTCCATAGTTGTTCCCACCGTTTAGTGCGAACGATTTAATTGCTACGAACTATACGTAACGAACGCACTGAACATTTTGAAAAAATCGTAAAAATCGTTAATGAATTTCCGTCCGTACTATTCCGTACATGTAAACAAAAATGAATTTTACATGTACCGCAGTTTGTACATTTTTCTAACATATTCCGTATCTTTTCGTAATAGTCCATACATTTACGGTACAATTCCGTACAATTTCCCGTAAAATTTCTGTTCTGTTTATCGGACAGAAAGTACTACGAAGTGCAACGTATCTTTTAGTTAAATTCCGTACATTTACAATACAAAACCGTACAGATGCCGTAAAATACGGTACAGTTTCCGTAAATTGACCATTCAGTTTACCGGACAGAAAGTACATCGCGATTTTTTGCGATTTTTTCAACAGTCACGAATTATACGTTTCAATCGGAAAAAAGGAAAAAATCGCACGATTTGAACAACAGCGGCCTACTTTCACCTGCTTTTGAACCATAGTTCAAAAGTAGGCTTTTTTATGGTAGGCCTTTGGTAAGCGCACAAAACTTTGCACAAAACTCGAGCAACGTAGGCATACTGTATGTGTGTGCGTCGTGCACACTCCTGTACGAACGTCCGAATTTGACGTAAGATCAAAATACAGCGCACGTCGCCGGACGAAATTTTTTAGCAAACTAACACGGCGTATGATGACATTCCGAGGGAAAAGCCACCAACGGGGTTGGTCCGTAGGTTTTGGTAATTTTTTTGGCAGTGTGGTATTTTTTTTTTTATCGTCCCATACTGCCTCGTTGGTCAATTTGAGGCTTTATTTAGTGTGGCCCTCAAAATTGAGGACGCTAATATGACAGATTGTCCTTTCGTAAGTTGTGTAATGGGCTTTTCATGTGATCTTTTTAAAATCGCCTACTTTGATCAGCGACCGTCCGATCGTCCAATTTTGACGGTTTAAATAAAAAGTCCCTCAAAACTCACAAAAATATTTTTTTTTGTCTGATTTTTTTTTCAAAATTTAAACGTGTCGTTTTATTCTATATCGATCGATGTGCAACTCAACCTTGTCCCTATTTTATTTCATTTTGCGGCCAATACAATATGGGTCTTAAGGGCATATCGTATGTTTTGCGTACAATTGGCATATTGTATGGGCGTACGGTCACCTACTTTTGAACTATGTTTTGAACTATGAGTAACACTAATAGCGATACACGGTGTACGGAATATCAACGCGTTGTTAGACCGTACCATGTACTTTTCTCCGAACTAAAAAAAAAGAAAGAAAGAAGATTTTTTTCCGTAAAATCCACAAACGGACAAATGGCGTCACTATCACCACCACCGACATCACTTATCCAGGCAGTTAAAGAAGAGAATAGACAGATTGCCACGTGTCCTAATTTGGGCTCAAAATCTTGGTACAGAGAATACCTTTTGTTACATTTTGTAAGTTAACTGTACTTTTCTGTACCTTTAATTATTTTGTACTTTTTGGCAGTTTTGTAATTTTCTGTAATTTTGTCTTTTACTGTAGCTTCTTTTTGCATTCTCGTACTTTTTTGTACAATTTTTGGAGCTACGTTTTTCCTGGAACTTCTGTTATTTTTTCCGGCTCTCCGTCATGTTTCTCTCCCTCCCTCTCCTTCATTCTCTCCCTCCCCATTTTTCTCTCCCCATTTCTCTCCCTCCCCCTACCTCCCCCTCTCT
>JBBHKE010002960.1:0-53368 GCA_037447655.1 Zygnema cylindricum
TACAAAAATTATTTATTTCAATAATTTCACAAAGAGGAAGCAGTAAGTCTGTTCAAGCACTAGCTAACAAGTTTTTAGACTCTAAGATTGGAAATGGCATTGGTAGAGGTAGTGGTCCTAGAAGGTCACCTTTGACATGCTATTATTGTGATAAAAAAGGCCATGTTTTTAGGATGTGTAATGCCTACAAGAGAGGAAAAGCTACAAGAATTTTTTTCTCTGGATAGGACAAAAGTTGAGGTCCATCTCAATCAAGTGGACGACCAACAACGTTTTCTAACTCACTTCAAGAGGAAGACGTGAGCAGCTTTTGCGATAACAGAGAAAATAAATACTTTGCAATGGTACAAGCAATAGAAAGCGTAGAGGAAGACGAATGGATTATTGACTCAGGTGCATCTGCACTCATGTGCCCCAATCCCTATTTGTTTGAGAATATTTAATCTACCTCTCGTGTCAAAATATATTTCAGTGATGATACTTTCGTTGAGTCCAAAGCTAAAGGGAGGGTGTCACTTATGTTGAACGTAGAAGGAAAAATTGTGAAAAGGGTCTAAAGGATGTGTTAGATGTACCAGTGTTTAAAAGGATTTTTTTCTCTACGTCAGTGGTAGAAAAGAAAAGTTGTAAAACTATATCTGAGAATGGGAAGAAAATAGTGAATAAGAACGGGAAAATAGCTGCAGAGGGATTTGTTGGAGGAAACAATTTGAATCGACTAAGTCTTGCAAATAATAATGACAATGATGTTATGTACTCGAGTGTAATCAGTGATTGTGATTTATGGCATAAACGTTTAGGACATATGAATTATGATAGATTAGAAAAGATGGTAAATCAAAAAATGGTTGAAGGTGTAAAATTAGTCAAAAACAAGCATCAAATGTATGTGATGGTTGTGCTATGGGAAAAATTCAAAAGTTGCCTTTCCCATCGCAAACCAATCACAAAAGTAGCGAGGTGCTAGTGTTGAAATTACTAGATTTATAGGGTATTTTCTAGGTCTACATAGATCAGTAAAATAGGGAAAAAGGAAAGAGGGGACAACCTGCCTCCACCTCCTCTCTCTACCCCATGTCGTACAATGTCCGTATAGAAAGTACACCGGCAGTTGTACCTTTCTATACGACACAGTAATATGATCGGAGCAGTACGTCAGTAGATAAAGTTTTAGAGAGAGACAGGACTTAGAAAAATTTGGTATGCTCAGATTCCTATTATACTTACTATAAATAGTGTGACAACGAGAAAAAGACAGTAAATTGTAGCGTAATTCTATAGGGACACGCGTCGTCACTTCAGGACAGTGGAGGTATTTCAAAATGGCACTGACGCCAATATTCGCATGTCACACATCGAACATGTGGAGTCTCAAAGTGGAACGGACAAGAATGAAAGCGACGGATATGGTCTGGTACGGGACAACTCAGCCGCGGTTGATATGAATCAAGTCAACAAACAAGAATCATAAGAGGATCACAAGTGACTCATCTGGCAGGTGTTTTCGCAAAGCAAAATTAACGTGTCTGAACACTAGAGACTAAGCTAGCAACAAGTGTTTGTACGATCACTAGTTTTAGGTTTCCGAGTAATATTAAATTAACAATGGTAGGTTGGTTTTTAGCGTGATTAGGAGTACTTAGTGACATATTGGTTTTTCGACGTACCTCTCAAGTACACTTGTATCGCAGGTACAGGATTATGTAATAAGACAACTAAGAGTAGATATGTACAAATTAGAGGTTCATTTAGTATTTTCTAGGTTTTGTAAAAGATAAAATGCAGAAAAGAAGCAAAGGTTGTCTGCCTCTAACTCCTCTCTTCAGCTCCCACACTTGAGGCACTCATTAAAAGCTGGAGAGGAAGCTAGAGCCATGGCTGCGTATGCTATCCAGAGGAAGACAGGCAGTAGTTTTGGTAGTAATACTTGAAATTCTATGGGCTCCATTGCCACACAGAATTCGCATATCAAAAGAAGCTAATCGAGAGAAAGCCGGCTCCAAGTTTATATAAACCCAAATGATTGCCCTTTGACAATCAGAACCCCATTACAGATTCACCCTTGTGAAATAAGACTTTCTGTGTGCTCAGTTCCACCACTGAATGCAAAGTTAGAATATGTGATTTGGATACATTCACCCACTTTGACTTCCCCTTAATAATGCAGCCACCCAGGCAAGCAAAATCTCTGACCGACTACACTCTTGTGTAGCTTGGACTCCCCTGAGTCCGCAGCAACAAGAATCACTGAAAATGGTCAACTGAATTGATAGTTAAGGCTGGCCAAAGTTTACTATTTATACAAGGTGCTCTCTGAGAGAGGCAGCTACCTACCAAAAATATTCTAAGTCCTAAAACCCCTTTCTAAACCCCTTCTACTGAAGTACGGCGCCAATCACAGGACTGTACCGTACAGAAAAGTACAGGCGTCGGAGTACTTTCTGTACGGCAACTGTACGACATGACCATACAGGTGACAGCTGTCACATCAACCTTGTTATCTTCCGTTCCAGAGATTCCGCAATCCTCCAGCGCATTTCCACGTGTCATCCGAAGTGTCTGCGTCAGAAAACGCCAAGGCGGCCATTCCGGAATCTCGGCTCGCACCACGGCCGTCGATTAAATCCAACATTCAATTCTCCCCGTCGAAAATATGTGCGCGGTATTTGTTTCGCCGTCGAAACAAATGCGCGGTATTAGTTTAGCGAAGTACCGTACACCGTACTACTCTAAACTGTATCTATATACTAAAAATATATTCGCGCCGTTAAATGAATTCGTCTTTGCGTACATATTTATATAATTATCAAACTACATATGTCCTAGCACTAGTCTTAGACTAAACGGATAAAGCTGACGGCTGCGGGATGTTTGACGGACGGCAGGTACCATGATCAATTCCTGGGTCCGTCAAATGCCCTTTTAGTAAACATACCTATTATCTACTTTTGTCTCTTTGGAGAGCTTTAGGCAGCCATGACTCTAGCTCCCTCTCTAGCCTTCAGTGACTACAACAAGTGTGGGGGCTTGGAGAAGGAGATTAGAGGCAGACTGCCTCTGCTACTATCCTAAAACGGACCAAGAAAATACATAAATATCAATAATATTAAAAGGTAGTTGATGCACCAGGATTTGATCCTTGTCTTAACGTGAGTTAAACGAGCCGACAGCTGGTAGCTTTATCCTATTAGTCTAGGATCAGTGTTAGATGGTATAAGGTTTGATAACTATGTAAATGTTTCCTTTTAGACTAATTCATTTAACATAATATTAGGACATAGATATAGTTTGTATTGTACGTGGTACGGAACAGCTCGAAAAGGATATGTGGCATTTGTTTCAAATATTAAACAAATACAACGCAAGTATATATGACGGCTAAGATTGAAACCTTGCGTTGATCGGACGTCCGTATAGAGTGTCGAGATTGGGGAATAGGATTTTGGCAATTTGCAATCACCGCCACATCGAATGACACGTGTGAACACCACATTGGATAGCGGCAACTGCGGGAATTACGAGAACGAATCCGGATATGACACGTGTCAACATTTTGGCCATGTTGTACGATGGCCGTATTGAAAGTACACCGGTTTCTGTACTTTTATATACGACACATTATTTTGATTGGTGCCATACTTCAGTAAATAGAGTTTTAGAGAGCGATAGGACTTCTAAAAATTTGGTAGATAGGACCCTCTCTCCGAGAGAGTTTCTTTACAAAAGGTCAACTTTGACCCTCTATAACTTACTGCTGAGGGGAGCAAATCCAAAGTTTCTTATTGCTATCGACTAAAGGGAGTCTTACCTTCACAGGGGTGAAGGTATTCATAGTTTTTGTCAGCCAAGGTGGCACTTATTTTTTGTTGAAACATAAAGGGGTCAAAGTTTTCCTAGAGGCTTCGTGAGAGCTGCCCATTCTGAGGACCTATGGAGGTCCCAGAGTTGTAGGTTATGGACTAAGCCTCTAGGGTGCCCATCATTAATGGAACTAGCTTCATAAACACGGAAAGTATGATGACAGGAGCTCTATGCGAAAAATTGTTTTGGGGGATAGTGGGTGGACGAGTGGGGCGTCCATCAAGTCTTGGCATCCCTCAAGGGTTTTGAGGAAGCAGATTCACGAGAAAGGTAGATCCATCTCTAACGGAGGAGACATCGTAAGAGGAGGTGGTGGACAAAGGAAAAGAGAAGGAGAGTATCACACCGATAGCAACCGGTTCGGTATTCATGCCACCTATTCCGAAGAAAGAGGAAAATGATACTAATACGAGGGACTACAACAATATGGTGGCAAAGCACTTCATCCTTCGCCATCTTACTCAAGGACTTACATCTCCTCATTTGCAGGTAGAAAGGGCATCCGATCTTTGGGTGCCTCTCATAGAGATATACCTAAATGGTACGATTCAGCAACAGCAGTTGGCTAATCAAAAAATTAATGCGTATGTATACAAAGGGGGGAAGATGTTGGATTTTTGCAATAAGCTTGCTACACTTTCATGGAACTAAAGAGTGTTGGAAAAGTAGAAAGTGAAAAGGAACAGGCTAACTGTTGCTCATGAAGTTACAAGATGAGTTCGAGAACATAGTCAACCGTGTTCAGCATTTTTTGGACTCAAGGTGGATATGGAATTCATTGGTAGGGATAATTCTCGTTCGGGAGAATACGATTGAGTTTAGAACGGGAGGAAAGAGTGGGCAAGCCTTGGTAGCTGGGACCGATTAGAAGAACAGGGATTCCAAGGAAACCGGTCGGAAGTTATGGAGGGGGGGAGCAAAAAAATTAGACCGACGAGTTTGGACCGAGGGCTCCTAAGGGTTTGTGTCACTTCTTTAAGAAACCAGGGCACTATATGGCAGAGTGCACTAAGCTCACCAAACTTCGGTTTAAAGGAGGGGCAGATACGTGGACAAACAAGAGGAAAAAAAAATGCTCTTGTGACTTAAGTACACAAGGAGGAATCCGAGGATGAGGACGAATATCTCTTGTTGGATGAGGAGTTGGAGGCGAAGACCGAGGTCAAAATTCCTCCAAAGCAAAAATGTGCTTTCGGAGGTTTGAAAGGTAAATGAGGTTTGATTTTGGATTCGGGTGCCTCTATGCACATGTGTAAGGACAAACACCTATTCACTAAGATGAGAAAGATTCCTATTGTAGAGATAGAGTACGGAGATGGGAGAGTAGTCACTACTACTATGGTAGGATCGATTGATCTGAAAGTCATAGTGGAAGGGAAGACATCCATAGTGACATTCTCTGATGTGTTGTTTGTTCCAGAGTTGAACAAAAACCTCATCTCAACGTCTGTGTTGAACGATAAGGGTTTTGAGACAAGCATTAGGAAGGGAACCTTTACTGATAGATTTGAGGAGGAAGTTTATTTCATTGCCGAAAAAGGTAGATAAGGGATGTTTAGGCTGATTTTAAGCAATGAAAACTAGAAACTTTACTATGCTGGTGTACATGATATCATGTTGTGGCATTAGAGGCTTGGACATGTGCGTTTAGATAAGATAAAAGAAATGAAAAAGATGGGAATAGTGGAAAGAATTCAGTTTGGGGAAAGTGAAAACCTGAGTGATTATATTGGTTGTGCTCAAGGTAAGGCACACTGGTTACCTTTCCCAAACGAAGCCACTTATAAAGGGGAAATGGTTCTAAACTTAGTACACACTGATATTTGGGGACCGGCCAAAGTGCCTTCACCTGGGGCGAAGAGGTTTATGATGACAATCACTAACAATTGGTCTCTAGAGTTTATTTCCTGAAAAATAAATCACAGGCCCCGCAATTTTTAATGAATATAAAGCATGGAGTGAGAAACTCCATGAAACCCTTTTTAAAAGAGTGAGGAGGGATAATGAGGGAGAGTATACCTCTAATCAGTTTGAGGATTTTTTGAGAGAGGATAGAGTGCAACACTAAAAGAGAGTCCCTAAAAATCCTGAGCAGAATGGTGTAGCTGAAAGATTAAATAGAACACTGAGTGATAGTGCTAAGAGTATGCTCTCAGATAAGAAGATAGGAAAGAAGTTTTAGGCTGAAGCAACGAATTGTGCAAACTATCTTAAGAATAACGTTCTTACTTCTGTAGAAAAAGGCCAAACACCTTGTGAGAGATGGACCGGCCGAAAACCATATGTTTCACACTTAAAGGTTTTCGGTAGTCAAGTGTTTAGTCTAGACACAGATCGGTCAAACTGCAAGTTAGATCCAAAAGGGAAACCAGGATATCTAATAGGATATGATGAAGATGTAAAGAGATATAGAGTTTATGATCTCAAGAGAGAAGATATCATCCTAGTGAAGCATCTAGTGGTCATGGATTAAGGGAAATCTATAAATCCCTTTACGTATACAAAGACAATCAAAATTAGATTTGAGTCAAAAAATTGTGATGACTTTGAGTTTCCTAACTATCCAGGTTTCCGAGAAGATGATGATCTTACAGGTACGAATCAAATCGAAGAGGACTCAACCGTGGAACCCCTAGTAACAAATCGAATCAAAGTGAAAGACATGGTGGAACTAAACCCAGAATCAAGGGATAGGGGAGAAATCGAAACTGTTCGGAAAAATCCACGAGAGCCATCTATTCTGGCAACAGAGTTTGAGGGAGGAAGAAGAAGCAGCAAAAGACTACAAGAGAGACATGATAACAAAATGGTAACCAAACTGTCTCACCCCGATGAACCTCAAACTTATAATGAGGCAATGAACTGTCCCGAAAGAAACATGTGGAAGACAACCATCAATGAGGAGATGGCTTCAATTATGGAGGTCGATACAAGGGAATTGGTGGAGTGTCCTCCTAACAGAAAGCCAATCGGGTGTAAGTGGTATTTAAATTAAAACTCAACCCGTATAACACCATTGAGCGCTACAAGGCTCGTTTAGTGGCGAAAGGTTTTACCCAAAAAGAGGGAATTGACTATGAGGAGACTTTTGCTCCAGTCGTCAGGTTTCCCTCTGTTCGGATACTTCTCAGTATGGTGGCAACAGAAGACATTGAAGTACATCAGATAAACATCAAGACAACCTTCCTACATGGAGAGTCGGAAGAGGAGATTTTTATGCAACAACCCGTAGGATTTGTGGAACAAGGGGAGGAGAGCAAAGTATGGCGATTGATCAAATCTTAGTATAAGGTGAAATAGTCGCCCCGACAATGGAATAAGAAGCTTGATGAGTTTCTTACGAGTTTATGATATATCTGGATCATCTCAGATCACTCAACTTATTTGATTGAAGATGAGGAAAGAATGTTTTTTATTGCAATTTATGTTGATGATTTGCTTGTTTCAAGTAAATCCATGGATATAATAAATAAGTTGAAAAATTATCTAAATGAAGATTTGAGATGAAAGATATGAGAGAAACACAATATATTTTTGGAATTCGAGTAGAGAGAGATAGAGATAGAAAGAAAATAAGACTATCTCAGAAGAAGGCCATTGGAAACATGTTAAAAAGATTCCAAATGTACAAGGCTAATAGTTGTACTTCTCCTATAGAACTAAAGAAGGGAAGTGAGGGAAGTGTGGAAGAGGGGTTTATAATCTTGGATGATGAGTTAGGCCCAGAAGAGAAAAGATTTATAAAGATGATCCCTTATAGGCAAGTAGTGGGCAGCCTAATATATTATATGAATTGTACTCGGCCAAATATAGCCGCGGATGTAGGAATACTAAGTAGGAGTCTGAATGCTCCAACTGAGAAAGATTTGGAGGCAGCCAAAAGGGGTCCTTAGATATCTCATAGGGACTAGAGATCTATGGTTGAATTTGGGTGGGAACAATATTGACATCACCACTTGGAGTGATGCCAGCTATGGGGATGCTCCTATAAGAAGATGCACGTCTAGGCATGTATTGTATGTGGGTGACGAAGCTTGCAGCTAGAGCAGCAAGCAGCAAAAGGTCATTGCTCAGTCCACTATGGAGGTTGTGTATATGGCTTCTTGCTCTGTTGTAAAAGAATTAGTGTGGCAAGTCTTTTCTTGGTGAGCTTAGTCATCTTAAGAGTGGTGTCCAAAAGGTGTAAGGTGATAATCAAGCAGCCATTGCCATTTCTGCCAATCCTAAGCATCACTTTAAAGCCAAACAAATGGAAATTAGACTTAGCTTCGTTAGGGAGAAAGTAGAAAACAGGATAATCAGTTTGGATTATTAACCAGATAGTAAAATGCTTGTAGATATGATGACCAAACGTGTGCCTTCCCCTAAACTTATTTTTCTGCAGGGAGAAGTGTGGTCTAAAATCAGAGAGTGACTAGAAAATAATAGGAGTGTAGAAATTAAAGGTTCATTTAGTATTTTTTAGGATTTGTAAAAGATAAAATGTAGAAAAGAAGCGGAGGCAGTCTGCCTCTAACTCCTTTCTTCAACTCCCACACTTGTCGCACTCACTGAAAGCTGGAGAGGAAGCTAAAGCCATGGCTGCCTATGCTATCCAGAGGATGACAAGCAGTAGTTTTGGTATTTTTACTAAAAAGGTAGTTGACGGACCTAGGATTCAATCCTGGTACCTGCTGTCCGTCAAACTAGCCGATAGCCGGTAGGTTTATCGTATTAGTCTAGGATCATTGCTAGATGCTATAGGGTTTGATAACTATAAAAATGTTTCCTTGTAGACTAATTCATTTAACAAAATATTAGGACATAGATATAGTTTGCATTGTACGTGGTACGGAACAGCTCGACAGATATCTTGCATTTGTTTCAAATATTAAACAAATACCGTGCAAGTATTATGACGGCTATTATTGAATCCCGACGCTAATCGGACGGCCGTGGAGAGTGTCGAGATCGCGGAATAGGATTTTGGTGGTTTGTGGTCACCGCAACATCGAATGACACATGTAAACACCGCATTCGATTGCGGCAACTGCGGGAATTACGAGAACGAATTCGGATATGACACTTGTCAATATTTTGGCCATGTTGTACGATGGACGTACAGAAAGTACATCGGCACCTATAATTTTATATACGACACATTATTTTGATTGGTGCCATACTTCAGTAGATAGATTTTAAGAGAGAGATAGGACTTTCAAAAATTTGGTAGATAGAACCTTCTCTCCGAGAGAGTTTCTTTACAAAAGGTCAACATTGACCCTCTATAGCTTACGGCTGAGGGGAGAAAATTCTAAGTTTCTTATTGCTATAGACTCAAGGGAGTCTTACTTTCACATGGTGAAGATGTTTAGAGTTTTTGTCAGCGAAGGTGACAGTTATTTTTTGCAGAAACACAAAGGGGTTAGGGTTATCCTAGAGGCTTCGTGAGAGCTGCCCATTCTGAGGACCTATGGAGGTCTCAGAGTTGCAAGATAATCACTGTGAGTATAAGACTGGGGACTTAAAACATTTTAGGTATCTAGACTTCTGGACTTTATAATCTGAAAACCTTTTTTTGAGAAAATTTTGAGTCTTATATCTTGGAGTGTGTTAAATCAATTCAGCTAAAACTTTGGTAGTCATCACCATTTGTGATATTCTATACTGTGATATAGTTTGATGAAATTTGGACCTTTGTGCCAAATTTGGTGAGGTGTAGAAAACAACTGTTTGATAAGATTCTTGATAACTTCTATGAGTAGATTATGTCGATATCTAATACTAGTGCTGCTGTTCCACATGCACCGGTGGTGGTAGAACAACATGATGGAATCTTGTGGTCTACAAAGATCTTTTGGAGTGGCGGCTACGTGCACACTGTACTTAGAGAGAGTGGTTTTGGCTAGTTACAAACAACCTATCTTTGTGGGATTTGCTCCTATTCATCAAGCACTTCTCTACTGTTCTGAAGCACATGCCCTCAAAGTGTCGCTAAGAGACTTGAAGTTAAATCGCAAGCAATCAATGGAGACAACCAATGACCACATTACTTGAAATCTCGATCTCGATGAGGCTGACGGGGAAGTTTTGGAGCTCTTGCTATTGCCAACTGGTAAGAAAGACAACCATGTGGGGGATATCCAATCTTAGGATGCCCAGTGTACCGCGCTTCTAGAAGGTCCTCTTACTCGTACGGATATGAAAGGAGGAGCCATGAATATCAGTCGCCCTTTTGTTTTGAAAATGCCTTCTTTTGTGCGACTTTGTCATCACAATCGCCGTCTCAAATGTACTAGTGGTCCTGTAAGTTTTTGTTCAACTAGGTCCACAGTATTTATGAATCAAGTATTTTGATTGGTCTTTTTAAGGAATCAAATGGTTCTTTGGTGTAAGATGTGTTGGAATTGAATGCACTTAATGTGGGGGAGTTTTATTTCTATAAGGTCGCAACAACAAATTTTAATAAGGTTGAGGAGAGGTTAAAAAAGAGAGTTTAAAACAACAATTAGTTCTTTCATGTTCTATTCAAATATGGATTTTTTTTAAGAAATTGGTTATCTTTAGGAATCTTATAATTCTCATAAACCGCAACATGGTAGCCAGCTCATTTGAAATGACCACACTGTTAGCAATTCCTCATGATTTGACTATAATGTTGTTTTGACGAACAAAAAACTTAATGCAGGAAGAGGTGATGGCAAGTGAACGTCTTGTAATTTTGGAAGGGAATCGTTATGTCACCATTCACCCTCTTGTACCGAAACATGACGTAGTGGGTGAAGACATAAAGGTCACTTTTGGCTAAAACCAAGGCATGATTGCCAAGAGATGCATGTCTCAAGGTAAAAGAATTGGTCTTTGTCAAGAGAGAAGCTTTTCTAGATGAACTCAGATCAAGAAATTTTAAATTTATATTCAAATTTATATTTGAAGAGAGCTCAATGTGTTTCTCTTTCTATCGAAGATGGACATGGAGTCTTAACTGAATTGCAAAAAAACTTTTTATATGAAAGATTAACTTGCTATTTGTTGATCAACTTGCTACGGGGAACTCCTCGCATTATAGCTGATATACGCGTAGATTGGTCGACAAAGTCAAGCTTGAATAGGCGAATTGCTCAAGTTATGTTTGAAATGCTTCGAGAAAAAACGAGTGCACTAGCAAATGAAGACCCGTTAGAAGGCAATAATCTACGCGAAATTGATCTGTTTATGGTGGGAGTAGAAGATTTCTTGTGGGTTAGAGAGCAATTTACAACAGACTTACAAGTGCGTCTCCTAATCCTATACATTGGTTTGCAGGCAACGCTTTTCCTTAGGCATGTGGACCCACATATATTCCTCTGTTGAAAGAGTTGAAATGCTACTTGATTAGTGTTGACTTTGTCTCTGGACTATATTTTTTGGAAAGTATTGATCTTGGAGGAGGAATAATGAGCAGAGGAATCTTGAATTTTGGAACGGGACCACAAATTTGTTTCCGCAACTAGTGGTGCCCATCGCAGCCAACAAGGTGATTTAAGTGATTGGCAATGCCACAGGAGTGATCTTCACCGCAGGATTCTTGTTTTGTCGTATAAGCACTACACTCACCAACAATTCTCTGGTGCTTGCAATATCGCAGTCAGGACAAACATTCCCCACACTCGAGGCCACATCTCTGCCAAGAAGGTGATTGGAGTGATGGGCAATGCCAAAGGAGTCAGTTAAAATTCATGTTTTTCATAGGTTTGAATAGGATAAATAAAAGGAGGAAGTAAACAAAGGCAGCCTGCTTCTGGCTCCACTCTCCAGTCCCCATACTTGTTGCAGTCAATAAAGACCGGAGAGAGAGAGTTAGACCCATGGTTGCTTATGCTGTCCAAGGAGACAAAGAATAGGCAAAAACTTAGTTTGTACCAAAAACGTTGTCGGCACCAAGATTTGACCCTGGTACCACTATACCAAAAAGGTTGTCGACACCTAAATTTTATCCTGGTACCTCCCGACCGTCAAAGTAGCCAGTAGCCTATAGCTTTATATTATAGTCTAGAACTAATGCTGAGGTATATAGGGTATGATAGATAGTTAATTATGTACACATAGAGAATTTCATTTAAGTGATATAACGAAAAAAAAATAAAATTGCATAGAAACCATTGTACGTTATATAGCGAACGAAACAAATGATACAAACATTTAATTTGATGGTATGTATCAAAAGCCGACCTTGATTGACAACCATGGTGCGAGCCGAGATTCTAGAATGGCAGCCTTGGCGGTTTTTGGACGCTGCCACTCCGGATGACACGTGGCAATATATCATTTGCTTGCGGCATCTTCAGAGAATACGAGAAGAAATCCGAATGTGACAAGCGTCGACATTTTGGCCATAACGTACAATGGCCGTATAAAAAGTACTTCGACACCTGTACCTTACTGTACTATACAATATTTTAATTGATGCCATACTTTAGTAGTTGAGGGTTTAGATAGGGGTTTAGGACTTAGAAAAAATAGTAGGTAGCCGTCTCTCTTTAAGAGTGCTTTTGTATTTATAAGCGTTTTTTGGTCAGCTATAACTAACTGCCCAGGGGAGCATATTTAGAGATACTTTTTGCTGCAAACTCAAGGGATTCCAAGCTACATAGGGTGGTAGTCGGTCAATTTTTTTGCCTGCCAGGGTGGCGGTATTTCTAAGGGAAAGTCAAAGTGGGGGAATGTGTCCAAATACTCTTATTCTAACTTTACATTTTGTGGTGGAACCTAGCACACGGAAAGTCTTCTTTCACAAAGTTGAAGTTAAATTGGGGTTCTAATGTTGAAATCAGGGGTGTTATTTTATTTTCTAGGTCAAAATAAGTCTGTATGTAGCAAAATAAAATGGTCATATTTTGCAATCGAGCTTTACCTTTCCCTCTCTTGTCACCATACTTGTTGTAGTCAGTGAAGACTAGTGAGAGAGAGCTAGAGCCATGGTTGCCTAAGCAACCAGATAAAGGGAAAAAAATCAGCTCATAGTAAAAAGTTGACAGACCAAAGATTTGATCCTTGTCCCTAGTGTTCGCCGGAATAGCCGGTAGCTTTGTCTTGTAGTCTAAGACCTTTCCTAGTATATATTGTGTTTGATAAATATTTAACTATGTAAGGATTAGTTTGATTTCCTAATAGATTAGAACTGATGACATAGATTGCGGTAGGTTTTTTTTTGAAGCACTAACATTGGTACTGACCGCACGAAACTAAATATTCCGGACATAAATTTTGACAGTATAAACAAGAGTCGGTTAAACATGTAACGGCTCATGTTAGAGCTGTTGTCTTGAAATGGTTTCTCTGGCTGTTTGCAATCGTCACGACACAAAACGCCACGTGGCACATTCTTAAACGTTCACAAAGATTGCAAGAAACTTTGAGGCGAATTCATAAGTGACGGATGTCTTCTCCATAGTCATGCAGAACAATGGCCGTAAAGAAAGTACATAAGCAATGGTACCTTTCTATACTCTACAGTCTCTTGATTGGTCTTGTACATCAATATTAGAGGGTTCAGAGAGGGGTTTGGGACTTGAGATTTTGAAAGATAACAGCCTCTCTCCGAGAGTGCTTATCTAAAAACTGACATCTTGTTCACTCAATAATTAATCGCCTGGTTGTGGCGTTTTGAGCAATTTTTTTTGCATTGGGCTCAAAGGATTCCAGCAATCACAAGGGTGAAGGAATTCAAAGTCTTTGCTTGCTTGGGTGGAAGTTGTTCAAAGGAGAAGAGAGACACATAAAATTATCATAGAGGCTTTAAGGAAAGCTACATATTTTGTGCACCAATGGAGGTCACATAATTGTAGGTTATGGGCCTACCCTCTTAGTTGTCCAACTTTGATGGAATATGGTTTGCATACTAGAACAAGATGATGAGGGGAGCACTTCTTGGAAAAAGATTATGGGGTATTGTAAATGGCCGAATGGGGCGGCCATCTAAACCATTGGAAGCACCACCGTGATTTGGAGGACTGCGATTCCCAACAAGATACGGAAAGTAAAAAAAAGAGGAAGATATAGGAGAAAGTAGCGTTTCCGATTCAGGAAAGGACAAGGAGAAATTAACACCAGTGATTTTAGGATCGGCACCAAAGCTGGTTCTTTCGGAAGTGTTGCCAAAATTGAGGAGAATGACTGTGATGTTTTGGACTTCAACAACTCAACTTCTTATCATTTCATTTTCAATCACCTCTCTCGCAAAGTTGCCACAACTCTTCAATATGTAAAGAGAGCCTCCGATTTGTGGGAGGCACTTGAAGACATTTACAGAAATGGCAAAATTAAGGAGGAATAACTTGTCAATCAAATAATTCAGGCATTTGTCACAAATGAAAGAAAATGTTTGATTTTTGTACTGATTCGGCCGTTCTATTTGTGGAATTAAAGAGTGTAAGAAAGGTGGAATCTGAAAAGGAGAAGGTAAATACCTTGTTGATGAAACTTCAGAGGAGTATGATAGCATTGTCAACAAAGTTCAAGATCTGCCGATAGCCGATGGATCTAGAATACAGTGGTTGGAATGATTTTGGTGAGAGAGAATACCATTGAGCTTCAAAGCGATTAGTAGTGGGATTTGATCCGGTGACCTCCGGATGACCGCCGTTCGGATTAGCCTTCCGCCTTATCCGGTAAGTCATGTAGAAAGCGATACATATATATGGTACGATATTCATTTAAACATGTATGGCACAATATATTTCATTTAACTAACTACGCGACAAACAGAACATAGAAATATGCCGGGACGCACAAAATCCGGATCGCACGGATATTACAAAACAACATTGAATTTCGACGGACGAAATCAAATGTCCAAATTAGATCGCACGGCTCACAAAGGAGTTGGTGTACCGGAGTGGTATTTTGGTGGTTTGCGGAGCAGATGTGGGTGGATGACACATAGCAAAACATGGTTGGACAATGGATATTGGGGGAAGAGCAACTACAGCTCCAGAAATGACACGCGTCCGTGGAGCGGCCATTTCGTACTATGGTCGTACAAGAAGTACATCGGTACTTGTACCTTCCTGTACCTTACAGTCTTCGGATTGGCTAGGTTCACTAGTAGTAGGCTTAGAGAGGTAGTTTAGGACTTAAAATATTTTTAGTTTCTGCCTCTTTCCCAGAGAGCACTTGTAATTATAGGCCAGCGTTGGTCAGCCATTACTTAATGCTCAAGTGAGCAATTTCAGTGATTCTTTTTGCTGCACATTTTGGGAGGTCGAGGCTACACAAGGATGTATTCAGTTAGAGTTTTTATTCCCAAGGTGGGACTTATTCATTGCCAAAGTCAAAAGTGCAAATATTATCCTAGTGGCTTCAAATAAGCTAGACATTCTGTGTACCTATGGAGGTCACAAAATTACAAGTTATGGGCCTACCCTCTAGGGTGACCATTTTCAATGGAATAGCGTTCATTAATTGGGAAACCATGATGAGGGGTTGTATTATTAAAAAACGACTATTGGGCATTCAGAGTGGCCATGTCCGTCGACCATTCGCAAAATAAGGAGTTCTACAATGGTTTGGAGGATCTCACTGAACAAAAGGATTTGCAAGGCTCGAGGTGGTATACAATGTTAGAGAAAGCATCGTGGCGGACACACGAAAAGAGAAGGGGAAGGAGAAACTCACACCGATGGCTACTAGATCTGTTCCGGTAGCAAATGTTTCTAAAACCAAGGCCAATGATAGTAAAATCTGGGATTTCAACAATACCGTGACGACTCATTTTATTCTCGGGCCTCTCACTTAGGCAGTGGCTACACCTCATCTTCATATGGACAGAGCGAACGAGTTGTGGGAGGCTCTTGTCAACATTTACAAGAGTGGTACGATTCAGCAACAAAAGTTGGCAGATCAGAATGTCCAAGCATATGTGTACAAAGGGGGAAAGATGTTAGATTTTTGTAATGACTTGGCTAGTTTATTTATGGAGTTGGAGAAGGTAGGGAAAAGGGAGACCGAGAAAGAGGATGTGAATAATTTGTTGATAAAGTTCCCAGATGATTATAAAAACATTGTTAACATGGTTCAGAACTTGCCAGATCATTGATTGATCTAGAACTCTGTTTTGGGAATGATTTTGGTTCGGGAAAGTACAATTGAGATTCGGAGAGGAGGAAAGAGTGTTCAAGCATTAACTGCTGGAACTAATTGGGGGGATAATGATTCTAAGAAACCTTTTAGAAACTTTGTTGGAGGAGGAAGAGGTAATCAATCGGACGGATCTAGACCGAGGCCTCCGAAAGGGCTTAGTCACCTTTGTAAGAAGTCGAGACATTATATGGCGGAGTGTACTAAAGTGAGAGAGCTGAGATTGAAGGATGAGCAGGTCAGAAAATCAGCCCTAAAGAAAACGAAGGCATTCGTGGCAACACAAGTCATGGGAAAGGATTTCGAAGAGGACGATGAAGAACTCCTCCTCAACGAGGAGCTGGAGGTGAGAGGTGAGCCAGAGATTCCAAGGAGGCAAAATAGTGCTTTTGGTGGAGTAAGAGAAGCTTTGAAGAAGGATGGATTACTGATTTAGGAGCCTCTATGCATATTTGTAAAGAAAAACAATTGTTTACCAAAATGAGAAAGATCCCTACTGTAAAAATAAAGTATGGGGATGGGAGAATAGTGACCACTAATTTAGTGGGATCAGTGGATCTGAGAGTCTAAGTTGATGGTAAGACATCTATAGTCACTTTCTCATATGTTCTTTTTATTCTAGAGTTGAACAAGAATCTTATCTCTACGCTGGTCTTAGATGATAAGGGTTTTGAGACTATATTAAGAAAGGAGTCTTTGTTGCTAGCTATGAGAATGAATTGTACTTCACATTTGAAAAGGGTAGCCAAGGAATGTTTAGGTTGGATTTGTATAATGAAAAGGCAGGAGTTTACTATGTTGTTGTAAGTGATTTGATGATGTGGCGTAAAAGATTGGGACATGTGCATCTATATAGGTAGAAGGAAATGGAGAAAATGGGTGTAGTTGAGGGAATATATTTTGGCGGCAATGACACTTTGTATGATCATAGTGGGTGTGCTCAAGGAAAGGCCCACATATTGCCTTTTCCAAAAACGGCAACATATAATGGTGAAAATGTCTTAGATCTAGTTCATACTCACATATGGGGACCAACCAAAGTACCATCATTTGGATGAAAAAGATTTATGCTAACTATCACTCATGATTGATCTAGATACTCTAGAGTATATTTCTTGAAAACCAAATATGAGGCTTTGGCTTTTTTTAAGGAGTATAAAGCATGGAGTGAAAAGCTTTATGAGATACCTATAAAGAAATGAGGAGTGATAATAGGGGGGAATACACTTCTAATGAGTTTGAGGATTACTTGAAAGAGGAAGGGGTTCAACACCAAAAGACTGTCCCAAAGACCTCAGAACAAAACGGAGTAGCCGAGAGACTAAATCGGACATTAAGTGAAAGTGCACGTAGTATGTTGTCACATAAAATGATAAGAATTTTTTTTGAGCACAAGCTATGAAATGTGCTAACTATCTTAAAAATAGTGTCCTTACCTCATCGGTAAAAGGACAAACACCTTATGAAAGATGGACCGGGAGAAAACTAGATATTTCACACTTAAAGGTGTTCAGAAGTCAGGTGTTTAGTCTAAACACAGAAAAATCTGATTGGAAGTTAGATGCAAGGGGAAAGCTGGGATACTTACTTGGATTTGCTGAAAATGTAAAGGGATATAGAGTTTATGATCTCGGAAGAGAAGATACAATTCTAGTAAAACACTTGGTAGTCATGGATGAAGGAAAGTCCATAGATCCTTTTAAGTACACAAAACTGGTCAAAATTAGAATTAAATCCGAAAATGAGTTAGATTCAGATTCTTCTAACCGAGCTTCGGTTCAGCCTGACCTTGCAGATGAAGAGAAAAATCTGACCGAGAGTGACTCTCTCTTGGAGTCACAACTTTTGGTTCAAACTGAGGAAAAAACGAGGAAAGACCGGAAATGAACGATGAACGTCCGGAGATGGACTCCACGGATAGGGGAGAAGATGAAGTTTTTCGGAGAAATCTGATATTACCCTCCATCCCGCCGTCGGAGTTTGAAGGAGGAAGGAGAAGCAGCAAGAGGCTTCAAGAGAGACAAGTGAACAACAAGGTAACTCAGCTGTCACATTTAAGGGAACCCCAAACTTACTCGGAAGCAATTAATTGTTCGTAACGTAGTAGATGGGTGACTGCTATTAATGATGAGATGGCTTGCATTATGGAAGCAAACACATGGGAGTTGGTAGATTGTCATTCGGACAAAAAGCCGATAGGATGTAAGTGGGTATTTAAGTTGAAACTTAATCCGGATAACAGTATCGAGCGATACAAGGCCAGATTAGTGGCAAAGGGGTTCATACAGAAGGAGGAAATCGATTATGAGGAGACCTTCGCTCCGGTTGTTAGATTTCCCTCCGTCCAGATTCTACTTAGTCTAGCAACAGTGTAAAACATGGAAGTGCACCAGATGGACATCAAAATTTCTTTCTTACACGGAGAATTAGAAGAAGAGATCTTCATGCGACAACTAGAAGGATTTGTGGAGAAAGGAGAAAAAAGTAAGGTGTGCAGATTGATAATGTTGTTTTGAAATGTTAGTTTCGTGCGTACGCGACATTTTGTGCGCACGCGACGTTTTGTGCGTATGTTATTACCGGAAGTAATGTGGTTATACAAATGGAGGTTCGAATGGATTTGTGGATTGGGGGAGTAAATGTATGAGTAAAATTAAAGGGACGTGATGGAGTAATTGAGTGGCGCGGAATGCGTTAAGAAATGGACGGCGGATTGCGACGCGATCCGACGTAAAATATTCGAAGAGATTGAAATGGTACGTCGCACGTACGAAACATAATGCGACAGGTGGCATTTATGGAAAAGGACGCGACGGTACAAAGAATCCTATTTTACAGGAGTACTTAAAATTGGTAAGCGTAATTTATGGCGAAGTACGTAATTGCGGTACGGACAAATTTGGATGGTTTGACGTCGTTTCGTCAAGTGGAATTTGGGATTAAGTGGCGCGACATCGAGGGCGCCGAACAAGAGCGACGGACGGCGGACAAAGGCCGCCGGTATTTTTCAAGTAGTGGTGACGCGAAATCGCGTCAATCACACAATATCTATTTTTGGACGGCTCAAATTGTTTTACGAGATTCGTGGAGTCTTGTTGACTTACACGCAATGACTCAGCATACGATTTTGTTGTCGGTGTAAATATTTGGTTAAACATTGTTGTCTTTTTGTGAATTAGTTATTAGTGTACTTTTACTCATTTTGATATTAACATTAATTGAGGTAGCTGGTAGATAGCGTACGGCAGGCATGCCTCCGTACGTTTAGTAGTGAGCTCTAGTTTATATTTGTAGGACTTAGTCATTTTAAGACATAGGAACTTTCTGTACCAAAAACTGTTTATGGTCATTTTTGGTAATTTTGTCTGAGTATTGCTCTCAGATCTGTTGGCAAAATTATATGAAATTTTGCATGTATGTTCCTCCTTGTATTTTTTACATTGCTACAGATTTTCAGGCCTATTGTGTGCCTGGTCTGTGTTTTACTTCATTGTGAAGCTGGCCGGTTTTATCAAAGTTCTGGCAGACTGTTTTTCTGCAACTTTGACCAGATGATGTGATCAATCAGTTCATTATTTTTGTCTGAAACTTTGTGAGGTTATATTTTAGCCTAGAAAATATCTGTGTTTGAGGTTTCAGATTGTTTTGATATTTCTGTAGAATTCTGTGTTGATTCAAAGTAGGCTGTTTTTGGGTAGTCTGTGGTGCTTCCGAGGGTAAATCCATGGCTGAAAATGGCTATGGACAACAGATAAAACCACTTTACAAACTAAAGCAAGCTCCACCCCAATGGAACAAAAAAATGGACGAGTTTCTTACGAGTTTGGGATATATCCTAACAAGTTCGGATCATTCAATCTATCTATTTGAGGAAGAGGAAGGTTTAATTATCATTGTCGTATATGTTGATGATTAGTTTGTTTTAGGTAAATCAATGGAGAAAATTAATAGATTGAAAAAGGATCTAAAACGTAGATTTTAAATGAAAGACTTGGGGGAGGCAAAGTATATTTTGAGAATTCAAATGGAGAGCGATAGAGAGAAGAAAACAATTAGACTAGCTCAAAAGGAAACAATTAGAAATATGCTTCAAACATTTTGAATGGATAAAGCAAATAGTTGTATGACTCCTATGAACTTAAAGAAGAAAAATGAGGGGATCTTAGGAGAGGGAGTCTTGATCTTAGATAATTAGTTAGGACCTGAAGAAAGCAAGTTCATGCAAACTATTCCGTACAGACAAAGTCGGTAGTTTGATCTTTTTTATAAATTGTACTTGTCTTGATATAGCAGCAGCAGTGGGGGTATTAAGTAGGAGTCAGTGGGGGTATTAAGTAGGAGTCAGAATGATCTTAGGAAAAAAGATTGGGAAGCAGCCAAAAGGGTCATGCAGTACTTGATAGGAACAAAAGTTTTATGGTTGCATTTGGGAGGGGATAATACTGACATCACCACTTGGAGAGATGTCGGTTATGGGGATGCTCCATTGAGGAGGTGTACTTCTGGGTATGTGTTGTATGTTGGGAATGGGGCTTGTTGTTGGAGCAGTAAGCAACAAAAGGTGATTGCTCAGTCCACCATGGAGGCTGAGTATATGGCCTCTTGTTTGTCTGTGAAAGATTTAATGTGGGTGAAATCTTTGCTACAAAAATTGGGATATATGAAGAAAGGAATGCAAAGATATTTTGTGACAATCAAGTTGCGATTGCAATTGCAGCAAACCTTGACATCGTTTTAAAGCAAAGCATATGAATATTCGTTTGAGCTTTGCTAGAGAGAAGGTTTACAATAATATAATTAGTTTGGAATATAGACCAGATGGAGAGATGGTAGCAGCTATGATGACTAAACCGGTTCCTTCTCCCAAATTGATATTTTGTAGGGAAAAGTGTGGACTGAAGAAAAAGATAGACTAAAAAATAAAGGAAGTGTTGAAAAAGGTATTTTATAGTCTTACCATTTTGGTCTTACTGCGGCTCTCATACTTCTCGTAGTCATTGAGGACTTGTTGGCAGCCATGGTTGTCGCATGCAAGCAAGGAGACAGACAGATGGGTAGAGCATAAGTCTTAGTTCCCTGTAAAAGATATGCGGTCAGCGGTCAGTGGTGGGATTTGATCCAGTGACTTCTGGATGACCGCCGTTCGGATTCGCTGTCCCCCTTATTCGGAAGGACATGTACAAGGCGATACATGTTTATGGTACGATATTCATTTAAACATGTATGGCGCAATATATTTCATTTAACTAACTACTGGACAAACTAAACATAGAAATATGCTAGGACGCATGAAATCGGATCACACGGATATTACGAAACGAAATTTAATTTTGACGGACGAAATCAAATGTCCAGATCATATCGAACTGCTCACAAAGGAATCGTTGTACCGGAGCGGTAGTTCGACAATTTTTGCGGAGCAGATGTCGGCTGACGACTCGTGGCAATACATGGTTGGACAGCAGATATGGCGGGAGGAGCAACTACGACTCCAAAAATGACATGCGTCAGCGGAGCTGCCATGCCGTACTATGGCCGTACAATAAGTATAGCGATACCTGTACCTTCTTGTACCTTGCAGTATTATGATTGGCAAGGTAAAATAGTAGTAGGCTTAGAGAGGAAGTTTACCATTTCAAATGTTTTTAGGTTTCAGCCTCTCTCCCAGATTGCACTTGTATATAAAGGCCAACTTTGGTCAGCCATTACTTAATGCTCACGTGAGCAATTTCAGTGATTTTTTTTGTTGCGGACTCAAGGGGGTCCAAGCTTCACAAAGGTTTAATTAGTGAGATTTTTTGCGTCCCAGTGTGGGACTTATTCATTGCCAAAGTCAAAAGTGTAAATATTATCCTAGAGGTTTCATTTAAGCAAGACATTCTGTGTACCAATGGAGGTCACAGGATTATAAGAAGCAAACCCTATTTTTCAAAGCTCCCCTTTCTTTTCATCTCCCTCTTTTTCCACCAAAGTTACGATAAGGTTAACCTTTGTCTTTCTTCCACTCATCACGCTTCCGCTCGTCATCGTCGTTCCTCTCATCACACTTCCGCCAGTCACCACCAGCTATAAATGAATTCATCTTGTCACTTCCTCTGCGAAGCTCCAAAGTGCTTTCCGTCACAAGAATCAACCCCTTAGTAATGCTCTAAGTCCATGAGGAGCCATCCATTGCCTACATACGGTAAATGATGTTTTGGTACTCATCTGGGAGTTTCATCAGTAGTGTATTAATCTCTCTCCTCAGATTCTACACATCTCGCACTAGCAATCTCAACATATAAAGCAACAATATCATTGCAAAACTCTATTATGCTACCCCCTTTATAAACATAGGCCTCTATTTCCTGTTTTACTAGCTGCTGCATTTGAATAGTCTCATTCTTATAAACATGATTTACGGTTTCCGAGATTTCTGAAAACTTGGTTAGATTTAAAAGAGTGATAGCTATGGACTAAGACACGTATCTAATGATGAGATGTTTTGCTATAGTGTTTTTATACTCCCAAATTTTACTGTCATTTTCTTCAATTTTACCTATAACCCCTACAAGTGGAGCTGTAACAAAGATCCTAGCTCCCCTCACCATAGGTGTCCATTTTTTCCTTCTCCATTTTCCCACCTTCCATGGCAATAGTTTTCCCTTTACCTTTCGTTGCATCTGATCTTTGGCTGGTTTTTTGGGAAGCCCCAGATGAATCTCCGTAGTGAGTTCCTCCAAAGCCCGGTGGCGGACACCTCACTTGTCCCGAAATAATTCAGCAAAAGTGCTTTTCAAAAAGCAATCTCTCCATCGTAAACTCCCTATAAGTGAAGTTTGTTCCATCAAATATACGCACCCTAGATGGTGGGCCTATAACGTGAAATTCTATGGGTTCCATCCCTCCCACAAAATTTGCAGATCTATAAAAACTTATCTAGATAGTGTCGAATCCAAGTTGATATAAACCCAAATGACTGACACCCTGACAATTAACACCCCAATATAGCTTCACCCTTGTGAAAGAAGACTTTCTGTGTGTTGAGTTCCACCACAGAATGCAAAATTAGAATATGAGTTTTGGACACATTCACCCACTTTGACTTTCCCTAAGAAATGCAACAACCCTATCAGGAAAAAACTCTGATCAACTAAACCCGTGTGTAGCTTGGACTCCCTTGAGTCCGCAGCAAAAAAAATCATTGAAAATGGTCAACTAAATGAGTTGATATTAAATGGCAAAGTTTGTCGATTTATACATTTGCTCTCTTGGAGAGAGGCCGCTACCTACCCAAAATATTCTAAGTCCTGTGCCCCTCTCTAAACCCCCTAGTACTGAGGTACGGACAAATCATACTACTTTACCGTACAAGAAAGTATAGGTGCCGGAGTACATACGGACATTGTAGGCCATCGCCATAATAGTGACATTTGTCACATCCGAATTTGTCATCATGCATTCGGGAGATCGCGCAACACTCCAAGATTTTGCCACGTGTCATCCGGAGTGGCGGCGCCCGAAAATGCCAAGGCGGCCATTTCAGAATCCTGGCTCGCACCACGACCGTTGATTTACATCGCCATTTAATATGGACCATCGATATAAAATGTTGTTTCGTTAATTCCGTGCGGTCCCGAATTTGTACGGTCTAATCCATTTCTGTGTTCAGCCCGTTCGGTAATCAGTTAAATGAAACATATTGTGTCGTTCATGTTTAAACAATTATTGTACTCTATATACTCTTGCACTGATCCTAGACCATAGGATAAAGCTACCGGCTGTCGGAATATTGACGGACAGCATGTACCAGGATCAGATCCTAGGTCCTTCAAGACCCTTTTGGTAAACCTACCAGAATCTATACCATGTCTCTCTCTCTCAGCATCATTGGCAGCCATGGCTTCTTGCTTCCTCTCCAACCTTCAGTGACTGCGACAAGTGTAGGGGTTTGGAGAGTGGAGCGAGAAGCAGGTTGCCTTTACTAATCTTCCTCTTATTATTTTTTCCTTTATTCAGACCTAGAAAAGACATACATTTGAACAAATATCCGTCGTAGCTGCCTATGCGACATTCACACTCGCTCGCCAACTTTTCACTGGTGGGTCTGGTCTCTCGAAAAGGCCTCTGGGCGTGAGGCTAACAAGACACGACATTTTGAATTTGCAGTTACAAATTTTAGGTTTTTGTAAGCACTTAACTTTCGCAGATTGTGCTCTAGATGATCGGATATTGACAGGTTCTATTTGTATTGGTCTGGTATTATCTTTTCATTACATAGAATGCGAGATGCTTTTGTGGAGAGAGCATGTATGGCTATTGTGGGTTATAAGGCCGATGGTGCACATGTCATCTGAGACTCATCACACTCTCACCAGACAAGGAAGAGAGGTGATCTTTTTTTTTTGATAATTAAAAACAACTAATAAAACAAACACTCACCTACACATAATATATATATATATATATATATATATATATATATATATATATATATATATATATATATATATATATATATATATCAAATATTACATCATAATTTAATTAATATTATATCATGTCTAAACATGGAATATCGGTTCAAATGGGACAATGAGAAAGGCTAGACGTAAACAGCAGAGGCATGAGGTTTTATAATAAGTTATGTAGGTTGTTTGAACTCTTAACTATCTATTTTTTTCAAGCAATTGCTATGTGGGGTGGTTGCTACTGCTCTGGGCGATGCATGTTTTGAAAATGTCAATCGCCTGGGCCATGGCCTGTGTCTGCGTATTTATCACAATCATCTTTGGTGTTCTTATTTTCACATCCATTCCCCGAGGCCTACATCTACGTGTGTCTTTCACTCCTTCCTTAACATCCACCGTGCGATTATTCGCCTTGCTAATCAAAGAAACCATCCTTTCCACTTTTCTCTATTTCTCATCCCACATCGTTTCCTCATTCGCTTCGATAAGCATCATCTTTGAATTCCTTTCTCATCTTTTCAACACTGGCTCCTCCCTCTCTTCTCCCTCTCGATATCTTGCGATGGTCGGAGGTGACGCGGCAGTCTGGGCGGCGCACGTGCTGGACGGAGCGATATACTGCCTCTTGCCGGTGTTGTGCGTGCGGCTTTTGCGGGTGCTTCAGGGTCGCCTGCTGCTTGCACGAATCAGCATGGGCACCATGGTATAGACACCTTGCCGCTGGGTGCACTTTCAATTTCAAAGCTTATATGGAATAGGGTAGGGTGCCGTACTCCGTATGTCGTTATTCGTGTTTTTTTTTTTTCGACCGTTGAAGTTTCAACTCATTTTTCACCGTGCACACTTGTCGGATATAATCTGAAGGTTGCGATGGAAAGGTTTGATTCTTAACCTCCGATTGGCAATAATATCGGACAGACGTGAGCTGAAAATCGAAAATTGCTAATATCGTTATGGTTGAATCAGTAGTGTTGTCATTACCTGGTTAAACTAAATTAACGTTCTAAAGGTTAAATATTGTTCAAACAATCCTTCAAATTTGTATATTTTTGGCCAATTTAAACGGTACTGTTTAAACGGTGAGGACAAAGCATGACACCTACATTTTTTATTGTTTTAATCAAATGCAAAATTAATGTCAATCAATGTTGGAATGAAACTTCAAATCTCTATGCTAAATAGATTTTAAACAAAATGAATGTTAAACTATATTTATTAATGTTTCCAGTATTGAAATTTGAGTATTTGATCAAATGTTGAAATTGAACATCCATTGAACTTTTTAATATGAAATCTTATTGACTATCAACGGCCAGTTAATAAATTCCAAATAAACAAACATCATTATTGGAAACTATTGCTTGATTTTCATTATGAATAGAAGTTGCAAGGGTACTTTTGTAAAGTTTAATTGAGTTTATTTACACTCTTATAATAACCCTAGAGAAAAACATAGAAGCATCAATACGGTCATAAGAATCTCAGATTGTGTGCAAGTCAATTTGAATTTTGCAAAAAAAATTGAAGGTTGATTTGAGGTTAAACCATTTAACGATAGTGTTTAGCTGTTTAAATGATTGTCTAAACGGTTACAGATTTTTGGGGGTTAGCTCCAATGAGTGAAGTTCATGTGAAGCCAAAAGACAGTTTGATATGAAGTTAGCTCTATGCAAAGCAAAATAGTATCTATACATATTTTACGCAAATATCTTTAAATTTTTTTTTTTTTTTAGAAATCTTCAAGAACTGTAAGTAATCAGTAACCTTTCAACTGTTACTTGTCACGTCAAACATTAGTGTAAGGAAATTTTTCCATATTTTGGTCTATGAATGCGAAGTTTTTAATTCAGGATGCAGCCTCGGTGCAATTAATAGTTATGTGTGCACATCAACATTTCGTCCGTAAATAGAGGATGACCCTATCATTTTGTTACAGAGCCAATTTCCAAACTTCAAGTCCTAACCAAACTACAGTTGTCTTTTTCTTTTTTGTTATGTGTAAGCAGTTTTTTGATTCAAATTCAAAAAGTGGGTTAGCCATTTGAGTGAACCTTTCTATTGATAAAATGAGAAAAGTTTGTACGATTGTGGTTGTTTCGCCTTTTTGCTCCAAAATTTAGGAATATGATGAAAAATTATGGGCTATTGAAGTAGTGTAGCAATGAGCTGAAGAAAAGTTGACAATGAAAAATTTAATGGCACTTCTTTATAGTTCTTGGGAAATTAGGGTTAAAACCGACAGTAGACAAGTCAACTTTCCGCAAATTGCTTAGGTAAAATTTAGATAAAGAGCTAGTAAAAAACATACTGAAAGTAGCCAAAAATTCGATCGACGACTTGAAACAAAATTTTGACTGAAATTGACGCATTTGGACTGGAGTTGACAAAATTGGCAGTAAGTGACCAATTTTGTCACCCATTGATGTCAATCTGATTAAATTAGCAAAACTGGCAAAACTCATAAAACAAAACGCAGCAACAAAAATAAAGTTGACAAACAGAGACAAATCTCACTAATCTAACAAAACACTGACAAAATTGTTTCCATGTGGCAAGTGATTGCTGACACCACGTACGTTCACCAGCTGCTAAAAATCTACGTCACCCTACGTCACCAAACTATTCGCTCTCAGCTACTAGTGAGAAACCACCTCCCCCTTTTTTTCCCTCTCCCATTATTCCCACATTTCTTCTTTAAAAAACATTTTGCAAACTAGCTTGTTAAAACACTCTGTCTTCATTCCATTTTGCCAAAATCCCTTTTAATTTTTTTTTTCTTCACTTCAAATACGTGCGACCAAGCTTAATTGTTTTTATTGTTTTAACTGATGAAAACCGTGTTTTTTTTACTGTTCACCAATCAGAATTCTCTTTCATTTTTCAAACTCTTTATCCATTATTCCAAACTTATTATCCTATTCTTCTGAATTTCCTCTTTGTACAAACTGTCTCTCCTCCTTTCTTGGACGCTTTTGTTCAGATAACCGATCGATTCATTTTTTCATCTTTTTCTTTCGTGAAACCAGATTTCGTTGGATTGTTTTAGTGAATTCTTATGTGCAAGATCAAAAACGAATTTTCAAAACCATTTTTGTTGAAATGTTGATAAAGTTCTCTTGTGTGCTCTCCTATATTTTATTATGGGTGGAGGATACATCCATGGAATCGCCTGGAGTAGCCATGTGTAGATGAGTGACTGTGTTTACATTCGAATAACACAAAAGTGTAGTTTTTGGTGAAGTTCTGGTGAGAATAATTGCAAATAAGGGAAGATAGCCGAAGCGTTTGAAACCATTGAATAAGGAAGTTTAGCTGGCTTTGCTTACCAGGTATTTTGAATTGTCTTGACGACATTTTTTGACATGTGTCGCATGTTCTCTTGTGCTCTAGTTGAGTCGTGAAGCTCATCGTTGATGAGATGAGTTACAACGGTTTTTATATCCCCATTGTCCCCGATAATTTTCGATAAACGTTGGTAGCAACCATCTTGAGTTAAAGAAAGTTGTAGCTCAAATTCATGTTAGAAAGCACCATTATAGGAGTATGTTAGAAATTAACCATTGGATATTTAGTTGAAATAGGGAAATTGTGTTAGTGGTTCTTTTAGCCTTTTGGGATTTTTTAGGGATCTGGTAGTGCACAGTTCTTAGGTGAGTCAAGATGCTTCTCACTTTATAAGAAAGGGTTGAGAAAGGGTTGAGATGGTTCTATTTTGGAGCAAAGGTCGAAGACTAAATCCATCGTATAATTCTCCTAAGAAACGAGATAAGGCATGAATTGGCAAAGGGTCGGTTTTAGGGTGTGGAGTATAATGGAAGATACAAAACAACTAATAATTTGCTTGAAGTGATATAGTTATCAATGTTTATGTTGGGAGATGGTTGTGAAAATGTACAAGATGTTTGTGGAAATTGTTGTTATTCCTGTCTCAAAAATGTTATCTTTGCAGTTGGTCATGTATGTCTTCAACGTTGGTTTTGGCTCTCGCAATAAGACAAAGAAAGCTCCTAATATGATTGCCTCTATCTGATAGTAACTGGTCATAATTTCTACTGTTTACTTTTTGCTATGTTTTTGTTAAAGTGGTGCAAAAAAATGCAATGTTGTAACTGCATGTCTTTATCGATTGGTTTTGTGGTGCCCGTTGTTGCATGTGAGACCTAAAAGGCCCATAAATGATTTCATGGATAGTGACGATCCGTGGACGGACGAGGTATGGATGAGGCCACTCAACTTGGGAGGCTTTTCAGTGGTATGCTTACAGCGCTTACAGCGCTTGCAAAAATTGTTCAGTTTTTGATTGTATGCCTACAATATGATCGTGGCATGGAACCTCGGGTTTACAATTGCACGTTTCGTTCTGGCACTGGGTGCTTCCAATATTTGTGTATGTTTAATTCTATAGTCCTCAAGTGGTACCACTACGGCACGATTCTGAGCACCTTTGAGTGTGGATTGCATTAAGTTGTATCGCTTTCCACAACATACCTTCACGAATTTAAAATCTCTGTTGTCAATCTTTCGAAGCTATTGGGGATTCCATAATATATCGACTATTATAAAATAGATCAGCTATTATTCTGGTATCATTAAAACTTGTTGGTTTTTACATTGTAGCTTGCTTTCGATTGTTGTCAGGTCAATTAAAAAGTGCTAAAAAACATGTTGTTGGAAGCAGTTCACTAAGAACTTTCGAAGAAAATTTGCGAGAAGCTAGTTTTTATGTCACTTTTTTTGAGTCAGGAGTCCATGAAGGAAAGAACTATCCATTTTATGTATACGATAAATCTCTTTTGCCTAAAGAACATATTTACTTGATTTTTTTTTTGAAATGATGACTTTTCTTAAAATTGATAGATTCCCTTGGAAAAGGTAGATTATTCAAATTGAAGTGGTTCACACCTTCTAAACAACGCCTTGTAGTTTTATGTTTCTCCAGATTTTGAACTCATCAATTTGTGCAAGGAGACGTGTCATCGTACTAGACACTGCGTATCGCCATTACACAGTGAATCACTATTAGTGTAATGAAACAGAAAGCGTAATGAACTAATTAGCGTTTTTTACGATAATTGGGAATTTCAATTATTCCAAAAAAAACATTTATTCTCATTTATAATTAAGGGTGAACCTAATCGTACGGATACGTTTAGTGACAGTAATATTTCGTTCACTTCTCCATCACGTCTGTGTCAGCAATGAAATCTATTGCGTATGTGCTTTCTTTCAATTGGATGCACGTAGGTTCATGTTTTGACGGCGAGCATGTCAAAGATTCCAAAAGCACAATATCTGAATTCATCTCCGTGCAACCAGCCGCAAAATTAACTTACGTGAATATACGATTTGTACGTTCGTGTTTTGCCCTTTTTATCGTTATTTTGCCATTGGTGTTTCATCGTGGCGCCATAAACTTCGGATGTCAATGGATTGTGGAGGAGGCGTCATGGCACATTTTTCGACAAAGATTTTCTTGCGGTTTCCGCTAGGATTTGATTCCCGCCTATCCGAAGGCGTGTGTCATATGTTCAACGACGCGTGGCGTATGCCACATGTAAGGTTTCTATTTTAGATCACATGTGACCATTCCACGCGTTAAATTTTTACACGTCCAATTTCTAGCTAGTCTCCTCCTGAGGACAGTTTAGGAGAGTCTCCAAACACTGGACAGAAGGAGCGTTTACTTTGAAAACACATAATCGGACAGTCGACGTTGTTGCTCAAAAGTTTGAGAATCTTGACAAATCTCCAGTAATAATGTTTTATAAAAAAAAAAAAAATTAACAGTAAGGCCATGTACTTAATGAGCTAGACCTGTACGGGGATGCACTTTTAACAATAATGAACCTCACTTTTCGCCTGATGGAGGTTCACCTTAACTCTATTTTTTAAACCGCCTTGTAAAAATTGTCGATGGATAATATCTTCACACTAAAATATATGCATGTACGAAATTGTTCAAATCGTACGCCGTCGCGTTTTTATGACATCTGCGTCATTTTTTCCAGGGCACATTTACATGCGCTCGCGTTAACGTAATTATTTTTCTGTACTTTTTTACTTGAAAAAGTACAAAATAATAAGGATATGACAGTCCGAACATCACACTCTTTAGAAGGGCACTATATTACAGTTACAAACCCTATTAGGTGGGGTACCTCAAATAACATTCAAAAACATTTAGAATGATTAATTCTATTTGGGAATTTGCCTAAAAAAACGGGGTACCTCAATTAGAGGCATGAAAGCTAATAGCGATTCACGGTGTAGTGGTCATGTTTATTTTGCCACTCAAAACATATTTTATTTGTGAACATAGTTCGCTTTTGGATTGGGGACCGATAGAGAATCTTACCTTTCAATCTCAACCGCCGGCCTAACAACTTGACAAATGTATACGGAAAAGAGTGTGTAACTTTATTACATAATGTGCGATGGAAAAACCATCAAAGTACAAAGGGGGTAAAAAAAAGAAAAAAAACATTTAAAGACTACAAGAGCCAACAGTAACTACAACAAAACAAAACAAAACAAAACAAACAAAAGAGGAAAAACAAAATCAACTAGGCTAACTAAGAAAATTAAACAAAAAACAAAGATGACTAGACAAAAAAGAAAAACCCACTCTATATGACGCCCCACAACCCCAACAAACTATATTCCACACCCCCAAAGATCGTGGATGAGGACTAGATCTCGTGGAAGAAGGTCTGGGAGGCCTCGCCTATCATCCGCCACCGTGCTTCACCGGGAAAGGGCGGCAGCTTGCACTCATTGAAGGGCAACAGATACACATTGCTGGTAATAAGCAATAAGAAAGCTTGGGGGAGGACTCCCTGGACCACTAGAATCAAAAGCTCTCTGAGCACAGAAGAAAAAATCATTAAAAGACTAGTCCAAAAAACCAAAAACTCTGCAGCAAATATGACAAACTTGTCCGCCGGGTCTCGGTGAGCGTAATCCCTTTCTTTAGAAACCGCTGCGTCCCGAGCCGCCACGCCTGTATGCACTGCCGCACGAGAACAAACGACAGAAACAGATAAAAGTTAGAACCCAAAGAAGAAAAACCACAAAGATAAAACACATAAAACACAACACAGGTCGAATCACAAAAACCTGAACACACAAAAGAGAAACTACACAAACAACAAACCACACAAAAGACAAAACACAAGAGACAACACACAAAATACAACACACACAAAAGACAACACACAAAAACCACACACCAGAGACAGCATACACAAAAGAATAAACATACAAACCACACAAAGGAAAACAAACACAGTGGGCAAAACAATAAAACTAGAACCCACAAACAGCAAACCACACAAAAGTTAACCCACACAAATAACCACACAATCAATCTTCGACTTCGTCTTCGTCTACGTCTTCCTCTTCGTCTTCAGTCTTCGTCTTCATCTTCAATCTTCATTTTCAGTCTTAAAAAAAAAATCTACACAAAATTTCCTCGAAAACAAACCACAAAAACAAAAAACACACAAAACCCAACACAAGACGAAACACAAAAAACTGAACACACAAAAGAGAACCAACACAAAGAGCAAACCACATAAAAGTCCAAACACAAAAGACGACACAAAATACAACACAAATGAAGAAGACACAAAAAAACACGCCAAAGACAACAAACAAAAGACAAAACATACAAACCACAAAAAGGACAACAAACACAATGGGCAAAACAATAAAGTTAGAACCCACAAAAAGCAAACTGCGCAAAAGAGAACACAAAAGAGAAAAAAAGAACACAAAAGTTAACCCACATAAATAACCACACAATCAATACTCATCTTTGTCTTAGTCGTCGTCTTCGCCTTCTTCTTCGTCTTCATCTTCGGTCTTCGTCTTCATCTTCGTCTTTGATATTCCTCTTCGTTCTCACCTTCAATCTTCGTCTTCAGTTCTAAAATAAATCTGCACAAAATTTCCTCCAAAAAGAACACACAAAAGACAGAACACACAAAAGTTAGAACCCACAAAAGACAAACCACAAAGATAAACCACATAAAACACCACAAGTCGAATCACAAAAACCTGAACACACACAAAGAAACTACACAAACAACAAACCACACAAAAGACAAAACACAGGAGACAGAACACAAAAAACAACACACACAAAAAACCACACACCAAAGACAGCATACACAAAAGAAAAAACGTACAATCCACACGAAGGACAACAAACACAAAGGGCAAAACAATAAAGTTAGAACCCACAAAAAGCAAACCACACAAAAGATAACACAAAAGATAAAAAACACACAAAAGGCAACCCAAACACATAACCACACAATCAGTCTTAGTCTTCCCCATGGTCTTCGTCTTCGCCATCGTCTTCGTCTTCAGTCTTAAAAAAATGTGTAAAAAATTTCCTCCAAAAACAAAAACACACAAAACACAACACACACAAAAGTTAGAACCCAGAAAAGACAAACCTCAAAGATAAAACACATAAAACACAATACAAGTCGAATCACATAAACCTGAACACACAAAAGAGTAACTACACAAACAACAAACCACACAAAAGACAAAACACAATCGACAGAACACAAAATATAACACACACAAAAGACAACACACAAAAATCACACACCAGAAACAGCATACACAAAAGACAAAACATACAAACCACGCAAAAGAAAACAAACACAGAGGGCAAAACAATAAAGTTATAACCCACTAACAGCAAACCACACAAAAGATAACACAAAAGAGAAAAAACAAACAAAAGACAACCCACAAAAATAACCACACAATCAGTCTTCGTCTTCGTCTTCGTCTACCTCTTCTTCTTCTTCGTCTTCATCTTCTTCTTTGTCTTCAGTATTCGTCTTTGTCTTTGTCCTTGTCTTCGTCTTCGTCTTCAGTCTTCGTCTTCGTCTTCAGTCTTCGTCTTCGTCTTCAGCCTTCGTCTTCGTCTTCAGTCTTCATCTTCAGTCTTAAAAAAAAATCTGCACAAAATTTCCTCCAAAACAAACCACAAAAAAAAAAACACACAAAACCCAACACAAGACGAAACACAAAACTGAACACACAAAAAAAAAACTACACAAAGAGCAAACCACACAAAAGACCAAACACAAAAGACCAAACACAAAAGACAGAACACAAAATACAACACACACAAAAGACAAGACACAACACACGCCAAATACAACACACAAAAGACAAAACATACAAACCACACAAAGGACAACAAACACAAAGGGCAAAACGATAAAGTTAGAACCCACAAACAGCAAAACGCGCAAAAGAGAACACAAAAGAGTAAAAACACGCAAAAGACAACCCACATAAATAACCACACAATCAATACTCATCTTTGTCTTCGTCGTCGTCTTCGTCTTCTTCTTTGTCTTCATGTTCGGTCTTCGTCTTCGTCTTCGTCTTTGGTTTTCGTCTTCGTTCTCGTCTTCAATCTTCGTCTTCAGTGTTAAAAAAAAATCTGCACAAAATTTCCTCCAAAAAAAAACACGCAAAAGACAGAAACACACAAAAGTTAGAACCCACAAAAAGACAAACCACAAAGATAAAACACATAAAACACAACACAAGTCGAATCTGAACACACAAAAGAGAAACTACACAAAGAACAAACCACACAAAAGACAAAACACAAAATACAGAACACAAAACACAACACACACAAAAGACCACACAAAAAACCACACACCAAAGTCAACACAAAAAAGACAAAACATACAAACCACACAAAGGACAACAAACACAAGGGGCGAAACAACAAAGTTAGATTCCACAAACAGCAAACCACACAAAAAATAACACAAAAGAGAAAAAACACACAAAAGGCAACCCACACAAATAACCACACAATCAGTCTTCGTCTTCGTCTTCGCCGTCGTCTTCGTCTTCTTCTTCGTCTTCAGTCTTAAAAAAAATCCTGCACAAGATTTCATCCAAAAACAAAAACACACAAAAGACAACACAAACAAAAGTTAGAACCCGGAAAAGACTAACCTCAAAGATAAAACACATAAAACACAACACAAGTCGAATTACAAAAACCTGAACACACAAAAGAGAAACTACACGAAGAATAAACCACACAAAAGACAAAACACAAAAGACAGAACACAAAATACAACACACACAAAAGACCACACAAAAAACCACACACCAAAGACAACACACAAACGACGAAACATGCAAACCACACAAAAGACAACAAACACAAAGGGCAAAACAATAAAGTTAGAACCCACAAAAGACAAACCACACAAAAGATAACACAAAAGAGAAAAAACACACAAAAGGCAACCCGCATAAATAACCACACAATCAGTCTTCGTCTTCGTCTTCATCGTCATCTTCGTCTTCTTCTTCGTCTTCAGTCTTCGTGTCTTCGTCTTCAGTCTTAAAAAAAATCTGCACAAAATTCCCTCCAAAAAAAAAACACACAAAAGGCAAAACACACAAAAGTTAGAACCCACAAAAAGACAAACCATAGAGATAAAACACACAAAACACAACCCAAGTTGAATAACAAATAACTGAACGCACAAAAGAGAAATTACACAAAGAACAAACCACACAAAAGACAAAACACACCAGAGACAGCATACACAATAGACAAAACATACAAACCACGCAAAGGAAAACAAACACAGAGGGCAAAACAATAAAGTTATAACCCACTAACAGCAAACCACACAAAAGATAACACAAAAGAGAAAAAACAAACAAAAGACAACCCACAAAAATAACCACACAATCAGTCTTCGTCTTCGTCTTCGTCTACCTCTTCTTCTTCTTCGTCTTCATCTTCTTCTTTGTCTTCAGTCTTCGTCTTCGTCTTTGTCTTCAGTCTTCGTCTTTGTCTTTGTCCTTGTCTTCGTCTTTGTCTTCGTCTTCAGTTCTTCGTCTTCAGTCTTCGTCTTCGTCTTCAGTCTTCATCTTCAGTCTTAAAAAAAAATCTGCACAAAATTTCCTCCAAAACAAACCACAAAAAAAAAACACACAAAACCCAACACAAGACGAAACACAAAACTGAACACACAAAAGAGAAACTACACAAAGAGCAAACCACACAAAAGACCAAACACAAAAGACCAAACACAAAAGACAGAACACAAAATACAAAACACACAAAAGACAAGACACAACACACGCCAAATACAACACACAAAAGACAAAACATACAAACCACACAAAGGACAACAAACACAAAGGGCAAAACGATAAAGTTAGAACCCACAAACAGCAAAACGCGCAAAAGAGAACACAAAAAGTAAAAACACGCAAAAGACAACCCACATAAATAACCACACAATCAATACTCATCTTTGTCTTCGTCGTCGTCTTCGTCTTCTTCTTTGTCTTCATGTTCGGTCTTCGTCTTCGTCTTTGGTTTTCGTCTTCGTTCTCGTCTTCAATCTTCGTCTTCAGTGTTAAAAAAAAAATCTGCACAAAATTTCCTCCAAAAAATAACACGCAAAAGACAGAAACACACAAAAGTTAGAACCCACAAAAAGACAAACCACAAAGATAAAACACATAAAACACAACACAAGTCGAATCACAAAAACCTGAACACACAAAAGAGAAACTACACAAAGAACAAACCACACAAAAGACAAAACACAAAATACAGAACACAAAACACAACACACACAAAAGACCACACAAAAAACCACACACCAAAGTCAACACAAAAAAGACAAAACATACAAACCACACAAAGGACAACAAACACAAGGGGCGAAACAACAAAGTTAGATTCCACAAACAGCAAACCACACAAAAAATAACACAAAAGAGAAAAAACACACAAAAGGCAACCCACACAAATAACCACACAATCAGTCTTCGTCTTCGTCTTCGCCGTCGTCTTCGTCTTCTTCTTCGTCTTCAGTCTTAAAAAAAATCCTGCACAAGATTTCATCCAAAAACAAAAACACACAAAAGACAACACAAACAAAAGTTAGAACCCGGAAAAGACTAACCTCAAAGATAAAACACATAAAACACAACACAAGTCGAATTACAAAAACCTGAACACACAAAAGAGAAACTACACGAAGAATAAACCACACAAAAGACAAAACACAAAATACAACACACACAAAAGACCACACAAAAAACCACACACCAAAGACAACACACAAACGACGAAACATGCAAACCACACAAAAGACAACAAACACAAAGGGCAAAACAATAAAGTTAGAACCCACAAAAGACAAACCACACAAAAGATAACACAAAAGAGAAAAAACACACAAAAGGCAACCCGCATAAATAACCACACAATCAATAATCATCTTCGTCTTCATCGTCATCTTCGTCTTCTTCTTCGTCTTCAGTCTTCGTGTCTTCGTCTTCAGTCTTAAAAAAAATCTGCACAAAATTCCCTCCAAAAAAAAAACACACAAAAGGCAAAACACACAAAAGTTAGAACCCACAAAAAGACAAACCATAGAGATAAAACACACAAAACACAACCCAAGTCGAATAACAAATAACTGAACACACAAAAGAGAAATTACACAAAGAACAAACCACACAAAAGACAAAACACACCAGAGACAGCATACACAATAGACAAAACATACAAACCACGCAAAGGAAAACAAACACAGAGGGCAAAACAATAAAGTTATAACCCACTAACAGCAAACCACACAAAAGATAACACAAAAGAGAAAAAACACACAAAAGACAACCCACAAAAATAACCACACAATCAGTCTTCGTCTTCGTCTTCGTCTACCTCTTCTTCTTCTTCGTCTTCACCTTCTTCTTTGTCTTCAGTCTTCGTCTTCGTCTTTGTCTTCAGTCTTTGTCTTTGTCTTTGTCCTTGTCTTCGTCTTCATCTTCGTCTTCAGTCTTCGTCTTCAGCTTCAGTCTTCATCTTCAGTCTTAAAAAAAAATCTGCACAAAATTTCCTCCAAAACAAACCACAAAAAAAAAAACACACAAAACCCAACACAAGACGAAACACAAAACTGAACACACAAAAGAGAAACTACACAAAGAGCAAACCACACAAAAGACCAAACACAAAAGACAGAACACAAAATACAACACACACAAAAGACAAGACACAACACACGCCAAATACAACACACAAAAGACAAAACATACAAACCACACAAAGGACAACAAACACAAAGGGCAAAACGATAAAGTTAGAACCCACAAACAGCAAAACGCGCAAAAGAGAACACAAAAGAGTAAAAACACGCAAAAGACAACCCACATAAATAACCACACAATCAATACTCATCTTTGTCTTCGTCGTCGTCTTCGTCTTCTTCTTTGTCTTCATGTTCGGTCTTCCTCTTCGTCTTCGTCTTTGGTTTTCGTCTTCGTCTTTGTCTTTGTCCTTGTCTTCAGTCTTCGTCTTCGTCTTCAATCTTCGTCTTCGTCTTTAGTCTTCATCTTCAGTCTTAAAAAAAAATCTGCACAAAATTTCCTCCAAAACAAACCACAAAAAAAAAACACACAAAACCCAACACAAGACGAAACACAAAACTGAACACACAAAAGAGAAACTACACAAAGAGCAAACCACACAAAAGATCAAACACAAAAGACAGTTCACAAAAAAACACACGCCAAAGACATCACACAAAAGACAAAACATTCAAACCACACAAAGGACAACAAACACAAAGGGCAAAACGATAAAGTAAGAACCCACAAATAGCAAACCGCGCAAAAGAGAACACAAAAGAGAAAAAACACACAAAAGACAATCCACATAAATAACCACACAATCAATACTCATCTTTGTCTTCGACGTCGCCTTTGTCTTCTTCTTTGTCTTCATCTTCAGTCTTCGTTCTCGTCTTCAATCTTCGTCTTCAGTGTTAAAAAAAAAATCTGCACAAAATTTCCTCCAAAAATAAAACACAAAAAAGACAAAACAAACAAAAGTAAGAACCCACAAAAGACAAACCACAAAGATAAAACACATAAAACACAACACAAGTCGAATCACAAAAACCTGAACACACAAAAGAGAAACTACACAAAGAACAAACCACACAAAATACAAAACAAAAAAGATAGAACACAAAATACAACACTCACAAAAGACAACCCAAAAAACCACACACCAAAGACAACACACAAAAGTCAAAACACACCAGAGACTGTTGGAGAACTGTCCACTTTGGACTCCACACGTGTGTATCGCGCTGTAAGCTGGTTCGCTAGTGCGCCGCTCATAGCCGTATAAATTCGGTATTAGGCGCTTGCGTACACATCGGCCGGGTAGCTCAGTTGGTAGAGCTAGTGTACGGTTTACACAGGTCCCGGGTTTGATCCCCGGCCTCGCCACTTTCCAAAGTTAACACTTTGGCGCCCTTGCGATAAGTTGAATATCGCTGATTTCTAACAGAGACAACATACTCTAAAGACAAAACATAAAAACCACACAAAGGACAAAATAATAAAGTTAGAACCCACAAACAACAAAGCACATAAAAGAGAACACAAAAGACAACCCACACAAAAAACCACACAACCAGTCTTTGCCTTATTACTGAGCTTATTACCAATACAAGTATAATTCCTAAAATTATTACAATTACTAATAGTATTAATGAAATTATTACCATTACTAGTCTTATTAAGAAAATTATTACTATTACTGGTATTATTATGGAAATTATTAACATTACGTAGTATAATTGCTGAAATTGTTACAATTACTAGAATTATAATTGATATTTTTATCATTATTAGAATTATTTCTGAAATTGTTACCATTACTAATATTATTACGGAATATGTTTCCATCACTAACATTATTACTAAAATTGTTATTATTTCCCTTAGTAAAATTATTACTGAAATTGTTACCAGTACTAGTATTTGATAACATTACCTTGATAACGTTTGCTTTAGCAAGTTCCGGGTAGTTCCGTTTAAGTGAAGTTAAAGTCCCAAGTAAAGTTAAGTTAAAAGTTCAGTTAAAGTAAAGTTGAAGTCAAGTTAAAGCCAAATTAAAGTTCAAGTAATAGTTCCGTAAGTTTCGTTAAAGTTCTGTGAGAGTTCTGTTTGACTAATTCAAAGTTATTTAAATAATCTATCTCAGATAAGTTTATTTACCTCGAGACGGGCTGCGAGAGTTGCAGTCATGCTCATTTCTTTTTCTTTCACTGCTTGTAAAGCGGTTGTTTTTGCTGCGGTGGTAGCTGCCCGAGTTGCCCGAGTCCCGACATTTTTTGCCTTGCCCGGAGCCGCATGATTGGATGCCGTGCTGCCCAATCCAAAAGCAGGGGGATGGTCTTGGGAAGCTTCCCGACTGCAAAGACCCGCAGGACAGGCATTTTTGGGCGCTGCTTTAGAGCTACGGATTGCAGAGAAGAACGGAAGAAGGGAAGGAGGAAACAGCATAAAAGTAAAAATAGCACTTTAGTGCAAGTGAAAATGTTGTTTTGGTAAGAAAACATTCTCACCTTTATACCGCCGTGGGCGTTGCTCAAGTTTGTACCAAAAAAACGCCTGAACATCTTTTTTCAAGTTCTTTTTTAAATCAAACGCCCAAACGCTCAAATCGCGAGATGACAAAAGTTTTGGAAAATCAAAACGAATCGTAAACCGACGATTACAGGCGTCAATCCGACAGCGACTCGAAAAAAAAGTTTCGATCGATTTCCAAAAAGCAATTGTGGGAATCGAAGCTGTTGAAGCATTAATGGAGGCTTGCCAAGGTCGAATGAAAGGTATTCATTTTAAAATAAGCTTCGTAAATGCATGTTGGACTCGAGGCAAAAAACTGTACAGATAAGACAAAAGACAAAACATAAAAGGGGGGAAGCGAGGGGATGAAGACAAAAAATGGGGGAGAGGGGAAAAAATCAAAAAAAGGGGACAGTAGATGTTAGAAGGTATTCGTTTTGAAATCGAAGTAGTAAATGCATGTTGGACTCGAGACAAGAAAAATGTATAGATAAGACAAACAAAAAGACACCAAAAAAGAAAAAAGGGTAGGGAACGAGGATGCTGGGGAAAAAACTAGGGGAGAGAGGGGAAAATATGGAAAACGGGGAAAAAAATGGGTAGCTGTTAGAAGGTATTTATTTCGAGATAGAAGTCAGCAAGAAAGGAAGGGAGGAAGGAGACGGAAGAAAACTAGGAAAGGAAAAACAAAAGAAAGGGAAGAAAAGGGAAAACACAATTGTTAAAAGCTGTATGTTTCGAAATTGGGCTCATAAATGCATGTTGGACTAAAAAAAAAACTGTATAGATAAGACAAACAAAAAAAAGCTACAAGAGAAAAAATGGGAGGGAAGCGGAAGAAAGAGGGGCAGGAAGAAGAACGGGGGAGAAAGGGTAAAAAATGGAAAAGGGAAAAGGAAAACACCAAATGCTAAAAGTTATTCATTGAAAATCGAAGTCATACATGCATGTTGGACAAAAAACTTTATGGAAAAGCAAGGTAAAACAAAAGGGGGGAGGCAACTGACAGCAAAAAAAATAGAGAAAAAATAACGGAAGCAAGGGACGAAATGGGGAAAAAACATAGTTGTTAAAAGCTTTCTGTTTTCGAAATTGAATTCATAAAAGCATGTCGGACTGAGAAAATAAAAAAGAGGATACATAACGACAAACTGGAAAACAAACGGGAAAAAAGAGGAAAATACAAAAATATATACATAAAAGAAAGCTAAAAAAAGACAGGTCGATGGCAATATGGATTAACAAAAGACAGCCAGCTATATAAAATATATATAATACCTTAGCAAAAATGTAACAAAAACGAGAAAAAAAACCATCAATTCTTAAACATTCAACTTACTGATGATCCTACATAAATTGTTTCACAAGAAAGGTCCACGCATCAAGAACCAGAAATTAGACTGAAACAAGTACAGAAAAGCGGTACAAAACAATCAAAACAATCAGAACAAAACCCAGGATACAAGATACAGAACTGCGAACTGGAAATTAAATGAAATAAGGGCTGTGGAGATGTATTGCAATAAAAGAGCGTGTTTAAGTTTCACTTTTTACAGCTGTATATTGAGTTTTATTTTGAGCTTCGTTTTTATTAGACGTTTAAACATTTGTCCATTTTGTTTATTTAGCTGTCAAATAACTCTTTTCTGACTGACAGCTGTGCTTTGTACAATTTCTGTTAAACTAAAATATGTACAATTTCAACAAAGTAAATTTCAACTAAAAAGCGTATTAGTTTTACATTAAAATGTAAAATTTCAACTAACCTATGGTTTCCACTTTGTTTTCCGTCGGTTTGTTTTCGTCTAAAATTGCAGCTGCCTTTACCTGTTGCTGATAAAATATAAACAGAAACAAAAAAAAACAAAAAAAACAAAAACCGTAATAAAACTATGTAAAATTCATGCAAAACTTGACAAAATTTATGGGAAATTCAAAAACAAGCATTGCTACTCACTTTTGCAGCTGTCATAAAAAAATTAATTCAAAGGACAGTTGGCAAGTTGTGGTCAAGATTCACCGAACTTTGGCACAAAAGACAAACTGACACGTGTAGATAGTAAAAGTAAGTCATGAAAAGTCCGTTTAAAAAAACGAACTTATATTAGTTATACATTTTCAAACTCCTGAAAATGAAATGCAGACAGGCAGCAAGAAAACGACAGCAGAGTCTCTTTCCACTGCAGGAGGTTTAAAAAATAAAAACACTAGGTTTTATGGAGAAGTTTTGTTTTGTAAAGTTCGTATTTATAAAAGTAAATACAAAAGTAGCTACAAAACTGATGCGGGAATCTAGTATGAAGGAGAAAATACGTACTTCAAGAAAACAGTAGCAGAAAAATGAAGATTTTTTCTTGTATGAAAAAATAGATAACAAAATAGTAAAAACGGAAAAGCAAATGAACAACAGAGAAAACCAGAATTTAAAGACCATTTAAGGATGTAACTGATGTATTTTGGAAACGGAAAATGAGAAAGAGAGAGGGAGAGAAAGAGAAACGAACCTGCAAGGATGAACGAAAACAGAGAGAGAACTTCGCGAGAGTGAGGAGGAGGATGGGAGGATGTTACTTTTTAAGTCATACAAAATACCTGATGCATGACATGGGTCCATGCATCCTGTGTGTACAACTGTACAACGTCTGCTTGCGAACGGGCGGAAAAGCCGCGCGCGGTGACTCAAGATCCTAACCGATGTTTTGATGATCCACGGTTGAGGGTGTCTTATAGTTGATTTCCGCGCGGGATTTCGATATTACCGTTCGAGTTGAAGATCTACGGTTGACCCTTATTGAAGATTGCCGTTAAAGTACAGACAAAGCACCGTAAGAGGCGCGGGGAGTATGACACGACATGACGGACACAATGAAATCTCAACAGGTACATCCGTACGACAAATCAGCGGACGTACAAAGGATTTTCGTGTTCTCACCCCAGAATCCCAGATAGTCACTTGTTTTTGTAGTTTACGTGCGCGAATGGTCTATTTCGTGCGTACACAATGCAAATATTGTAAACATAATGAAAAAGGTGCGAACGAATACACGTTGCCGGGTAGAATTTATTCAGACGGAAATTCAAAGTACGGAGCGATCGGTTTCGAAAAGCGTCCGCCATGGGTACGGACAAGTTGCGTGCACAAGTGTACAAGTGGACATAAATGCGATAGCGATATTATTTCAGAAGGTTCTACTACAACACGATTTAGCGAAGAATCTGATAACAGTGAACGATCGTAACTCAATGTGTTTGTTCTCCGTCGGTACATTTTGGTGGTACAAATGTATTTGGAAATAGTGTTGTGTATCGGTGAGGATTTGCCGATAACCGACATGGGCTTTTTACGGGTTGCCGATAACCGATATATCTGTAAGATATATCGTTATTGGAGTTATCGCCCATAATTAACCGATAATATCGGCTGTTTATCGGCGATAGCACCAATATCGATAACTATTGCCGATAACTGTACGCAACATACAGATAAATGAACGGCCAGTACACTCAACTGTGCGTGTTATGTCCCGGACTATAGAGTTAATTAAAATTGTAAATTAATATTGTAAATTAATATTGTAGATTACTATTTTTGTTTCGGTACTATAGTTTTAGAACTATAAAGTATTGTTTAATAGTTATCAACGTTTATGTGTTGCGCTGTCCATAATAAATTCCATATAAACAAATACGGAACAGATTCTTATACGTGGGCCACACTATATAAAGTCAATGATATATTACAGTATTTTATAAAGTACTACTGTATGCATACTATATTTTTTTTTAAGTTATTCCAGATATGGAATTTGTTGGTCTCGGACCGATATATCGAGACCTTTGACCGTTTGATAATTGATAACTATCGGTATCGGTATTATCGAGATAGATTTTTTACCAATACACAGCACCAAGAAAAACCCTTCGAAAAGCAATATATTTTGACTGCTATGGTACTCGCAAGATTATGTTTGATAAGTACAATGGAATATAACGCAAAATCGGACATTTGATTAGTGAAAATGTTGTGTATCGGGTAAAAAAATATCGCGATAGATTCGATATTAAACATATCAAGTATTGGCTCGTTAGAGGGCTCCGTATATCGCTCCAGGACCAACAAAAAATATCGCGATATACTTGGTAAAAAGTGGACGTTCATACAAATTTAGTATGACAACTCTTACTGTAAGTCGTATGGTGAATATAACCTAAAATCGTCCCCTCCCCCCCCCCCTCACACACTGAGCGCCAGCCACGGGGAGGGGTGTAGAATATAATGGTTATTGCTAGTATTTTCTAGGTAAAAACTTGTATAAATAATGCAGAAAAGAAGCAAATGCAGTCTGCCACTAACTCCTCTCTTCAACTCCCACACTTGTCGCAATCATTTAAGGTTGGAGAGGGAGCTAGAGCCATGGCTCCCTATGTTGTCCAGAGAGAGAAAGGTAGTAGTTTGGTGGGTGTACTAGAAAGGAAAGTGACTGACCTAAGATTTGATCCAGGTACCTCCCGTCCGTCTAGTCGCATGTAGTCGTTACCCTTATCCTATTAGTCTTGGACCATCGCTAAAGAATATAGGGTTTTTTTTTTATTTTAACACATATACGTAGACGAATTCATTTAACGGAAAAATAGATTTCTAGTACATAGAAACAGTTTTAGTATCGTACGGTTTACTTTACTTCGCGGAACCAATACCGCGTATTTGTTTCGACCACAAAACAAATACCTCGCATCTATTTTCGGCGGCTGGAAATGAAAGCCATTTTTTGTCGGACGGTTGCGATAGGTGCCCAGATCGCGAAACTGTCGTTTTGGCGGTTTTTTGTCACCGCCACGTCAAGTGACACGTGGCACAACCTCATTGGCTTGCGAGATCTCCACAGAATATAGGAGCAAATCCGATATGGCAAACGTCGACATTTTGGCCATGCCGTGCGATCGACGTACAAAAAGTACTCCGAAATCTATACCTTTCTATACAACACAACATTTTGATTGGTGTCGTACACTAGTTGTTGAAAGTCATGGCCATAATGACTCGGCTGCGATCTACTTGCACTTTGAGTATGCTTGCACCTGTTGGAATATGTTGTTCTACGACCATTCGAACAAGGGAAGCATCAGTAGTAGTAGTAGAAGTAGACATAGTTCACTCATAGAAGCTAACCAAGAATCCTCCAAAACAACTGTTTTATACAACTCACCAAATCTGATACAACTGTCCAAATTGATTCAAATAAACCACATTATAGAATATCACAAAGAATGACAACTCCCAAAGTTTGAGCCTAATTGCTCTAACATACACAAAGATATGCAACTCAGAAGTCTCCCAAAAATAGTTTGCAAATTACACAGTTTGGAAGTCTTGTTACATAAAATGTTCTAAGTCCTAAGTCTTATACTCGTAGTGAGTTTCTACTCTTAGTTGTCTAATTACGTAGTGCTGTAACTCCAATACAAGTGTTCTTTGGAGAAACATCCAAAGACCAAACAGCCACTAAGATTTAAGTACTCCTAATCACACTACAACTAATCTACCACTATGCAATCAATATTACTGAGAGATCTATACTAAGTGATTGTACAAATACTTGCCGTCGGCTTAGTTACTACTGTCAAGTTACGTTCTTTTAGATGTTGCAAAATCACCTGCAAGCAAATCACTTGTGATCCTTTTATGAATCTCGTCTATCGACTTTATTCATTTAAACCGCAGCTACGTTGTCTTGTTCCAGATCATATTTAACCTAACCACACCTTCGTCGCAACTGCGTTGTTCCGTATCGTATCTTATCTAAAAAACCTACAGCTTTGTCGCAGCTACGTTGTCCCGTATCAATCATATCCAAAATAACCGCAGCTTGTCCCGTCAACGTCACAGTTGCTTTGTCCAGTTCAATGTATGACACGGGTATGTGGGTTTCGATGCCATTCCGAAATACGTGTTTTATCCTTAACTAATGACGGATGTCCCTTTACGCTACATTTTACTATCTTTTTGATGTCACACTAATTTATTGAGACTTAAACCTTTTCAAAATCAACACTCCCCCAAAGATTTAGACTCAGCGTATCATCGCAGTTGCGATGTCGAAATAGCATAGTATGGCAGCATAGCAACGCATCAAACCGGCTAGTTATCTAGTTTCACTATATCCCAATGTTGGACTAGCGCAGCATGGAAGTATCGCAATGCAACAGCTCAGCTAGTCACCTAGTCCCACTGCATCCCTACTATATTTTAGCTCAAGAGCAAAAATAGCTTAAGTGACCATATCAGTGATCATTTTTGCATCTGGCAAACAGCATAATTTGATCACATTGGAAAACACTTTTTCTCATACAAAGTGTAATGTTACATCTATGTGCTTACTCTTGAAGTGATGACTCGGGTTAAAGGCAATGACAAATGCTGCCTAGTTATCACACCAGATCACTTGTGCACCAACCTGCAAGTATCCCAATTCTTACAACATGAATTTTACCAATAGGATTTATTTGAGGCTCGAGCTTGCTGCAATGTACTCTGACTCTATCGTCGACTGTGTTGTGACTTTTTGAAGTTTGCTGCTCCAACAGCAAATCCTGTTCCCAATTTGCAGAACGAATCCAGTGGTGGATTTTCTACTTGGCATGTTGCCATAGCTTACATCACTCCATGTTTGCAGCTTTGCTTCTCCTCCGCCTAGTGTGAGTTTTGCAAGTTTGAGGCAACCGGTGACTTAGAGGAAGACGAAAAAGCACCGGCAGTTGCCATAATATTCAGATTACAAAAGAGGAAACTCTCACGGAAACCACAAAATGACCGACTTCACAATGAAGCCTCAAGCAAACCAGACCCATACGAGGTTTGCAAAATTGCCACAATATAAATAGTATAACAAAAAAACCACATGCAGAATTTCGCAGGGTTCTGCCAAAATATCAAAATGATCTTGCAATTCATAAAGACACAAAAACTGCTTTGCAGTTTTCCATTCAATGAATTCCTAACTCTAAAATATTCTAAGTCCTACATATACAAAGTGAACCTACAGCTGATCTACACCCTACCACAACTACCGTGGTGTGTCGGTACACCAACATTAATCAAACTAAACCCAGCCATCTACCGTACAAGTATTTACATCAATCCTTAAAACTAGCCGCTGCTAAAGTACGCAGTCAAAGTTAGTCCGTTGAAATGACAGCTCGGTCAATATTTCTCTTTCAAAAATGACGGCTTACTCTGTCCGTTGTCCGCGTATTCATTCATCACCGAAGATGAACCTCCACGTGTAAATCTGGTCCCTCAAGTAAATATGTACTTTGTCAAGCAACTCAACGAAGCTTGACATCCCCACGGACCGACACGTGTACATAGAGTGTACCAAATCTGTGAACTCCCTTTGGGGTTACTTACCACACCACATCTTGTCTACCTCAACTCAGTCTGTACACAAAACCGGCTAAGTCTAGACTCTCTTTCTCACACACGAGATATACAGAGAACTAAAGGTTTCCAAAACCAACACTCCCCTAAACCTTTAGACTCTCTCAGACACTAAGTCCACATGCCTCTCTACAAAACTTCAACTTACGTGCAGGTAAATGCTTAGTCATCATATCTGCTACGTCTCTCTTACAAAATGCAACTTTATATCAATGTGCTTGCTTTTGAAGTGATGACTTGGGTTAGATGTAATCGCTATAGCAGTCTGGTTGTCACACCACACTATTTGAGGTCCAGATTGCAACTAGTGAAGTTCTTGAAGGAGAGACTTTGTTGATTTTGGAAAGCTTTAAGTCTCGGAAAATTAGTGTGACGGCAAAAAGGTAGTAATCTGTAGTGTAAGTTTCACAAGGACATGCGTCATCACTTGATGCAGTTCAGGACAAAGCAAATGCGACGCCAACGGAACAGCGGAGCTGCTATGCAGACAGAGCAGCGTATCAGCGCAGTTCATATTCAGGCAGAGCAGTGTTGATATTTCAGTATTTTCTAGGTCTTTATAGAAAAAGAGCAAAGGCAGTCTGTCCCTGACTCCCTTCTCCAAGCCCCCACACTTGTTGTAGTCATTGAAGGCTGGAAAGGGAGCTAGAGCCATGGCTGTGTAAACTCTCCAGAGAGACAAGAGTAGATAATGATAGGTTTTACTAAAATGTATCTTTACGGACCCATGGTTTGATCCTGGTACTTGACGTCTGTCGAGACTCTGACACCCGGTAGCTTTAACCTATAGCCTAGGATCATTGCTAGAATATATAGGGTACGATAAATATTTAAACAGCAATACGTAACATCTTTCATTTAACTGATTACGGGACGGGAGCTAGTACGCACGAATTCCGGACCGCACGGAATTATCGAAACAAAATTCTTTTCGACGGCTAAGATTAAATTCGGGTATTCATCGAACGGCGGTGGTAGGAGCCGAGATTACGGATGAGGCGTTTTGGCGTTTTTCGGACGCCACCACTCCGGATGACACGTGACGAAATCGTACGGGTTTGCGGAATTCTCGGAGTACAAGACAACAAATCCGGATGTGACAGATGTCACCTATATGGCCTTGTCGTACAGTTACCATACAGAAAGTACACCGGCACCTGTACTTTTCTGTACGGTACAGTCCTGTGATTGGAGCCATACGTCAGTAAATAGAGTTTTAGAGGAGAGATAAGACTTAGAATATTTTGGGTAGATAGTCGCCTCTTTGTGAGAGTACCTTGTATAAATGGCAAACTTTGGTCAACCATAACTATCAGTTTACTTGACCATTTTCAGTGATTCTTTTTGCTGCGGACTCAAGGGAGTGCGCGCTACACGGGGGTGTAGTTGGTTAGGGTTTTTGTTTGCAAGGGTGGCTGCATTTCTAAGGGAAAGTCAAAGTGGGTGAATGTGACCAAATCTCATATTCTAACTTTGCATTCTGTGGTGGAACTGAGCACACAGAAAGTGTTATTGCACAGGGTGAATCTATATTGGGGTTCTGACTGTCAAAGAGGCAGTCATTTGGGTTTATATCAAGTTAGGAATCGGCACTATCTAGATTAGCTTCTTTGTATCTGTCTACTCTGAGGGCCAATGGAGGTCTCAAAGTTTCAGGTTATGGGCCAACTATCTAGGGTGCCTATGTTCGATGGAACAGACTTCACTTATTGGGAGTTTACTATGTAGGGATTGTTTTTCGAGAAGCACTTATGGGGAACTGTTTCGGGACAAGTGAGATGTCCGCCACCTGGCTTTGGAGGAGCTTACTATAGAGAATCATCTGTGGCTGCCCAGAATATCAACCGGAGTTCAGATGCAACGGAAGGTGAAGGGAAAAACCTTTCGGTGGATGGGGAAATAGGGGAGAAGGAAAAAGGGACACCTATGGTGAGGCGAGCTAGGCTCTCAGCTATGGTACCACTTGTAGGGATTAAAACTTAATAAAATGACAGAAAAATATGGGAATACAAAAACACTATAGCAAAACATCTCATACTTAGATATGTGTCTAAGTCCATAGCTATCACTCTTTTAAGTCTAACCAAGTCTTCAGAGATATGGGAAGCACTAAGTCAGATTTATAAGAGTGAGACTATTCAGAGGCAGCAATTAGTAAAACAGGAAATAGAGGCCTATGTTTATAAAGGCGGTAGCATGATAGAGATTTGCAATGATATTGCTGCGTTATATGTTGAGCTTGCTAGTGAGGGATATGTAGAATCTGAGGAGAGAAAGATTAATACACTACTCATGAAACTCCCAGATGAGTACGAAAACATCATTTGTCGTATGCAGGCAATTGATGGTTCCTCATGGACTTGGAGCTTTACCATGAGGATAATTCTTGTGAGGGAAAGCACTTTGGAGCTTCGTAGGGGAAGTGACAGGGTGAATGCATTTACAGCTGGTGGTGATTGGCGGAAGCGTGATGAGAGGAACGGCGGTGATTGGCGGAAGCGTGATGAGAGGAACGGTGGTGATTAGCGGAAGCGTGATGAGAGGAAAAAAGACAAAGGTAAACCTTATCGGAACTTTGGTGGAAAGAGAGGGAGAGGAAAAGAAACGGGGCTTTGAAAAAGGGGGTTTGCTTCTTTTGTAGGGAACTGGGTCATTATATGGAGGAATGCCCTTGTTTGGAAAAACTTAGAAGTTGGAATGTGGATGAGGAGGAAGAAGGGGAAGAGGAGAAAGAGGATGAAGATATTTTAGAGCTTCTCCAAATTAGTAGTATGGGGAAGAGAGAAAAGCACACAAAAATTCCACGAAAGCAACAGTGTGCTTTTGGAGGTAAAAGGGAAGTAAAGAGAGAGGAGGTACTTGAGGATGTCGAGGAGTGTAGAGTGTATGACTTAGAAATGAGAAAGTCAGATCTAAGATCCATAAGTGAAAACGGGAAAGATAAAATTAATGAGGATAATTTTATAGATAATAGTGAAACAGAAAACTGGTCGGAAAGGGAGACTTCAACGGATTCCGAGGAAAGGGGAGAAGTGAAACTCGAATAGGTTTTAAAGGATAGGGAAGTAGAGAAATATTTGATATAAGGTTTAGGGGAGAAGAAATATTTATTGGGAATTAAATTAGAAAGTGATAGTGGAAAGAATTCCATGGGAGAGAGTGAGGGAAGTTCAGAAAATGGGGTAATTATCATGGATAAAAACATGAGTACGGAAGATGTAGATCTTATGAGGAACTTAGTGGGGACTAGTGTTTTTTGGGAATATTTGGGGGTGGATGGATTTGACATCACTACTTGGTGTGATGTCGCTTGTGAAGATGTGCCTGTAAAAGGGTTATCATCCGGGTATGTGTTGCAGGTTGGGGATGGGGCTGACTGTTGGAAATGCAAAAGGGAAAGTAGATTCTAGTTGGATGAAAAAGGGAGGAGGTGGATAAAATCTTTGATCGGATTTATGATAAGTGGGGTGCTAAATGAAATGTGTGATGCAATTATTATTTCAGTTCATCTAATGCATTGTTTTAAATACAAGAGTATTTTTCTTAAGTTTTATAAAATGAAAAAGAAAAAGAAAAAAGAAATAGGGGAAGGAGTGTTTGTTTATTTGTTTGTAAGAGTTGAAAGGAAGTAGACTAGAAAATAAAGGGAGTGTTGATATTTGAGTATTTTCTAGGTCTTTATAGAAAAAGAGCAAAGGCAGTCTGTCCTTGACTCCCTTCTCCAAGCCCCCACACTTGTTGTAGTCACTAAAGGCTGGAAAGGGAGCTAGAACCATGGCTGTCTAAACTCTCCAGAGAGACAGGAGTAGATAATGATAGGTTTTAATAATATGTATCTTGACGGACCCAAGGTTTGATCTTGGTACTTGACGTCTGTCGAGACTCTGACAGCCGGTAGCTTTAACCTATAGCCTAAGATCATTGCTAGAATATATAGGGTACGATACCTATTTAAACAGCAATACGTAACATCTTTCATTTAACTAATCACGGGACGGGAGCTACACGGAAATGAATTAGTACGCACGAATTCCGGACCGCACGGAATTATCGAAACAACATTCTTTTCGACGGCTAGGATTAAATTCGGGTATTCATCGAACGGCGGTGGTAAGAGCCGAGATTGCGGATAGGGCGTTTTGGCGTTTTCCGGACGCCACCACTCCGGATGACACGTGGCGAAATCGTACGGGTTTGCGGAATTCCCGGAGTACAAGACAACAAATCCGGATGTGACAGATGTCACCTATATGGCCCTGTCGTACAGTTACCGTACAGAAAGTACACCGGCACCTGTACTTTTCTGTACGGTACAGTCTTGTGATTGGCGCCATACGTCAGTAAATAGAGTTTTAGAGGAGAGATAAGACTTATAATAGTTTGGGTAGATAGTCGCCTCTTTGTGAGAGCACCTTGTATAAATGGCAAACTTTAGACAGCCATAACTATCAATTTACTTGACCATTTTTAGTGATTTATTTTGCTGCTCACTCAAGGGAGTTTGGGCTACACACGGGTGTAGTCGGTTAGAGTTTTTGTCTACCAAGGTGGCTGCATTTCTAAGAGGAAGTCAAAGTGGGTGAATGTGTCCAAATCTCCTATTCTAACTTTGCAATCTGTGGTGGAACTGAGCACACAGAAAGTGTTATTTCACAGGGGTGAATCTATATTGGGGTTCTAACTGTTAAGGGGTCAGTCATTTGGGTTTATACCAAGTTAGGAGTCGACACAATCTACATTAGCTTCTTTGGATCTGCCTAATCTGAGGGCCAATGGAGGTCTTAGAGTTTCAAGCAGCGCAGCAGTGACGTTGCGATGCACAAGAAAAGCGTAGCTGCCGTTACGTTGGATATAATCCGTACAGACAACGCAACTATTGTTATCTTGGATATGATTCGGTACAGGACACGGAAGCCACGGGTGATATAAATGTGATTCGGTACAGGACAACGCAGTTGCGGTCTATATGAATCGCGTCAACGGACGAGATTCATAGGAATATCATAAGTGACTTAGCCAACAAGTATTTGTGCAATCACTTAATATGGATTCTGAGTAATATTGATTGTACGATGATAGATTGGGTTGACAGGATTTGGAACACGTAGATCTCAATAGATGGGTTGATTTTGGACGTACCTCCCAGGTATACTTGTATCGGCGGTACAACGCCAAGAGTATAAGACTTAGGACTTAGAACATTTCATGTATCCAGACTTCCAAGTAGTAAACTGCAGACAATTTTTGGGAAACTTCTGAGTATTATATCTTGAGTGTTGTCGGGTCAATTATGCTAAAACTTTAGGAGTTGTCATTGTTTGTACTACTCTATATTTTGATAGTGTTTTGTGAGGTTTGGATGCTTGTATAAGATTTGGTGAGCACTTGAAAACAGTTGTTTGATAGATTTTTTGATAGCTTCTGAGAGTGTATCATGTCTACTTCTACTATTACAGCTGCTCCTCCACCTACACCGGTGGTGTCGTGCATGAGAGGCAAGCAAGCAAACATGCATCACAACCAGCAAAGTCATGCTCACAAACATATACAACAACGGAAATAAATATGAAAAGTCAATAAAATATATACACCATGAGAAGGAACAAAGGTGAAAATGACCCAAGAAAGAAGGGAAAGAATACTCCCCTAGAGTGAAGTGAACCAATAATTTATGCTAAGCCAGGAGGTAGCCACTAGGCTCTCTGGTCTTTATCACATTCCCTACAAGAGTTATCCCGTTACGACAGCAAAGCAAGAAATATTCCAACCGGAACAAGGGAAAATCCAAATCCGATCAAAAATACACTCCTTTCAAGCCAACCGAAATACAAACAAGACACAAACACACAACCCAACCGTTAAGCTGCCCGAGGAAGGCAAAGCAAGGTACGGATGTGCTCCCCCACGATCTCCAATCCCACACTTCCACCCAAAGACAAACTTTGGAGGGAAACCTTCCGGACGTGGCCTTAGGCCGTGTGGATTAAAAACGAGGGCAGAAAAACAAGGAGAATAGTCTTACTCTATCTAGCCTCTACAGCTAGCTAGCAAGGAGAAGAAA
>JBBHKE010002961.1:0-72492 GCA_037447655.1 Zygnema cylindricum
TCCTTTTTTTTGTTTGGACGTGAATCGCCATTGACGTCATCTCGCGTCAACAGAAACGTCGCGATATGATTCATGTTGCCGTACGATTAGTCGCCGATGACTCAAATCCGTCCATACCAAACCATCGGTAAAAAGGGGGGCGGACGTTTCGTCAAAGTTCCAAAGAAGATTTAAGTTTACATTTTTTTACGTTCTATTTTAGATGATTTTGATTGGCTATTTGATAATGGGTTAGCATTTAAAAAAAATTCGTTACAGTACGGATCATTCATTCGGGACACGACTTCCTGTTTTTTTAAAGTCGGATTTCTGCATTCTGAAAAGGTTTTTCGGAAAAGAAGATGATTTACCACAGTTCAAGTTTTGACGCCCTTGACCGTATGTTTTGTCCGTCGCTACGCTCCAAATCGTATATTTTGTCCGTCACTACGCTCCAAATCGTATATTTTGTCCGTCACTACGCTCCAAAAAGGTTGACAGCCGAGCGGTCGACCTGTTTGGCGCCCCTGTTTTTGTTGTTTTGCGGAATGAATGGTACAAGATCATTCGTTTCCTCATCTCATTCATCATCCATTTCTAGTGTGAATGCAGCAAATTTCCCAACGTAGCACCTACATTTCATTATGTTACACAGTTGTGCTACGTCATGGTGGTCCATAGACTGAACCATTTAGATTGTGCGTCGTCAGATTCATCTAATCGAGCGGTTCGCGCGACGCCTCACGTTCTGTGACGTTACACCTTATCACAATCCGATTACACCAATGTTTCGCAAAACACACAACACACTTTTTTTTGATAAATATACACCAGATTTTCGCAAAGCACACTTTTTTTGATAAATTTACAGCAGTTTTGCACAAAATACACCGTTTTTTTGATATATTTATTCCAATATTTTTCCAAACACACTTTACTTTGATAAATTATTACCAGTTTAGATTACAAAACACACCTTATTCTTATAAATATACACCAGTTTTTCGTGAAACACACCCTTTTTTGGTAAAATTTACACTAGGTTTGTGCAAAAACATATTTTTTTGATAAACGCGTTTTCCTTAAAACCCACAAAACACCTTTTTTTGTTAGATTTACACCAGTTTTGCGCAGAACACACCTTTTTTTTTATAGATATACACCATTTTTTTGCAAAACACACCTTTTTTGATAATTAACTCCTAGTTTTTCGCAAAACACAATTTTCTGATGAATTTACACCAGTTCCCTAAAACACACTTTTTTGATAAATTTACACCATTTTTGTGCAAAACACACCTTTTTGATTGATTTGCACCACTTTATTGCATAACACACCTTTTCGATAAATTTCCGCCATATTTTTGCAAAACACTCCTTTTATTGATACATTTACACCAGTTTTGCGCAAAGCACACCTGGTATAAATAGATTACTCCAGTTTCTCACAAAACGCACCTTTTTTAAAAAAAGTTTACACTAGTTTTTCGCGGAAATAATTTTGAAGGACAAAATGTTTTGCATTCTCAATGTCTGTTAGCTATCCAAAACAAATTGAGAAAAAAAATTCACGGACAGCAAGGGGAACGGCACGTCATCACTATTTTGTTTGGAGTGGCCCACATTTCAACTTCCAATTTTATGGTCCTATGTTGTGTATGTCTCAAAGCTCCCCAATTCCCTTCTTCAACTGCCGGAAGTTCCTCATGAGTACAGCCATACGTCATCGAAAGATAATCGCTAATGAATGTAAGAACCTTATTGGGGTAACTTCAGTTGAAGGATGCGGTCGACTTTCCTCCTCTCCTGCTTGGCTTAATGCTGCACCAACCTCTGCCTCACTTCACTTGACGTTTCCACTATTTTTTGTAGCATTCGCTAACCCTAGCTCAGTCGCACGCTTCACTTTCCGTGCTACACTGTTTGAAAACGAGTACACTATACCATACAAACCATTTATCACAAATTATCAAAGATTTTTGCCACAATTGAAACGCCTACATTTATCAATCACCACAATAAATATCGTGGGTAAATCTGGATTTGAGGACTCTAGGATGACGGACACTACATTAGGTTCAGACAGTCTGTCTCTGAGAGTAGAAGCATTTGGCAATTAAAATATCAGCAATTTATGCCTCGGAAATTTTGTTACCTTGATAGCAATTTAACTAAGACATGGCAAGATTGTAGCTGGTTAACAGTCGAAATCGACAGAACAATGTAAACTTCAATTCATTTCGCTATGGCTGGTCAAACCAGCCACTAGAGAAAAAAAATGGACGAGTCGAACAAAAGTACGGTCCAAAAGCTTGGATTCGCCAAAGTTGAAGACTAAAGTACGTTGCCATGGCATGAAATTGAAAAAGAAGTGCAAAAGAAAGAGAAACCGGCACCTTTCATCAACAGATATTGAAAGTTACAAAGCACAAATCATGAAAAAAACAATACAAAATTAGTAAGCGTTACCCTTCAGTCAAAATTTCCATTTGTAGCCGCTAAACTGTCAAACTTGAACATCTGACCTCGATTTCACTGAGGATACCCAAACGTATTGTGGCAATTTGGCGATTGCAAACCATCACTGCCCGTAAACCTGTTCCTACAAAATACTAGAGGTTTCTCCTAATCAATCGTGAGGTGAAATATATGCAACAATTTAACGGGGTGTGCACACAACCCGTTACACCCGTGATACGTAAATTTGACAATAGTGGCTCATGAGTCGTCTGCTAAAACACATTGGATGAACTACAATGGTCTACGACACTAGGAGACCATACTGCTAAGGGAAAAAAGACAGTATAAAAAACGATTGGAGCATCGACGTGCCCAGATTGCAGGATTCAAGGGAAAAAACAGCCAGGACTTCTGACTGGTAGAGAGTTTTTTAGGGCTAACTCCATTGCACGACAAGGAACAAATTGACTCCCTGCAGTTTTCGATGTTGACCATAGGTTTGCGTTGGTTGGAGACTCTCCCTTGCCGCACGCTACGTCTCCAACAAGCTGCGAGGAAAAATGGCGTCCCTCTTTGAAACAAAAAGTGAAGACCCCCAAGGACAGCACTTATAACAAAGAAGTGTAGCCCGTTTTCCAATTTTCGCGGATCGGTATCTCTCCTCCAGCAATTCTAAACAAAAGCTCGTACCAATACCTTGCTTTTGAAAGATGTATGGCCAAGCTATGGATATATAAAAAAGGTTTCGAATTGTAAATGTACCCATGATGGTGTTCCTTTGCCCCGAAATCCCAAAGAATAAAACATTTAGTTACTATAATTAAGAAGGCCAGTTCTGACGCTCCCGGAACTTTGCCTCGATCTCATCAAACATAATGGTTGGACGACCAGCTCCATTTTGCCACTCCAAAAGCTCCACCTGCCAGAAACCATTTCCAGAAACTGCTAAGAGACGACCTTTGCAAGTAAGTAAATGATGCAGCATTCTATTTTTTTATATTCAGGGCAGCATGGAGAGATACAGATAAGGCAGGTGAAACAACAGGAAAGAACAATATGTACCTCGGTGAACGGTTTGTTTGAAACGTACTGCCCATCCACCGTATATTCTCCGTCCCCAAAATCAACCACAAGCGTCATAGCCTGTCCCACTGAACGTTTTCGTGGGGCACCTGAAATAAGATGGGTTTAAAACAACAGAAAGGTTTGAGGCCAGAAGTCCGAGTCAAATTTCAAGTAGCCTTTGGAATGAAGGTTGTATGAGACAGGAAACAGAAAAAGAGTGCCATGGAAATTATGGGAAGAAAACTGGAATGCTGCAGAGTGGCGGAAGCCCACCTGTAATACGAGCCATACGATAACCAGTACCACTTGGGTCCTCCTGTCTCTTCCCAAATCGGAGACGAACAAAATAACCCTTGACTTTCCCCGCAAAAGAAGGTAATTCCGCCCATCTGACAAACCAAACATTACCCAATAAAAATCGGGCAAATTAGAGCAGCCTTCCCCCTTCAGAGAATTCAATTTTCTTGAGAAAAAAACTAGCGTTTTCTCCAAACCCATATTGTTACACTATATTCTGTCCTATTCAAGCATCCAGCAGAACATTTCAATTCCCATTCCAGTTCAAATAAACTTCTCATCTCCTATCAAACAAGTCATGTACAAATGTACAATAATTGCTTAAGCTCAAAACCACCAGCATGAACATTGGAATGCAAATTACAAACAAGTAAAACATTGCGTATACATACAACTGATGTCATGGGCAAGCTTACAGCACTAATATTTCGTCATCCGATACCATACAACTGCCAAGTCCTGTCCTTGTTTCGAAGACCTAAGAGTCTGTCCCTCACTCACTTGAGCAAATCTTTCCTCAAAAGCCGGATTGATTCGACACCCTCCAGCAAACCAGCAGGTTTCTCTGAAGTGGGATTAAGATTATTTGGCATCCTGCTAGTCTTCTCAGCTTCCAGGCCCGCATCTAAACCCTCCCCATCCAAAATCTCTTGCTCCTGTTTCTCCCTGGATTGCCAATTTTGCTCTCTTACAATCGTCCCATCAGGAGTAAGCCCTGGGTCATTCCTCTCATCTCTTCCCAAAAAATCCACTTCTTTTAACCTTCTTCTTTCCCAAGCTGATGACCGTTCCCCACCGTTACGGCTAGCCGTTCTTTCTTCACCTTTCCAGTCATTCTCACCCCATTTTTTAGAACTTTTCTTGCCACTGTCCTCTCTCCCTTCTAAATCTGCCTCTGTGGCCGACAAGTTTCTAGCAGTGACCTCTTCCTCACAGCCTCCACCTTCTGTGAACCTGCCCCCTTTTTCTGCAGAATGCCTGCAATTTTCCCCATCAAACCTATGGAAACTGCACTTCTCACAGACAATTGGTAAAACCCCACTTGCAGAGCTATGCCCTCCGTGTTCGGAAGTGACACATAAATTATTGCTGCAAAGCGAGAGCATTTCATGGCCAATAAGATTCCCCTCTCTTCTTTGTCCCGATGAAGACTCTCGTTCTCGAACTTTGGCTGCTGCTTCCGAGCATGTAAGCACACAATCCGCTCCACAGTGTCCAATTTCCAGACATCGAAGGCAAACTGGTTGCTTAGTAGAAGAATTCCCACCGAGAATATCAGATTGATTCTCTAACACAGTACCTCTTGTCGCAGATGTTGGTCGGAGTTCTATTCGTTGTTGCGAGCCAGGGGAAAAGGCGGGGACAACCTGAGAAGAAAGGTCAGAGGAAGGTCCAGTGGTGGGACTCGGACCTGAGCCAAGAGACGCTTTTGAAGTGACATTGATTTCCATAGCCATCGCCCTTTTCACAAGCATAGGTAGCTCACAGTCTCTTGTCTCAGAACAGAGAACAAGAGGGTGACCAGGCAAATTACAGAATGGACAGGCATGCCCTTCCTCAAATGATCGTACGGCGCTAGGGGCCCTTGTGTTTAATGCAAGATGAGCCGAACTCGCCAGAGACAACTGTCCAGATGAATCTCCCCCGGCACCATATTCTTTTAAGACTGCTGCCCGGCTGCAAGCACTTTCTAACCGCCAAGCCCTCAAAGAAGCCTGACTTGCCGCATACTCGGCCGCCCCGAGCCCACGGAGACACTCCTCTCCTGACCCATTATCTGCTTCCTTCTGTGCAACCATCATGCAACCTAAAGGTCCAAATGGATGACCACTATTGCCCATTGTTCCTTGCAATTGGCGGATAACCCCACTAAATCCGGATCTTCCCAAAGAACCTCGTAAAAAAGGCCCTTCAGCAAAAGGTTGAGGCATCCTTATACCTACACCAGAGTTAGGTTTCTCTGACATCTTTTGCACATCTGTTTGATACCGCAAGTATGAGTTGTAAAGAGGTGCTCCCCTAGCTCCACCTAAATTTCCATCTGAAGGCTTATCACTACCTGCCATGGGGCTTTGAGCAAGTAGAGAGTTGTTCTGCTGTCCCTTTGCCGCTTGAAACAATTGTTTATCACCAGCTTGACTGCTGCCTTCTGCAAGATCCCCACTACCAGTTCTGAGGGAAGCCTTACCAGAAGGGCCCATAAAGCGACCAATCCAGCGATCTCGAAGTCTGTCCTCAGCAGTCACACCAGATGCAGGCATGGATGACGATACAATGCCAGGCAATGGAGTCGAAGAAAGTTTCCCAATCGCCGTTACTGTGGTTCCTGTTCCAGTCGTCCCACTCAGGCCTTCTCCTGTATTGGGAGACACCGATGGGAGTCCATCTCCTTGCTGACTTCTATTAATGGCTTGTGCAGTGTTGCCAGCTGACACTGCCCAGCTACCTGCCTGTTGACCAACAATATGGACACCATTTCCCTGTCTCGAGACTGGACCTAACCTTTGCTGCCATCCTCTTCCCCTTGCCAATTCTTGCAATTCCTCTCCATCCACAGATGTTTCACGGGGTCCTGCTAACTGCCCTTCTGCCTCTGGGTAGAGAACCTGTTCAACCTGTTCCGACCAGAGAGGTGATGCTGACGGCACTACTTGAATACCATGACTGCCCTGATTCTGAAATGCTCGACCTGCTCGGTAAGGTTCATCTGAATCTCCCCCGCGAAGGACCTGCTCGTCAGTGCCTCCACTTCGGCTCTGTACTGCTGGAACTTCCACATCCCCAGGATGGAGACGTGCAGTCCGGCGTGGAGGTACAGTAGTCACTGGAGCAGATGCATCAACAACTCTAAGGATATCTCTCTCCCCTTCCAAAACATTTGCAGCTGGTAAAGGCATGTCTCCCTCAGCAACCATATCTGCCCGTCTCCCGCCCTCTCTTGCCACTACATCTGATGCTGCAACATTGCCTGCCCCATCTCTTGTAATTCCTTCAGCTGTCATATCTCTTTCTGTTTCGCCATGGAGGGAAACCAAAAGATTGTCACCAACCCGAGTTGCAACTAAACCTGAACAATTCTCCATCCTTCCAAGAATCGGATTATCTCCATGAGTACGAGTATCAGGTATCACCGTCTCTTTTGCAACATCACCAGCAACTGACTGACAGAAAGGAGCACTGATACCTTTCTCTTTGTCCCCGTGCTGAGCACCACTGTCACCGCCCACTAGGGTGGTGTTCCTTTTCAAACCCAACTCTCCTCCTGCACCAGTAGCCCCAAGCCTTGTTGCTTTTCCCCTCTGTACTGCTTTTACCCAGCCACGAAAGGAGCCAAAACCAGGCAATGATTCCTTCTCTGACGTTCCAACTTTCGCAGCATCACCAGCAGCCAATGGAAGGCTCGTCCTGCTTGGAAACTGCTCTCTCAAAAAGCCGTTCGTCTCTTCTTTCTTAAAAGACACTGCGTCTGTGAAGTGTCGAATTACTGTGAAGCCCTTGCTTGTGCAGTCACTCCTGTGCTTCTTTGATTTTTTATTCCTGCTGCCACTCCACTGGTCCTGATCTTGTCCCCCATCCCTACCGTTTCCTCTTCCTGGGCCTGAGCTTTGTCCTTTCTCATACGACGCACCAGCGAGATGTTTTTCGCCTCTCTTCTTGTCGTCACGCCTCCTTTCCTCTCTTCTTCTCTCTCTGCATTTCCGTTTTTCCTCATCAAAATTTCCAGTAGAGTTCTGCTGATTGCTTTCAGATGCCTCCTGGTGAAGTTTCATGGGCTGATCAAAACCACCAGATTCATTGCAAGCTTTATCCAACCCTGTTGATCCTGCGCCTTCTTCGCATGAAGGCTTTCCCTTACCTGACACACTCACTATCTCTGCATCCTCTACCATTTCCCCTGGAGGATGGCTGAACCTAGCTTCGCCATTTGCTCCACTGAAGGTATCGCATGCCTTAACTATGCCCTTCTCTTTTTCTGTGCTAACAATTACCCGATTCCTTAAGTCTTCATTCTCAGATGCTCCAAGCTGAGCAGAATGGCCACAGTTTCGATTTGGTAGGCTAGGTCCTCCACTAACCGCCAGGACAGGCACCTCTCCGAAAAGTTCATTTCCATCTGCAATAACCTTCTGTCTCTTCGCAGGTCCTGCCAGGCATGACACCCAACGGTCAAAAGACCAGCTGTGCAATACAGTTGCATAAAAGAATTTAGCATTCAAATGTCAACCATAACTGTGTGAAAAAGTAACACCTGAGGGAAGGAATGCAATTGCACACATGATAACATTTAGATTTGCAACTGACCTTGCAGATCCTGCGACAACCTTGAAGGCTGTAGGTGGGTTGGAAAGGTAGGGTTCATGGCAACTCTGTTGCCAGCTGCAGTCTCCCATGCATTCAAACTCGGTGCTCTCAGAAGCGTCAGACTTGTCGGACTTCCTCTACCCCCTTGCCGTTCAGAAAATTCGAATGAAGAGTGGTTTGGACTGAACCGCCTCGCCGCATGAGCACTCGAGGGGGAACGAAAATCGAATCCTACCCTGCGAGCAGACACTTCATCTGAGCCGTCTACTGGTGGCCAGGTAGAATGCCCTCCCTCTGGGAGAAAGGGTCCAGGTGGTTGACTCGGGCCTTGAACAGAGCTCCTGTCGCCAAACCAGCTGCCAGTCAGAGGCTGGTTACTAGGGCCAACAGGAGCTTCCAAGACCGAGCTTCCACCCTCAACTCTTGATGACGGAGTCCACGGTACTGGAGAGAAACTTCCATCCCCAGGAAAGCTGCCTTTCAAATAATCCTGAAAGTCAAGCATACCTTTGCTATGACCCTGAGGAGAACCATTTCCATAGGCGGGCGACAACGTTGCCTTCTGGACCAGTGAACCAGTCAATTCGGTGAATTCACCTGGTGTGCACGTGGAAGCTTTTTTATTGTTTTCCATGCTAATCAATATCACAGACTACTTTTTTGCCTGTGAAACCCTGCCCCTCATCCTTGATTATCTATTCTTGATTGGCTGCATGTGGGCAAGAAAGCGGGATATCCCCACTTTATCGTGGAAGAAGGCTGCAGTAAAACCTGCTATTGGAAGCAATAAAGAAACAAATTTCAAATTAACTTTGCCATTTACAAACACGTCATCCCGACTCAGGTGGAAACAATAATCAATAGCTATGAACAAATTCCTTGACCTTAAAGAAACTGTGATGTAAAAAATATCTCTGCAACTTTTCATCAGACAATTTAAAGAAAAGTCAAGAGATGTTTGAATCTAACACATGCTCAGGCTGTGAAGAAAAGGTTTGCTCTGCGGACCATCAACAACCCTCTGTTGAGATATCATCCTCGAATGCATGACTAATATTCAAAAACTGATCACATTTACAATCAACAAGATTGAATCTTGTACCTCGTTCCAAAAGCTTGAAAAGCGAGATGTCAGCCCGCTGACTTGCAGAACTTCTAACCGTCCAAACCTACATAGAAAGACCTGCTGTAACACTGATTTAAAGGAGAGCCAGAATCCCAGATAAGTATAATAAGACTTACTTCAGAGCTAAAGGGTGAAAACTTCGACAGTAGGTCGCATAAACGAATGCTTTCAAACTACAGACAAATGTAGACTAACAGATACTCTTGTCAGCTGTTCACCTCATGGAAAAAGAAAACATAGATGCCTTCGGCAACCAAAGGAAAATACATTATGCTTACATACAATGTAAGTCTCGGAATAACCCTACTTACCGAATTTTCTGACAGTAGCAAGCACTTTTCTTCGTTAAGGGTTCAATCCCAACGGAGAGTGAAGCAGCAAATCATTCTCGACAAAGGGTCATCACCATCGTTCTCTCCCATGAGGTTGGAGGCTAAGTGGCAAGCATAAAAGCTTCAAATCGTCATAAATGCAATGATAAAATCAATATACACAAGAAGTTTTTAAGCCGAAGTTTTTAAGTAATTGACGTAAGAGTGACAGACCTCTGAAGTTAGATTATTAGCATCAAGTGATGCAATAAAACGACCTACAATACCCTAACATAGAAAACCGTTAATCAGGAAACCATGATTCAAAACACAATCGTTTGGAGTAAAATCTATCCAAACCAAGCCGTATGTAAGACCCTGGGAGTTGAACAATGCTAATCCCATAGCGCAGAGGAATAGGCACAACCTGCTGACGTATCCAGCAGACAGCAGCTGACACGTCTACAATATTTGGCCTTCTCAATCCTGCAAACCCTAAAGTGCAAAATCAATAGAAAAGAATCAAAAACGTACTATGACAATGAGAGGTACGGCGAGGAGAAAAGTGCTATGTGCACCCACTTTTCGGTCTTCCTGACTCTTTATCCCATGGGAACAGTGAATAAATAGCTGTTTTTACGGGTTCCGGGACCGGTCTATGCATGCGAAAACAATTTTGTGCACTCTTTCAGTACAGTTTTAAATTCCACAATCGAGGGTTGGGTCGTTACTGTAGTTCTCGAGTTAAAAGTAAAACCACTCGCCACGTTGCAGCATTTTTTCCTTTCCCGATATCGGTTTTATAAAAACATCTGGGACGTTCAAAAGTGACTGAACGCTCCAGATTTTTAAAAGCATGCAATGGAACGCATCGCTAGTTCAGTGATTCCGCACCTAAAACGGACAGGGCCGCCCATGTTTTATGAATTCTTACAAAATCATCAAGATATGACACTTTGGACCAATGATATTTTACAAAGTTTACGCCCATTGGTCCGAAACCACTGGCATCACATGGGCAGGAGCATAGTCACGCTAAAATCTGTCCTATGAAAATGTCCATCCAGTAGTGTTGGGTATCGGGTAGTTTCATATCGCGATAATTTCGATATTCGATATATCGAATATCGATCGAGCAGATTCCTCGATATATCGTACCGGGACCAACATGAATTATCGCGATATATATCGCAAAAATTGCGTGTCCGTACAGTCATAGTACGGAAACCGTACGAAAAAGCGTACGAATAATCGTACGGAAAATCGTACGGATATCCCCCCTCCCCCCCCCCCCCCCCCCCACACTGAGCGCTCAGTGGGGGGGGGGGGGGGGTTTAAATTATAAAATTTTCATTTTCGATATATCGTCGATACGATATATCGCCGATATATCGCGATAATTTGGTTTTCGATATATCGAAGCGATATATCGATTATCGGGTACTTAAAAATCGATATATATCGAATATCGGCAATAGGTCCTCGATACCCTACACTACCATCCAGAGAACCTGAGAAAGTCCGTTGCACATCCAAAACAGACGTCGCCACGAGATCTTAACAATCACAGGTTGACTTGGATATTCAAGGTTCTATGTAACACTACAACATGCAAATCCCTTCATGTATACCAATATTTACCCCTTGATTATTGGGAGAGGATCCTGACCGTCCAAGGCTCGTTTTGCCATGAGAATATATTTCTTGTACCCTACCACACATTTGCACTTCGTTTTAATCTGGGGCGCGTCGCTCATTGCTACAGGTTCAAGACCATCCCGACCAAAATCATCCCGGGTGTGTATCGCCACCCAACGACGCCTTTTTGCCTTGCCTTTTTTCTAAAATGGTAAAGCAATTCTAGTCGCATTTGTCTCTGGTGACAACGATAATTAATCGTCGATCTTTTTGTGAAGATCTTGAGTCGTTGAGTGATTTGAGTTTTGATTGGCTTTGTCATGTTCCAATTTTGATGTAATGAAAAGAGACACGTGGTAGAATCCTACTTGTTGTATTTCGCGTGGTTGTAATGCATAGATGTCTCACTCGTACAGATTTTGATTTTGTATAGATTTTCAACCTTTCGTAAAATGCATATACTTTTCGTACAGACTAAATGTAATATAATAATGTACGGAATTTATTCAAATAAAGGGTTGAACGTACACCGTGATTCGCTATAAAAGCTAAAATCTATTTTGGGACAAAGGTTTAACGCCAACAAAAAGTCAAAAAATTAGTGTTGGGTATCGGTAAAAAACTTATCGCGATAACACCGATATCAATAGTTATTGGTTATCAAACGGTCAGAGGTTCCGATATATCGGTTTGAGACAAACAAATTCCATATCGGCGATAACAAAAATAAATTCTAGTATGCATACAATAGTACTTTATAACAAACTGTATTATATTATTGACTTTATGTAGCGTGGCATCCCACGTATAAAAATCTGTTACGTCTCCGTTTAACTGCGATTTATTACGAAAAGCGCAACACATAAACACTGGCCGGTTAACTGAACAACGATTTTACGGCAAACCTACGGAATTTTACTGGCAAACTGCTAAACATGGAACGGGAAAAGGACGGCGGACATAAAGTACAACAGACGCAAAATACCATTCTGCGCGCCGGCGGAATCGAACAGACGACTTGGAATGAGAAAACACGAGCAGACGGGCCAACGTGAGCGTCGGCATCCCGGAATGACTCTTTTGGCAGCTTATGCCAAAAAAGGTGACAGATTGACACATGGCAGGTCCTCAATGGATCTCAAGGAATAAAAGGACAAAGCCATGTCGTCGGATGTGAAATGTACATTTTTTTTACTGGATCCGTATCAAACCGTACAGATCTCACGGCGGTTATTGTACTTTCTATTCTTGTACACGTACAATTGAGCGTACAGACCGTACATTTATCTGTACGACCCGTATAGTAATCGCCGATAGTTATCGTTATCGGCATTATCGCCGATAAGTACCCGATATTATCGCCTACTTATCGGCGATAAGACCGATGTCGATATATCGTACCAATATATCGATTATCGAGAACCCGAAAAAAAGGTCTATATCAGTTATCGGTAAATCCTTACCGATACACAACACTACAAAAAATACAGTATGGTAACGCTACTAATGTAGTGTTGGGTATTGGGTGAATTCATATCTCGATAACTTCGATATTCGATATATCGAATATCGGCAGACTCCTCGATATATCGTACCGAGACCAACATAAATTATCGCGATATATATCGCAAAAAGTGGGTATCCGTACATCTAAAGTACGATAAATCGTACGGAAAAATGTACGAAATTTGGTCTCCTCCCCCCCCCCCCCATTGAGCGCGCGCCACGGGGGGATGGGGGGGGGGGGGGGGGTGGTTGACCAAAAAATTGGAAAAAAAAATCTCATAAATATCCGGACATTTAGCTTCGTCGTACATGGATTCGATATATCGATTATCAGAGACCTAAAATTCGATATATATATATCGATTATCGGCAATAGATCTTCGATACCCAAAACTAAACGCTACACCGCGAATCGTAATTAGAGTAAAGACAAAATTATAGTAAAAAAAAAAAAAAAATAGAGTTATGAACGATTATTTATGTAATAGAACTTTTTACAGAGGAAGTTTACTCTAATTTATTTAAGTACTCTATATTGGGTTATGTCAGCATTAATTACCCGCCTGTAATTATAAACACTAAATTACGTATACGTACAAAACTATTTGTTCGTATAGATTGACATTGGAATTTGGTCGGTTTTTTTTAGTGCAATTTGACATGCGCGCGCGATTAAGTTAATTCATTTTTTGTACTTTTTTAGTTGTTAAAGTACAATATGTACGGTCAGACATCGATCGTACGCCACATTATTTCAAATGGCACTATATTACTATTATTAGACGGTAATTAAACCTTACCTTAATTAGTATAAAGGATAATTTAGAATTGTGTACTCTATTTAACGTGATAGAGTCAAAATTTAGGGCGATCGAATTAGAGTTCATAACTCTTATTACGATTCACGATGTACTTTATGCACACCTAACACTAATTTGGATGTATCCGCGATCGTCTATGTTCACATTATCGACGCTTGAACATGTGAGAACAAATTCTCGCGATTCTCCCTCGTCTTTATGACTAAGATTCAAATCCGAGTGCGATTTTTTGTTGCGACGCACTCAATTTCCTGTGCCGTCGCCTTTATCAAACACTTATTCTTACGTATGCGTAAAATAATGAGCAGTTTTTGTACGAAATTGTCTATTTTTTACACTACACTATTTAAATATTTGAGAAAGTCAAAATTGGAGCAATTAACGCCAATTAAACAAAACATATAGTTTGTGTTCACATATTTTTTAAACATGTGCGAACAAGTTTTTTTTATTTTCCTTCTTCTTTATGACTTAGAATCAAAGTTGACTATCGACGCTGTTACTGGACACTTGTTTTGTACGTATGTACAGAATAATGAATAGTTTTGGTACGAACTGACACAATTCGTATATTCCACTTTTTAAAAGCAGTCCAAGTTAGAGTAGCTAACGCTAATTAAAAATATGCGTATTAACGTAAAACAAAAATAAGTTTGATTGAGTTGTAGTAGTATTTTTTTATGTTTTTATATTTTAATATTATAAAGCCAAAGTCGGTCAACGCATTTTACAAAGTTTTGATTTTTGTTTCATACGCATATTCGTTATTTTTTGGGCGTTTGGTGCGTGCGTTTTACGCGCATAAGACATCGATGTTGTAATGGTATGATAAACGACAAGACAAATTCGACGTCACGCCAAAATGTTGTGTTATCAATACATATAAATGAAAAGCATATAGGGGAACAATCATCCACTGAAACGACACGAAGAAATGGAACGACAGACTAAATCGTATCACGCGATAGAAGTTAACATCTGATAAACATGTTTCATGAAAAAGACAATTTTACCCTAAATACTCGTATGTTCAGGTTTATTAATTATTTGCTCTCCCCCCCCCCCTCCCCTGGACGAAGCCAAGTGGATGGTTTAATTAGCGTTTTGTTCATGTAGGGGGTTTGATTAAGCGTTAAAGTTTCACATTAATTTGAGCGTTCAATCTCAATCTAATGAACGATATGAATAAATGGACTGAATATATCATGTATTATGAAACACTTTGATGTTAAATCTAGAACAAACATTAAACCATTAACATTATTCAACCATTTTTCGTTTAAACAGAATACTAATGGTTTTTGTTTATTTTATATTAAGGTGTTGCATATATGTTTTTTATAATTTTTTTATGAATACATAATATAACGAAAGAAAAATACATAAAAAAGACAAACAAAATAAATAACCACAACACAACCTTGATCACAAACCAAAAACGAAAGAAACAAATGAAAATAATAAGAAAAAAAGAAAAAACATAAGACTTAACTACGATTCAACCAACTTAGTCCAAAGACCTAGAAAGGTGCATTTACATCATTATCATTTACATCATTATCAGCTCGATGGCTGATTAACACCACAAACACTTAATATTTTTAGTTTTCGTTGTTTATAATAGTAAATTGATTACTTTGAGTACGTTATTTTTCTTTTTCTTTTTTGTTGTGGTTAACCAACTTAGTCCTAAGACTTAGAAGGTTGCATAAACATCACTATCAGCTCGGAGGCTGACCAACATTACAAACATTGGCATACATATTTTTTTTAAATACAACACAAATACATTTACTACTTAGTTTTAGTGATACTTGATTACTTTGCTATTTTTATGTGACCAACATTACAAAAATTGGTTTTTTTTTTTTTTTGAAATACAATACATATACTTTGAATACTTTATTTTTGTGATACTTTGATTATTTTGTTTTTTTTTATGATGTTAGTTGCAAGTAAGCAAGTATTACTGATATTTTTGTTTATGTGGAAAAACACGACAAATACTTTGTTCTTATAGCCTAAAAAATTTTAATGACTAAAAAAACATTTTTAGAACCCTAAATTGGGTATTTATCGAACCCCTATAAACCTTTGAAGGATAACACTTATTTTGAACACGATTATAAATTTGATAACACAAACTACACTCTTTCTGGTAAAGTTTGTAATTCTTCCTTGAAAGCCCTCCAACCACAAAGACCATTGAAATAAATCCCGTTTCTTCCCAAACTCAAACATATAGGGACTCTACCCTCCCACCCTATAAATTAACCCGTGGAAATCCTAAACAACATTTAGAACCCAAAAAAACAACCCTACAAAAGACTTGCTTTTCTCACCACTTGTACTCCGGTTGGAATGGGAAGTGCCGCAACAAATGGGTCGTCAGCATTAACCACACATACATCTCCCGGTAGGGCAGACAAAAAAATTTCCCCTTTTGCCTGAGCCACTCCTTCCATCGAACCAAGGCCTCCTAAATGGACCGGACCCACATTAAGAACAACTCTAACTGAAGGCATCGAAATCTCCGTCAATTGAGCAATTTCTCCCATGTGATTCATTCCCAGTTCGAGAACACAGACAGATGAGCCGTAGGGCATTGCTGGAAAGGAGGAAAGTGGAGATAAGGATTTGTCAATTTAACAAAGAGGAGAAGAGAATTTGTTTGCTTCTTAGTTAGGAAGAAGATATTTCATTTTGGATCTTTAATCTGTTAAAATTCACGTATTGCACTCTTAAGTCTGTCTTGTAAATAGTTCGCACTTAATTACTCTCACATATAAGTTAAAAGTACAGTACTTTTATTTTCGCGTATGGCTGTTGTTTTCCGTTTGTTCATTGAATGTACTATCTGTCTTTTTAGCGCAATATTTTGCTTCGTCTATTTTTTTGCTGCTGTTTCCTACGCACGTTACATGTTGTTCATTACTATGCAGTACATCAGCCTTTTTCACGGGCAATTCCCGTTACATTAGTGTTTCGTCTTCTACTTGTATAAATGATCGCTTCAACCGATTATATTGAAAAGACTTTCTCTCACGTTTGTTTCCCTTTTTACATCTTTGTTATCTTGTCTCCTACTCATTGATTCCAATTTGACAAAAAAAGTACCGATACCGAGATCGGCAGCCGAGACTCGGTTTTTTTACTCAGTAAGATTGAAAAAAAAACTTATCTTTGAGTGTTCTAAAATGAAAGAGGAGCTCGATTGTTGAAAAAATAGTCGAGACAGATTTAAGAGAGTAGTTTGGATGATAAAAAAAACTCAAGCAATGAAGTTAGATAAACAATAAAATAGTCAAATTGTTTATTCCAGCTAAAATATTCAGCACATTAAGATTCAATCAGATGTGTTACTAAAAATAAAATCGAAACAATTCATCAAAGATTCATTCAACTACAAGGGTATATCAAGTTGAGAAAATCACTTGAAACATGACCAGCTTAGTTCAGTTATGATATTTCTACATACTGCAAAAACTGTACCCACACAAATTTCAGATATTCAATTGAATTTTACGGACAAGAATCCAAAAAAATCAACAATCTCACTCAATTTTGGAACACTGCCTTTAAGACATGGCAAGCGTAGCAACGATATGACTACAAATTTTATCTATCATGTTTTTTAAATATTCATGCATACAAAAATGAATAAATTCACTCACCCAACAGGGTCTGAGGTACTCCCACATGGTTGTTCAAGTTTCGCGCTATCTGTGATCAAAATAATCCTAGAACCTATCTTCATATAAACAAAAAAAGTTATCACAAAACAATGAAAATGTTAAACAAGTCGGTCTTCAGCATTGACACAAACATCACCGAGCATAACATCGCAATATTTACTCGCAAAGATAGAGTACATCCCAGGTTTAGAAGAATTCACCTATTTCACATTTCATTCTTACCACTAAAACAAATTTTATGCAATTTTGAATGATTCAAGTTAACGGGTGGGCACTTTCAAAAAAGTTTCGCAGGGGAAAGTATTGCATGAAATTATTAAAAAACACACTCTCATTATTATCTGGTTCTTGATCGAATGTGAGAATGCAAACCTCCAAGTGGCTCCACACTTATTCCAATGTTTTTCGATTAGCATAATCTATAATAAAAAGTAGTTTATGAGAGTAATCTGAAGAATCAAGCTTATAGAGAACACATTCTGATAAATATCTCTCACTTTATTTTTAGTCTACCTCCTTAAAAAAAAATGGCTCAATATGAATAGAAATAAGATGCACAGAACACTTTCAAAATCTTTCAAAACATGATGGCGACATTGCCGCCAAAATCACGTGGTGAAGGTGAATGAAAAGTTTTGAGTATGAGTGATGAATTAAAATGGTGAGAAATATGAAAAAATAGCATTACTTATCAAAAGGTCAAAATATGAAAGACAGGAAAATTTCTTGATAATAAACGCAACAAGGTACATTGTGTATCGCTATTAGTACTACTGAGCTCTTGAGAATACACGCATTAAAGTACACTGTGTATTGTTTATTGAAAATAGTGAAGTATTTTCTAGGTCTGAATTGATGATTAGGAAAACAAAAGGGAAAGCGCAAGCAATTTGCCTCCACCCCTCTCTCTACCCCCCATACTTGTTGTAGTCACTAAAGGAAAAAGAGAGTAGTGGAACCATGGCTGCCTTAGCTTCATTAGGCAAGACCAAAAAGTGACATTAAGTTACTCTCAACAAAAGGTTGAGTCTGGCAGGACTCGAACCTCCGACCGGCAGAGCGTGGCGTAGCCGTCAGCTCTAACCAGTTTGTCGCAGAAGTTCGGTAAAATACATAAGGTGTGATTTCTACTTAAAGTGTGTTACGTTCTCTAAATTGATTAACGCAAATAGAAATATAAGGACATAGAACTAATGAAATACAGTGCGAACATGATTCCGCATGAATCATACATTTGTTTCGACGGCTAAGATTACATTTTGGTTTTTATCCAACAGCGCACATCATCGCCGAGATCCCGGAGTGGTCACTTTGGCCTTTTTTTGACGTGGCATGACCTAATGCCACGTAGAGAGAAAACATTTGGTCGCGAGAATTCCAAGGAACCTACGGACGAGTAAAAATAAGGCACGCGTCCACGTAATAGCCTTGTCGTACATTGGCCGTACAAAAGGTACACCGACAGTAGTACTTTTTGGTACGATACAGTAATATGATTGGTCCGTACTTCAGTAGATAGGATTTATTAAAGAGAATTAAGACTTAGTGAATTTTGGTAAAATAATCACCTCTCCTTTGAGGGTTTGTATAAAACAGGCATCTTTGCCAACCCATAACTTATCGGCTGGTTGGCCGTTTTTAGTGATTATTTTGCTACGGACTTAAGAGATTCCAGGCTGCACAGAGGTGTGGTCAGACTGTCAGTTTGCCCTATTGGGCATCAGTGGTTGTGGCTTGAAGTGGGTTAGTTAAAAGCTATCTAGAGGCTTTCGAATTCTGTAGTCCAATAGAGGACACATAATTACAGGTTATGGGCCCACCCTCTAGGGTGCCCACCTTCAATGGGTTTAGGTTCATCTATTGGGAAGCCATAATGATGGGGGATTTGTGCGAAAAACAATATTGTGGTATTGTTAGTGGACAAGTGAAACGTCCACCTCAGGGAACTCCACCAAGGTTTGGTGGAATAAGGTTTGCTGCAGCAACCTCTGATGCAGCAGAGGAGGCAGATGATAGGGACAACAGTGTGTCCGAAAAAGGGAAAGAGAAGGAGACGCCTTTTACTCGTATTACAACGACACCCGGAGCGGCGGCCGTGAAAACCACGGAGAACGATACCCAAACGTGGGAAGACATCAACATGGTTGCTAAAAACTTCATTCTAAGACACCTCACTCAGGCTTTGGCAACCCCCCATCTTCACATTTACAAGGCCGAGGTGGAAATCTATAGAGCTGGTATTATTCATCAGCTCCAGTTGGCGGAACAAAAGTTGGGGAATTATACTTACAAAGTGCGAAAGATGTTAGACTATTGTACTGATCTCTCTTGTTTGTATATGGAGATGGAGAGTGTCGGGTGGACAGGTACAATGAAGATGAAAGTTAACACTCTCATCATGAAGTTACCCGACGAGTATGAAAACATAGTGTACCGAGTACAGGAAATGACTAACAATTCATGGAAGTGGAACATAGTGGTCCGGATGATACTTGTGAAGGAGAACACAATTGAGATTAGGAGGGGGGGGGAAGAGCATCCAAGCTCTAGCTGCAGGAGGAAACCGATGGGGGAAGGATCCGAAGAAACCATTCAAAGGAGAGAGAAATTAGCCTGGAGGACCAAGGCCCCCAAAGGGCATTTGTCATTTTTGCAAAATGCAGGGAAACTTTAACACGGATTGTGTCAAGCTGTCGGAGCTGAGGCTCTAAGAGAACCGTAGAGGGGGTTCTTCCAGAGGGAAGTAAAAGACACTTCTGGTCACAAAAGTGACAGGAGAAATCGAAGACGAGTCCTCTAAGGAGGATGGGGAGATTTATCTTGATGAGATTTTGGAGGAGAAAGAGATCCCTCGGAGACATAAGTGTGCCATTGGAGCAATTCGAGAAGCTCCACAGGAAAGATGGATCATCGACTCAGGTGCATCCATGCATATGTGTTGTGATAAGCAAATCTTCACTAAGCTAGGAAAAATCCCTAAGGTAGAGATAGAGTATGGGGATGGGAGAGTGGTTACTACAAATCTAGTGGAGTTAGTAGATCTGAAAGTCTTAGTGGAGGGTAAGACTTCCATACTCACATTCTCAGAAAGATTGTACATTCCTCAGTTGAGTAAAAATCTTGTCTCTACATCTGTGTTTGATGACAAAGAGTTTGATACCTTCACTAGAAAGGGAGTTTTCACAGCTAAGTATAGGGATGAAGTTTACTTCACGGCAGATAAGGTTAGCCAAGGCATGTTTTGGCTTAAATTGAGTAATGAAAAGAAGAATGCTTATTATGTTGGCTTTCCAAAATTGATGATTTGACATAAGCGGTTGGGGCATGTACATTTTGATAGGTTGAGGGAAATAATAAAGCATGGTGTAGTAGAAGGCATTCAGTTTGGTGGTTATGAAATGGTGGATGATTGTAGTGGATGTGCTTAAGGAATAGCTCACACACTTCTTTTTCCTAAAGCCACCATATACAGGGGGGAAAAGGTACTAGATCTAGTCCACACAGTTATCTCAAGACCTGCAAGAGTACCTTCGGTTGGAGGGAAGAGGTTTATGTTAACAATAGCCGATGACTGGTCTAGGTACTCTGGAGTCTACTTCCTAAAAACAAAGTTTGAAACACCAACTTACTTCAAAGAATATAAAGCCTGGAGTGAGAAGTTGCATGGAACCCCCATTAAGAGAATAAAGAGTGATAATAGGGTAGAGTATACCTCTAACCTGTTTGAGGAATAATTGAGAGATGAGGGAGTTTAACACCAAAAAACTGTACCACATAACCCAGAACAAAATGGGGTAGCTCAAAGATTAAACCAAACACTAGGAGATAGTGTATATATTATGTTGGTTGACAAGAAAATAGGAAAGAGGATTTGGATAGAAGCCATGAAATGTGCCAACTACATTAAGAATAGATTCCTTACCTGAGCCGTAAAAGGAATGACACCTTATGAGAGATGGGTTAGAAGGAAACCAGATATCTCACACCTTAAAGTATTCGGTAGCCAAGTTTACAATCTTGATACGGATAAGAAAAACTCAAAACTAGATGCTAAAGGCAAACCTGGATACTTTGTAGGATATGATGAGGATGTTAAAGGATATAGAGTCTATGACCAAGCAAGGCAAAATATTATTCATGTCAAACACCTAGTTGTCTTGGATGAAGGGAAGTCTTTTGACCCCTTCAAATATACTAAGAAGATAAAAAATCATTTTGAGTCTGAAAGTGAGGAGAGTCATGTCTTTCCCGAAAAAGACATGAGTGAAACACTGATTGCAGATTTAGGGGAGATCTAAGATATAAGAGATCTACCGACACCTCACATATTCCTATGGACTTCGAGGAAACAGAAGGGAAGGAACTGAAACCGGCTTCCATGAATAGAGGAGCCGACGAGACAGTAAGGAGAAACCTAAGACTTCTTTCCATTCTAGCTTCAGAGTTTGAGGGAGGGAGAAAGAGCAACAAAAGGATATACGAGAAATAGGTTGCTCATAAGGTAACTAAGCTTTCTCATCCTGATAAGCCTCAATCATACTTGAGGCAGTGAAGAACCCAAAAAAAGATAGATGGATTAGAGCCATAAATGATGAGATGGCTTCGATCATGAAAGCAAATACTTGGGAACTAGCGGATTGCCCTCCACACATAAAACCACTTGGGTGTAAATGGGTATTTAAACTAAAACTACACCTAGATAATACCATTGAAAGATATAAAGCGCGTTTGGTAGCAAAGAGGTTTAACCAAAAAGAGGAGATTGACTATGAGGAGACGTTTGCTCCAGTTGTTAGGTTCCCATCAGTAAGGATTCTCCTCTGTCAAGTTGCAGCGGAAGATATGGAAATTCATCAGATGGATATTAAAACCGCATTTCTCAATGGTGAGTTAGAGGAAGAAATCTTCATGCGGCAACCAAAGGGATTCGTTGAGAGTGGGGAAGAGAGCAAAGTCTACAGGCTCATAAAGTCTTTATATGGACTTAAGCAGGCTCCCCGATAGTGGAATAAGAAACTAGATGTGTTTCTCACTAGTCTAGGATATATCCGGATCAGCTCTGACCATTCTATCTATATAGTTGAAGATGAGAATGGTGTGATTTTTATTGCAATTTATCTGGATGATCTGTTGGTGTTTAGTAAGTCTTTGGAAAAGATCAATAAACTAAAGAAAGATCTTAGAAGCAGATTTGACATGAGATATTTAGGGGAGGCAATTCCAGATGGAAAAAAAAACAGTTGTGCCACTCCCATGGGCTTAAAGAAATTAAGTGTTGGGAGTGTAGTGGGAGGAGTGATAAATGTAGAAATTAATGGTTATTTTAGTATTTTCTAGGTCTAAAATGAATTGTTGAAAAGAGGTAATTAATATTTCACTTCTCTATTTTAGTTATACTTTAAAGAGAGAGAGTGAGGATCAAAGGAACGCCATGGTTGCCGCCATATTTATAAAGTGGCAGATTTTGAAGTAGATGATATTTTACCAAAATGTTACCTAAGTACGGAGTTGAACATGCGACCTTTGGATTATCTATAGCCAGACGCCTTAACCAGTAAGGCGCTACGAAACGATACACGTGACGGATTTCAAAGATATATAAACATTAACAAAACGGCTAATTAACACCAAATTAACGAAGAGGAACAATTCATGCATCTACGTGAATCTGAACCGTGTAAAATATGTTTTGATCAAACAGCCACCATTGTAGCCACCACTCGAAGTGTGCTTTTGGCGGCATTCAGGGATAGCGTCACGCGGTGCCACGTGGCGGCCCATTATTTGATACCAGAGAAGATGGGAGGAGGAACCATGGCTCCCAATTTGAGTGGTGTTACCTTATAGACAATGTCGTACAATAGACGTACAATAAGTACATCGCCCATTGTACCTTCTTATACTGTATAGTGTTCCTATTGGTCTAGGGTTTAGTAGTAGGTAGTCGTGAGTAGGCACACGAAGACTCAGTGATATTTAAGAACCTCTCTCTAGGAGAGCTTGTAAAAATAAAGGTCATTTTTGACCAGCCATAACTTACTGCTCAGGTGAGCAAATTCGGAGATGATTTTTGCTAACGACTCAAAGGAGTATTGCCTTCATTCGGTTGAAGGTTATCAGAGTTTTTTTTTCTGTCAGGGTGACAGATATTCTTACTGAAACACAAAGGGGTCAGGGTTATCCTAGAGGCTTCGTGTGAGCTGCGTACTCTGAAGACCTATGGAGGTCTCAGAGTTGCAGGTAATAGGCCCACCCTCTAGGGTACCCATCTTCAATGGAACTGGCTTCATATACTGGGAAAGTATGTTGACAGGAGCTCTATGTGAGAAAAGGTTTTGGGGAATAGCGAGTCGACCGGTGAGGCATCTAGTCAGTCTTGGGATCCTTCCAGGGTTTGGAGGAAGCAGATTCACTAGAGATGCAGATCCATCTCCAACAGAGGAGACAAAAAAAGGGGAGGTGGTGGACAAAGGAAAGGAGAAAGAGACTATCACACCAATAACAACCAGTTCGACATTCATGTCACTTATTCCGAGGAACAAGGAGAATGATACCGATACCTGGAACTACAACAATATGGCGGCAAAGCACTTCATCCTCCGCCATCTTACTCAAGGGCTTGCATCTTCTCATTTGCACGTTAAGTGGGCATTCGATCTTTTGGTGGCTCTCATAGAGATGTACCGAAGTGGTACGATTAAGCAACAGCAGTTGGCTGATCAAAAAATTGACGCATACGTATACAAGAGGGGGATGATGTTGGATTTTTGTACTGAGCTTGCAACACTTTTCATGGAGCTCGAGAGTGCTGGACAGGTTGAAACTTAAAATATGAAGGTTAAGTGTTTGCTCACGAAGTTACCAGATGAGTTCGAGAACATAATCAACCGTGTGTAGGACTTGTCGGACTCAAGGTGGATATGTAATTAAGTGGTAGGGATGATTCTCGTTCGCAAAAATACGATTGAGATCCGACGAGAGGAAAGAGTGGGCAAGCCTTGGCAGCTGGGACCGATTGGAGGAACAATGATTTTAGGAAACATGTTGGAAATTATGGAGGGGGGGGCAAAAATATCAGACCCGCGAGTTCAAACCAAGGGCTCCAAAGGTTTTGTGCCACTTTTGTAAGAAATCATGGCACTATATGGGGGAGTGCAGTAAGTTAACTGAGCTACGGTTAAAGGAGGGGCAGATAGGTCGACATCGAGAGGAAAGAAAAAGGCCCTTCTAACATAAGTACATGAGGCGGAATCCGAGGACGAGGACGAAGAGCTCCTAATGGATGAGGAGTTGGAGGCGAAAAACGAGGTCGAAATTCCATGAAGGCAGAAATGTGCTTACGGTCGATTGAAAGGTGAAGCACGTTGGATTATAGATTCAGGTGCCTCCATGCACATGTGTAAGGATAGGCACCTGTTCAGTAAGATAAGAAATATTCCCACCGTAGAGATAGAGTACGGGGATGGGAGGATAGTCACTACTACTCTTGTAGGATCGGTAGATCTGAAAGTGTTAGTAGAAGGAAAGACATCCATAGTTACATTCTCCGATATATTGTTTATTCCGGAGCTGAACAAAAACCTCATCTCTACACCCGTATTAGATGATAAGGGTTTTGATACCAGCACTAGGAAAGAAGTCTTTAATGCTTGTTTTGAGGAGGAAGTTTATTTCACTGCTGAAAATGGTAGCCAAGGGATGTTTAGGCAGATTTTAAGCAATGAAAAGAAGAAACTTTATTATCCTGGTGTTCATGATATAATGTTGTGGCATAATAGGCTTGGGTATGTGAATCAAAATTAGTTAAGAGAGATGAAAAAGATGGAAGTAGTGTAAGGGATTCAGTTTGGTGAGAGTGAGAATCTAAGTGATTCTAGTGGATGTGCTCAAGGCAAAGCTTACAGGCTACCCTTCCCAAAAACAACCACCTATCATGGAGAAAAGATTCTAGATTTAATACACACATATACTTGGGGACCGGCCAAAGTGCCTTCACTCGGGTGAAAGAGATTTATGATGACTACCACTAATGATTGGTCTCGGTATTCCAGTGTGTATTTTTTGAAAAATAAGTCAGGCACTCAGAAATGTTTTAGACAATATAAAGCATGGAGTGAAAAACTCCATGAAACCCCAATCAAGAGAGTAAGGAGTGACAATGGTGGAGAGTTTACCTCTAACCAGTTTAAGGATTTTTTGAGGGAAGATAGAGTCCAACACCAAAAGAGAGTTCCAGAAAACTCGGAACAGAATGGGATAGCTGAAAGATTAAATAGAACACTAAGTGATAGTGCTAGAAGTACGTTGTCGAATAAGATGATAGGAAAAAGGTTTTGGGCCAATGCAATGAAAAGTGCTAATTACCACAAAAATAGAGTTCTTACTTCTGCGGTAAAAGGCCAAACACCTTATGAGAGATGGATCTGCCGGAAACCAGACATATCTCACTTAAATTTTTTTGACAGTCAAGTGTTTAGTCTAGATAGAGATCGGTCAAATTGGAAGCTAGATCCTAAAGGAAAACCGGGATACTTATTAGGATATGATGAGGATGTAAAAAGATACAGAGTTTATGATCTAAAAAGAGAACATATAATCTTAGTAAAGCATCTAGTTATTATGGATGAAGGAAAGTCGTGGATCCCTTCAAGTATACAAAGTCAATAAAAATCAGATTTGAGTCAGAAAATTCCGAGTACTTTGAGCTTCCTAATATCTTGGATTCAATGAAGATGACATTCTTACAGGTACAAATTAGACCAAAAAGGACTCGGCCGTTGAAATTCTAGTGACAACTCTACCCGAAACGGAAGACATGGTGGAAATTGATTCGGAATCGAGGCACAGGGAAGAAGCCGAGATTGTTCGAAAGAACCCACCAGAACCATCTATTCCAGCCACAGATTTTGAGGGAGGAAGGAGGAGTGGCAAAAGGTTGCAAGAAAAATAGGTTAATAATAAGGTAACAAAACTATCTCATGAAGATGAACCTCAGACTTATGGAGAGGCGATGACTTGTCTAGAAAGAAACCCATGGAAGACAACCATCAATGAGGAGATGGCCTCAATTATGGCAGCGGATATTTGGGAGTTGGTGGATTGTCCACCTAACCGAAACCCTATCGGTTGTAAGTGGGTGTTCAAATTAAAACTAAACTTAGATAACACCATTGAGCCTAACAAGGTCTGGTTAGTGGCTAAATGATTCACACAGAAAGAAGGAATCGACTACGAGAAAACCTTTGGCCCAGTCGTCAGATTTCCCTTAGGCCGCATACTTGTCAGTTTGGCAGCAGTGGAAGACATGGAGGTGCACCAGATGGACATCAAGGCAGCCTTTTTGCATAGAAAATTGGAAAAGGAGATCTTCATGCGACAACCCGAAGGATTTGTGGAGCAAGGAGAGGAGAGTAAGGTATGCCGACAGATTAAATCTCTTTATTGTTTGAAACAAGCGCCCCGACAGTGGAATAAGAACCTTGGTGAGTCTCTTACCGGTTTGGGATATATCCGGATCAGCTCATATCACTCAATCTATGTTTTTGAAGATGAGGAAGATATTTTTTTTATTGCAATTTATGTGGATGATTTGCTTGTTCTAAGTAAATAAATGGACAAAATTAATAAACTGAAAACGGATCTTAAGGGGAGATTTGAGATGAAGGATATGGGGGAGGCAAGATATATTTTGGGAATTCAAGTAGAAAGAGACCAAGAAAGAAAGATTATTAGACTAACTCAAAAGGAAGCAATAGGGAACATGTTGAAAAAGATTTAGATGGATAAGGCTAATAGTTGTACAGCTCTAATAGAGTTGAAGGAAGGTAGTGAGGGGAGTGTGGAAGGAGTCATAATCTTCGATGAGGAATTAGGTCCGGGAGAACAGAAGTTCATGCAGACTGTTTCTTACATGCAAGTAGTGGGAAGCCTAATCTATTTTATGAATTGTACCCGGCCGGATTTGGCTGCTGCTATAGGAGTGATGAGTCGAAGTTTAAATGCTCCCACTAAGAGAGATTGGGAGGCACCTAAGAGGGTCCTTAGATATTAGATAGGAACTACGGATCTATGGTTGCATTTGGGTGGAGGGAATATTGACATCACTACTTGGAGTGATGCCAGTTATGGTGATGCTCCGATGAGGAGATATACTTCTGGATATGAATTGTATGTGGGTGATGGAGCTTGTTGCTGGAGTAGAAAACAACAAAAGGTTATTGCTCAGTCCACCATGGAGGCTGAGTATATGGCCTCTTGCTCTGCTGTAAAAGAATTGTTGTGGGTCAAAATTTTACTTGGTCAGCTTGGTCACCTTAAGAGCGGTGTGTAGATTTTTTTTTGTGATAATTAAGCAACAATCGCTATTGCTGCCAATCCTAAACATCATTTTAAAACCAAACACATGGACATTAGACTTAGCTTTGTTAAAGAGAAACTAGAAAACAAAATAATCAGTTTAGAGTATAGACCAGATAGCGAGATGGTAGCAGACATGATGACCAAACCTGTGCCTTCCTCTAAGCTAATTTTCTGCAGGGAGAAGTGTGGTATGAAAATAAAGAGTGACTAGATAATAAAGGGAGTGTAGAAAATTAATGGTTCTTTTAATTTTTTCTAGGTCTAAAATGAATTGTTGAAAAGAGGTAATTAATATTTCACTTCTCTATTTTAGTTATACTTTAAAGAGAGAGAGTGAGGATTAAAGGCACACCATGGCTCCCGCCATATTTAGAAAGTGGCAGATTTTGAAGTAGATGATATTTTACCAAAATGTTGCCTGTGTCCGGATTTGAGCCTGCGACCTTTGGATTCTCTAGAGTCGGGCGCCTTAACCATTAAGGCGCTACGAAACGATACACGTGACGGATTTCAAAGATATATAAACATTAACAAAACGGCTAATTAACACCAAACTAACGAAGAGGAACAATTCATGCATCTACGTGAATTTGAACCGTGTAAAATATGTTTTGATCGAACAGCCAGCATTGTAGCCGCCACTCGAAGTGTGCTTTTGGCGGCATTTGGAGATAGCGTCACGCGATGCCACGTGGCGCTGCATTATTTGATACCGGAGAAGATGGGAGGAGGAACCATGGCTCCCAATTTGAGAGGTGTTACCTTGTAGACAATGTCGTACAATAGACGTACAATAAGTGCATCGCCCATTGTACCTTCTTCTACTATATAGTATTCCTATTGGTCTAGGGTTTAGTAGGAGGTAGTCGTGAGTAGGCACACCAAGACTTAGTGATGTTTAGGTACCTATCTTTAGGAGAGCTTGTAAATATAAAGGTCATTTTTGACGAGCCATAGCTTACTGCTCAAGGGAGCAAATTCGGAGATTGTTTTTGCTAACGACTCAAGGGAGTCTTGCCTTCATTGGGGTGAAGGTGATCAGAGTTTTTGTTTGTCAGGGTGACAAATATTCTTTCTGAAACACAAAAGGGTCAGGGTAATCCTATAGGCTTTGTGTGAGCTCCGTACTCTAAGGACCTATGGAGCAGCAGCAGCATAGCAGCAGCAATTGGAGTACTCAATAGGAGTCTTAATGATCCTAGGAAAAGAGATTGGGAAGCAGCCAAGAGAATCGTGAGATATCTGGTGGGAACCAGAGAGTTATGGTTGCATTTGGGAGGGAAGAAGACTGATATCACTACTTGGAGTGATACCAGTTATGGGAATGCACCTATGAGAAGATGTACTTTTGGGTATGTGTTTTATGTGGGGGAAGGGGCTTGCTGTTGGAACAGCAAACAACAAAAGGTTGTCGCTCATTCTACTATGGAGGCTGAGTATATGGCCTCTTGTTCTGCTGTGAAAGAGTTGATGTGGGTCAAGTCTTTGTTACAAAAACTAGGGTATATGAAGGAGGGAGTGCATGAAGTCTTTTGTTATATTCAGGCTGCCATTGCAATTGCAACCAATCCAAAACATCATTTCAAAGCTAAACATATGGACATAAGATTGAGCTTCGTGAGAGAAAAAGTTGAAAATATAATTGTGAATCTTCTGTATAGGTCTGATGAAGAAATGGTGGTTGACATGATGACCAAACCTATACCCTCTCCCAAGTTAAAATATTGTAGGGAAAAATATGGATTTAGAGAAAAATTGAAAATTGACTAGAAAATAAGGGGAGTGTTGAAATTTGTGAAGTCTTTTCTAGGTCTGAATTGCTGAGTAGAGAAACAAAAGGAAAAACGCAGGCAGTCTGTCTCTACCCCTCTCTCTATCCCCCATACTTGTTGTAGTCACTAAAGGAGAGAGAGAGAGAGTAGTGGAGCCATGGTTGCCTCAACTTCATTAGGCAGGACCAAAGAGTGACTTTAAGTCACTCTCAACAAAAGGTTGAGTCCGGCAGGACTCAAGCCTCCGACCGGCAAAGTGTGGCGTAGCCGTCCGCTCTAACCAGTTTGTTGCAGAAGTTTGCTAGAATACACAGGGTGTGATTTCTACTTAAAGTGCGTTACGTCTTCTAACGCGATTAATTGAAATATGAATATAAGGACATAGACCTAATAAAATACGGTGCGAACATGATCCCACACGAAACAAATGAATCGCACATTTGTTTCGATGGCTGAGATTACATTTTGGTTTTTATCCAACGCCGCACATCATCGCCGAGATCCCGGAGTTGTCACTTTGGCCTTTTTGTGACGTGGCATGACCTGGTGCCACGTGGAGAGATAACATTTGGTCGCGTGAATTCTAAAGAACCTACGGACGAGTAAAAAGAGGGCACGCGTCCACGTAATAGCCTTGCCGTACATTGGTCGTACAAAAGGTACACCGACAATAGTATTTTTTAGTACGATACAGTAATATGATTGGTCCGTACTTTAGTAGATAGGATTTATTAGAGAGAATTTGGACTTAGTGAATTTTGGTAAAACAGTCGCCTCTCCCCTTGAGGGTTTGTATAAAATAGGCATCTTTGCCACCCCATAACTTTTCGGTTGGTTGGTCGTTTTCAGTGATTCTTTTTGCTACGGACTTAGGGGAGTCCAGGATGCACAAGGATGCAGTTAGATTGTCAGTTTGCTCTCTTGGGCAGCAGTGGTTGATGCTTGAAGTTGGTTAATTAAAAACTATCTAGAGGCTTCCTTAATTTTGTAGTTTAATGGAGGACACAGAATTGCATCGTTGTTTGTACTGCTATTTGATTCGCCACTTCAACCAAATTTAACCCCTGCACACGAGCTTGATTAACATTTTTTAGTCACAAATTTCAACCGTCGGACTGATAATCCGATGAGTGTGCACAGAGAAAAGACGGTTGAAGTGGAGAAAAAATCATGAACGCTAATAGCTTTATACGCCACCCTCCATTCAAACCCTGCCTCTAACCTCGATTATATCTAATGTAAACCACATTTGAATTCAAATTCAAATTACAATGCTATAGGAATATTATTTCAAAAATAACAAATAGGCGAGTATGTACCTGATGAATGTACCCGAGACTTTCCAATGCATGTCTTGTCATAGCCCCTGTTGTTGTTTTATTTGAGCTTCAGTAATAGCCACCACTGGTTCTTCATATTAAGTTTTCACATACTTTGCCAAATCCTCTAAAGCAGTCAAGGTATCTTTAACTTTAACAAATCCTCATTTTTTTAATTTTCTTCTTTACGTACAGATAGTGTCAGGTACACCATCTATAATAAGTGTGCGTACACCATCAATATATTAGTGTGCCTCTTGTGGCTTGAGCCATTTGAGAAGCTGTAAGAAGGTATCAATAAGATGGATTATTCGATACAGAAAGATTGTTTGATACTGGTTCAACATTTTGGAGATTAGGAAAACTATTAAGTTTTTGAATTTTTGTTTTGGAGTTGAGAGGAATCATAACTTCAGGTTGTGAAATACCTCCAACTTGGAAAAAATAAATAACTCTAGAAAATTGTTGGCTTTCATTCTTAGACTAAATATATTTCAAAGCCAAAGAGTAGATTCAAGCAAAATATAGTTAGCAATAAATATTCCAATTGAATAATATCCTTCTTTCATCTCATTATAATTTACTTATTTTTTTCAAAAAGTTTAAAGTCAACACAGAGCCAGCACCAAGAGTACCAGGATTTCCCACTATTTTCGATATTAGAAATGAAAAAATAAGGGATAAAATTAGTCTTTCTTCCTAGAAAAAACATCCATAAAAATAGTCGACGTAAACGAAATCCAAAAAAAAAGTTGCCACGAAGATTGTTTCACTACAAAGTGACCTTTTAGTTTATGTCTCCTACAATTTATGGCTCCTATAGTTTATGCCTCCAAATATTTATGTTTATTACTGCCATAAATCAGCTCCAGTCAACAAATCTAAACTAAGCCATTCAATTCTGTTCAAAATTGACCAATTAAATTGCATAGAAAGTTTGCACTTCGGCACTGAACCAAAAAATCAGAAATTAAGCAGTATCGTTCCTAAGGAGAAAGCTATACCATAGCTTTGCATGCGAGAAAAGTCAAAGCACTTATTCACTGACGCATCCCCTTCAGAAGTCATGGCTGAATATTCAAGAGGGGCATCCTTATCCGTACCTGTACGGTAGTGCGCAGACGAAATAGACAGCGTAGATCGGTTACTGGTCACTTTTATAGTTTCATTTCGAAGACAAAGTAGCCGTACAAATTGCATGCGGCTTACTTAGAAATTTCTTAACAGCAGGCTAATTGAAAACGGTTTGTTATGCTGCAGTCAATTGGTACGAGCTTGTTTCAGTGAGACTAATCCATATAAGACACATGTCAGAATTTCACGAGCAAGGGTGCTCAGATAACTTTTTGAGCATGGAGAATATATTTTTTGATGTAGACATGATTTTTGTACTTTTGCAGTGTCGTACTTATTTTTTCGTAAACGCGTGTGGCGTACCGGGTAACAATTTAAGAGCGTGAAATAACGCGGCCGGATCTCGGGTCTCAAATTTTGAAAAAAAAAATGTCGGATTAGGGTATCTAAAATTTTGGCTTTTGCGACCTCTGCCGCACAACCGCACAAATGCCATCCGCCAGGATGTATCGTATGAAAATCGCACCAACACGAAGTCCGTGTGCACTCTGTACAGAAGGATTATACTTGTACGGAAATGACAACGACTTTAAAACAAAAAACGGTCCATGTACGTGTAGTGGGCACCGACCGGGTAAATTCCGAAGTAGGAACGGTTTATCAAAAGACCCGTTTAGAAGTAGCCCTTTTCGAACCTCCGACAACAAATCGTCAAACAATCCAAACCATATATACGACCCGTACGTCACACTTGCGACATGATAAACGGTATGATAAACAGGACACGGTTCCTGCCCGTGTAATGGGTCTCAATTTACTAATACAAGGCTTAAAAAAAAATGATAACGGGGTCATTTTGGTAAGGTGTAAGCACCTACGTCAGCAAAAACAAAACTGTACACTAAAAGTACACGATAGTACAAATTTATGAAAACGGCCCATGCCACGTTGTCGTGGTCTCAAAATCCATACAGTACCATGTTAAACCATAATTTCAGTGATGGTAATAGTCCTATCGCATTATACATCGTATTGTATAAAAAATAAAGGCCCTTGGGAACCAAAGGGCAAAGCATCGGGTCGCGCGCGACTATTATTTTTGTTGAGGCTTGTGTGGCGCAAAGAGTTGTTATTTGATTCATTTCTTGGCCACTAATTGATTAAATCTAAAATTGAGTACTCCCTTGTGATCTCCTTTTGTACACTTATGATGGTGTTCTCTATTACTTGTAAATCACCCCTTCTTATAGTTTGAAATGCTTGCTCGTTCGTAAGAGAGTAGATAAATGTGTGCCATGCATATTTTTCCATGGAGGTCACGGTGAATCTCTTTTCACAACGAGACGTCACTCCAGTCGGTCCGTAAACGTCTCAATGAAAAAAAATTAATTGATTGACGCTTCTCTCTTTGCTCTTCGGTAGGATAAGTCACTCGATTTCCCCAACTGGCATCCGTGGCATGGCTCACTTAAATCCTTAGTGTGGGAACTCCCAATGTCGATTATGATTTTGTTCTCCATCAAACGTTCATAAACTTGTGAAGTTGCTCAAAGCGGTGATGCAAAAGTGTTTATGAGTCGATGATAATGTTGCCTCTATTTAAAGTTTTAGTTATGTTTACATTGTTACAGGTTGTCAACATTCTTAGTGTGTGAGAATCCATCATTACATCTTTTATTTTTTTGTCAAATTACAGCTCGTGTTTTTCGCGTATTGTGTTTTCACCTATGTCCTATGTAGAATAGTCGATGGTCGCGGCGAGCGCCATGAATGTCAACATTGGGTCGCACATCAGTCTACAAGGGACAACCACCTGTTTTCTTTCGCCTAGCGTGAGGTTGTCTTTCACAAATGCTTTTTTTTCTTAGTGGCTATATGGCCAAGGGTGCGACAATTCTCTACTTATGTTAAACGATAGATGTTTCGCTTAAAGTTTGGTACATAACATGCCTCACTTTTAATGTTTGATCTTCCACTATGACCTACATTGTCCTCCTTATTTTCATTTTGGAGAGGTTAACTTGGTTATCCTTATAAAAGTTTTGATAAAAGCGATGATGGTGTTGTTGAAAAATCAAACTTATTTGAAGCAAAAACGTCAAATCCCACTACTCTCAATCATTGATTCATCAAACTTAACTCTAGTGGATGATGTCCTCAAGGGGATCGAACTTGCAATGCTTTCCCTTTTCCTCTAATGTTATTCACATTTGTTTCGTTGAATTTACCGTATTTTCTTTCAAAATTATAATTTTTACAAGTTGAAAACAAATGGCCATGTTTCTTACAATACACTATTTTTTCATCAATTTTGTCATTTTTGTGTCATTTACAAATGTCTTGATGAAGTCGCTTTTTTTTTTAACTAGCTGATTTGTTTGAAAAAACGTAGTGGCATTTTGAGCGTTCTCTGTTTATAGCAAAAACATGGAGTTTTTATAATTTAAGTGGATGTTGAGATCGACCGAATCAATGTCGACCACTTGTTTGCGTACATAATTGTGGTTTATTTCGTAAGAGAATTTCCACTCACGTATTAATGTTTTCTTTTGATAACTTAGTGTTGTTAGGCACACAAGGATACGTTGCAACACTATTTGATTATAATCAAAATAAAACTCTATTGTCAGAGCCACCTCAGCTTTGTATTGCGATAAATGGTAGCTCGTTATCAGAGCCACCTCAGATTTCAAATTCTATAAATGGTAGCTCATTCATTTATGTTTTTTCAGAAAACTTTGTGGACACAAATAATAAAATTTGGAATGAGCCATAATGAGCTAAATGATAACAATATCCGTAACCACACCCGCTCAAATGCAAATCAAAGAGCGTAAAAAAGGTTAGACAAACAAATCTCTGGGAGGTAGGCTATATATAGGCGAGGATATTGATATACTCCACAGTGGACATAAGTGGCAATGATTGGAGCTTATGTGGTCGACGAGTAATTAAATAGTAACTCAAAAATATTGTGGTGAGTACCAAATAAAGCTACAATCACAATATCATGCTTATAACTACGAAAACCATCAAAATGATCACGTGATTTGTCTTAAAGTTGATAAAAACAATAGGTTACGATAATATTATGTCTCTCTGTTTTACTTTGCTACATTTTGTTGAAAAATATAATTCTCAGATCACTAGTTTACTCCAGAGTCTCTAAAACGACGAGAGAGAGAGAGAGAGAATTAAGAGGAGAGCGAACATGGCTACCGCCTTAGTAGCTAAAGGTGCGGACTAAGAAAAGAGAGAGAGAGAGAGAGAGACAAAAATAGTCAATATCAAAAAGATTCGACCAATCTAGATTTGATCCTAGGTCCAACGCGGCCCAAAGTACTCGTCCACCTTATATGCTAAGTCGTAGAACAACCTTTTGTAATAGTAATAGCGGATCGAACTTGTTCGTAAAGGGGTATTTAGGTTTTATGAATATAGCGGAATGAATTTGGTGGACGTCCGCGAAAGAATCGCACGTTTTGGAGGTGTATTTCAAAAGTAATAGCAATTGGTGTATATAGACGACAACGTAGGTTCAAGCTAACAAGTGAGTTTATTCAAACGGGTTCAAGGTCAAAAATTAGCCACAGAATTTCAAGCGTACAATTAGAAAAGTACAAAACGAATTAATATGTCATTTAGTACGCACGGTGGTTTGTTTCGTACAATTTTAATGCGAAACGTCACTTTCACTTTATGGAATTCAATGGGACGTTTCGAGTGCGAAATTTGAGAAGCACGTTCGTGCGAAGTCGTGTTTCTTTTGGCGCACACTTTTGCACATAAATGTTATGCAGTGAAACGTAGCGTTTGATTAGTTTGAAATGCTACGTAGTTAGCAAGAGATTTTGCACGCTTTTGCATTGGTCAGTCTGAGACTTTGCTGATCAATGATTAGCCCAAGTAAAACTTGTTCAACGGAGCGTTGACTCTGGCCTGGCGAGTCCAGGACGATGATGGATAAATACTGAAGTCTAAGAAGAGCGTAGACATCTTTTCTTTTCGGAAAAGTATGAGGAAATTTTGACTCATCTTGGTCTTGAGCGAGTAATACCAAATTGGAGCAATGGCACTTTTGCACTGAAATCTGTTACAAACTAAGTAGTGTTTTAGTAGTTAAGAGATAAAAGTATTTAAGGGTGGAGAGAAGTGGAAATACTTTAATAAGAAGGGTTGAGCCACGAGAGCAAGAGAACAAGCTAATGAAATGTGGACAGAAGCTTCTTCTAATTTAAATTTTATTTTTTTATGTGAGTGCTTTCAAATGTGAATGTGTAACATTCCAATGTGTGGAATGTGTGGCTGAAATTGGTTGTAGTAATGGGATTTTCTGAGAGGTAGGAGATCGTATTATATATGGTATCAAATCTTTGGTTAGAAGCCATAGAGAAGCTTGCTCACCCACCTGAAAATTGACTGCCGTGATCGGCGAGGGTGCTCTGACCTGTGTCCGTGGAACCACAATGTGAAGTGGAAAGGGATTGGAGGGAAACTAAGTGACTACACTGCCAGCGGCTGCTGGTTAGATGTGGGGCGTACTTAGGTCCTCAGGACTAAGGTGGGGTGGGCAGTGTAGCCACCGCTGAAGCTCACTCTAATTACTTAGAGGCCAAACAAATTTGCCTTCTCCTAGCGATGACTCATGTGTAGAGGGAGGACTTCAAGCCATTAAGGGTGAAGATGTGAGGATTAGAGAGTAAAAGATCCTGATGTAGTGGGAAATGGGAAATGTGTTAATCAAGGAAAATAAAAGTGGAGTATTTACTTCTTCGAAAGCAAAGGAGTCTACAAATGACTAAAAACTTTTCAAACCCTAAATTGTTACCTTTCAGAGCTTTAAACTTTGCAGTTGCAAAATTTGTGGGGAAATTTTTAACTTTCTCTTTCAATGTTAGGGAAATTGAAGAATTGAATTTGCACTAATTTATTTTCAATGTCTTATTGATTCTCAAATTTTGATCTTTTTCAAAAGATTTATTAAGGAGAAGAAGTCTTGGATCGGAGGAATCTGATGCCTTCAAATTTGCAGCAAATTTCTTTGGGAGATTATATTATATCTTTTTTTTTGCTTGAATTCATTGTGTGACAATTGCAAATTCCGCATGGAAACGTGTAATGGAGAATGCTTTGAATTTGTTGAAGAAACGTACTGTGAAACTAGTCAAAAGATTTAATAATCATGCTGTTGTTGTGGATAAAACAATTTCTAAATTGAACAGTGAATTAAAAGATGTAAAAGAAATTGGAAATGTTTCAAATCAAAAATTGGGTGAGCTAAATTAATTTAATTCACACCAAAAATGATGTTAATGACCAAAAGGGTGAGAGTAGTAAGAGAAATGCCAGTTTTAGGGAGGATGATCACGATAGACCTAAGAAGATAAGAGATCTGAAGTTTTCTATTAGTGAGGCACCATCTTTCGATGGTAAGAAGATTGATGAGTTAGATGCTTGGATTTTTCATATGGAGTATTATTTGGAATCTAGAAATTGTGATCGTGATGATTACACTTCGTTTGTTGTTAACTGTCTTAAAGGTGATGCTAAAATTTGGTATTACACTCACAAGAGGTCAAATTTGATTCTTGATAATGTTGATTGGAAAGATTTTAAGACCGCGATCAAATCACGTTTATTGGCTATCACTTATAAATCCAGAATGGAAGAAAAGTGGTTGAACTGTAAACAGACTGGATCTGTGAAAGATTATATTGTGGAATTTCACTCATCCAGCATTCATGTCATAGGTTTGACTAATGAAATGGCTAAGTTGCATTTCTTGAACTCTTTGAATTCTATACTGAAATCAGAACTGAAACATTAAAAATTAATTAATTTGAAGGAATTACAAGATAAATCATTGAAATTAGAGGATCAGTAGGGGTATAATCGGGAAACTCGATCATTCGAGGGTAATTTGAATGAAGTATCAGAATAGGGTTAGGAGGAATTTGTGGAAGAGTGTCTGAATGCGGGTTTGGTGAATAGGAAAAATATCTTTAGGGGAAATCAAAGAGGTGAACAGAGTGTTATTACATGAAATTAATTTAACAATAAAGGGGGATACCTTAAGAGTCATAAACCAAGTATTAATGCTCAAAAAAAACCCCATCTTAGCATTCCCACATGCACTATCCGTCAAAAAAGAGGTCATAGGGCATTTAAGTGTGCACAACTGAACAAAATTAACTGTTATAACTGTGGAGAGGAGGGACATTTCAGCAAATAGTGCACAAAACCGAAAAAAAATGTCACTTGTTTTAAATGCGGAGGTCCAGATCATTACGCTAAGGACTGTACAGATAAGGAATCTCTTAAAACAGTTGATGTCAATGAAGGTTTTCAGGAAGATATTACATTATACCTAGTGAGAAAGGAAGCCCAAGAGGTGGGAAACGGAAAAAACTAGGTGAAAGTCCTCAGTTGAGTTGACCAGATCCAGAGGTTAAGGAGTAAACTTTGGAGGGCAAGCTAATGAATGGAAAGGCTAAGATAGCCGAATTTATTATGATGCTACCTACACTCCATAGTTTGAACAATCTTTCTGATCAAACTCTTAACAACAGATTTATGTTAGGAATGTTAAGTAACGATGACACCAGACACAGTTTGATCAGATTCGAGTCCTTAGTGGAAGTAAAACCGTTTAGAGTAATGGTTGATTCAGATGTTACAAATAAGTTTATAGAGGAAAATAAAATTCCTACAGTCAAAAGGGAAAACCTTTGCATGATCAGGTGGCAAATGGTAATAAGTCTATATTAGATTTACAGACTGATGCAATAGAAGATGATATCTAGGGTCATAAAATGAAAGTTGTGTGTGAAATAATGAATTTGGGTAGTGAGAAGGAGATACAAGGAAAGCATTGGTTAACTTAATATAACCCTCAAGTTAATTGGGAAACTAACACCTTGAGAGTGAAGTCTGAGAACGGCTGGAGGGTTTTGCAAGCATTACCTTCGAAGAAATTGCATAGAAAGTATATAAATAACATAACCAAATTGGGAGTGGACGGCTTGATTTCTGCTAAGAAATTTAAAAAACACTTAAAAGATAAAATAAATCATGTTTTTTTGTTATTAGTAACCCAGGCAGTTACAGGTGAAAGAGGGGGAGAAAACACTAACATTGATGTCATCCCTAAATGAGACACCACTAAAACTCTCGAAAAATTGAAATTCGATTTTGTTAATGACATCAATAAATCTGATGTTTCTGTTAAAGATTTGATTTTTGAATATCGAGATGTTTTCCCAAGTGGTTTACCCTCAGGAAGGCCACCTTCACGAGGCATGAAACATGTTATTAACCTTCAACCTGGATGTAATCCTGTGTCACAGGAATTTACAACCACAGTTTCTATGAGTAGAAGAAGTTAAAGAAACAGATCAAAGAGCTTCTGAAGAAATGACATATTCAGCCCATCAAATCATTGTACGTAGCGCCAGCTCTCTTTGTCAAAATGAACGACCAAACGTTTAGAATGTGTATCGACTATCATAGACTGAACAAGGTTACGGTATAAGATAAGTATCTGTTACCTTTAATTATTTATTTGATAGATCCTTTAAAATGTGCTAAATTATATCCTTGATTGATCTATGTAGTAGCTTTAATCAAGTGCCAATAAGAACGAAAGATGTTCACAAAACTGCTTTTAAAACTAGAGTTGGTCATTTAGAATGGTTAGTAATGCTATTTCGTTCGACAAATGCACTGCCCACTTATCAAAGATTAATGAACCAAACATTTTCTTATTATATAGATGAGTTTTGTTCAGGTGTTTAAAGATGATATTGTAATTTACAACAAATCTAAAGAACAACATGTAATTCATTTAAAGAAAGTGTTGGAAAGGTTAAGGGAAATAAAATTATATGTAAAATTGTCAAAATCCAGTTTTTTTAAAAGTGAACAATTATTTTTTGGACTTATAGTTAGGGGGGAAGGTGTTAAAACAAATCCATCTAAAATTACTACAATCCAAAATTTGAAGCAACCCACTAATATCACAAAAGTTAGATCATCTTTGGGATTAGCCACTTATTACAGGAAATTAATCAAAAACTTTAGTATGATTGTTGCACCTTTGACGGATTTACTACAGGGAATGAGGCATTTTTGGGGGAGCGTTTTCAGAAGAGGGCTTTCGAAGAACTAAAGGGAAGTTGACCTCTGCCCCTACACTAGTGTATTTTGATCCTACTTGGGAGTTTGAAATTTTGATCACTACAGATACATCTGATAAAGGTCTAGGTGCAGTCATAAGTCAAAAGATCGGCAAAGATTTTCATCCTATTGCATTTGAGTCCAAGAAATTCAATGATGCTGAAAATAACTATCCAGCACAAGAAAAAAATTTACTTGCAATTGTTCATGCATTGGTGAAATGGCTTTGTTATTTGCATGATAAAGAACTTACAGCTCATTGTGATAATAAATCACTCTCTTAACTAGAGAGATTAAGTGATGCACAAATTATGACCGGTAGACACGTTAGGTGGATGCAAAAATTGGCATATTTCAAATTTAACGTCAAACATATTCCTGGAAAAACAAATGTGGTGGTAGATCCTTTATGTAGATGTTTTGAGATAAGAGTGATGGTTCAGGAGGAATTGTTTTTAGATGTTGTTAGAAATTGCTATGATAAAGATCCTTATTTTTGCAGTGATTTGCAAGAATATTTGTGGGAAGAATTCTAATCCATTGAATGAGAGGAATGTCAAAAACTTTAGAATAGAAGATGGTTTACTGTATTTGTGAACATGGGATAGATTATGCATTAATGAAATGTGAGACTTAAGAAAACAACTTTTACAAGAAACCCATGAGTATTTGGGACATCTAGGTCGAGATAAAACTCTTAGTGGGTTGCAGAGTAGATTATTTTGGCCCGAGATGGCAAAAGAGGTGTCCAAACACGTGGAAAGTTGTGCCCCTTGCCAACAGAGTATACCTAGTAACCAAAAACCTAAAGGTCTCTTAAAACCTTCAAATATCTCGAAAGACCATGGAAATATGTCAGTATGGATTTTATTGTAACGTTGCGAGCTACATCTAGAAGATATGACAGTATCATTTTCGTAGTCGATAGGTTTGGTAAAATGGCAATCTTTATCCCTTGTAAAACTACTGATTCAGTTATAGATATTGCAAAGCTGTATTTTGACAACATGGTTAGACATCATGGATTCCCCTTGTCTATAGTAAGTGATAGGGATTCTAATTTACGTCTACATTTTGGAAAAAATTGCAGCTAAATTAGGCACTGAATTAAAAATGAGTACCTCTTATAATCCCTAGACAGATGGACAGACAGAAAGGATGAACCGTACAGTGGATATAATGTTTAGGACTGTTTGCAGTAGAGTTCAAAACACATGGGAATCTAAACTGCCATTAATGGAATTTGCATACAATTCATGTAAACATGCTAGTAAAGGATTCTCACCATTTGAGGTTGCATACGGATACCAACCGTGAGAATCATTAGACTTAATAACACGGGTCACTTAAGAGAATAGAGGTTCTGGAACAAAGTTTTGAAAATACATTTAAACAGTTTGGAAAATAGTCCAGGATGCATGAGTGGAGGCACAAAGAAGGCAAGAATTAAATGTTAACCGCAAACGTGGTGATTGGCCGGTAAGCACAGGTAACAAGGTTTTGCTTTCTACAACTCATTACACATGCAAGATAGAGGGACAATCGGATCCTACGAGAAATTTGCTCCTAAGTACGTCGGACCATTTACTGTAATCGAGATGATATAGTCAGTTGCTACCGAATTGGACTTTTTGCCTTCAACAAAAATTCATCCATTGATACACATCAGTTAATTGAAAGCAGCACATCTTCGACCAACGGAAGGAGAGTTTGAATTGGATCCCTCAATAATTATGGAACCTGAGGTCAACTGATGGGTAATAGATTGGGTTGGTCAACAGTTTAAGGTTGGCAATACTATATACTGGCAAGTGCATTATCTAATAAGGCAAGAATATGAGTTGACCTTAGAAGATATAAATTCTGAGTTTTTACAAAGGTAATGAGGGAAAATAAAATAGAAATTTCGTCTTAAGAATCAAAGGTGTTTTAAGTGAGGTTAGTTAAAAATGAGGAGGGGATGATATAATAATAAATGCAGATCGAACTTGTTCGTAAAAGGGTATTTAGGTGTTATGAATATAGAGGAATAAGTTTAGTGGACGTCCGCGATATAATTGCACGTTTTGGAGGTGTATTTTAAAAGTTATATTAATTGGTGTGTTTAGGTGACAACGCGGGGTCAAACTAACAAGTGGGTATCATTGTAACGGGTTAGGGGTCAAAAGAAGCCGCGAAATTCCTGGCCCCTGTTCTCCTGAGTGACTCCTACTATTAAGTCTAATGCTTCTCTGGGTTGGTATCTGTATGCAACTTCAAATGGTGAGAATCCTTTACTAGCATGTTTACATGAATTATATACAAATTCCATTAATGGCAGTTTAGATTCCCATGTGTTTTGAACTCTACTCCAAACAGTCTTAAGCAATTCCTCCAGTGTACGGTTCATCCTTTCTGTCTGTCCATCTGTCTAGGGATGATAAGTGGTACTCATTTTTAAATCAGTGCCTAAATTTTGCTGCAATTCTTTCCAAAATGCAAAGTAAATTTAGAATCCCTATCACTTACTATAGACAAGGGGAATCCATGATGTCTAACCATGTTGTCAAAATATAACTTTGCAATATCTATAATTGAATGAGTAGTTTTACAAGGGATAAAGATTGCCATTTTACTAAACCTATCGACTACGAACATGATACTGTCATATCTTCTAGATGTAGCTCGCAACCTGACAATAAAATCCATGCTGACATATTTCCATGGTCTTTCGAGATATTTGAAGGTTTTAAGAGACCTTTAGGTTTTTGGTTACTAGGTTTACTCTGTTGGCAAGGGACACAACTTTCCACGTGTTTGGACACCTCTTTTGCCATCTCGGGCCAAAATAATCTACTCTGCAACCCACTAAGAGTTTTATCTCGACCTAGATGTCCCAAATACTCATGGGCTTCTTCTAAAAGTTGTTTTTTTAAGTCTCACATTTCATGAATGTATAATCTATCCCCTGTTCGCAAATACAGTAAACCATATTCTATTCTAAAGCTTTTGACATGCTTCTCATTCAATGGATCAGAATTCCTTCCAAAAATATTCTTGCAAATCACAGCAAAATAAGGATCTTTATCATAACAATTTCTAGCAACATCTAAAAACAATTTATCCTGAACCATCACACTTATCTCAAAACATCTACTTAAAGGATCTACCACCACATTTGTTTTTCCAAAAAAATGTTTGACGTTAAATTTGAAATATGCCAATTTTTGCATCCACCTAACGTGTCTACCGGTCATAATTTGTGCATCACTTAATCTCTCTAGATAAGAAAGTGATTTATTATCACAATGAGCTGTAAATTCTTTATCATGCAAATAACAAAGCCATTTCACCAATGCATGAACAATTGCATGTAATTTATTTTCTTGTGCTGGATAGTTATTTTCAGCATCATTGAATTTCTTGGACTCAAATGCAATAGGATGAAAATCTTTGCCGATCTTTTGACTTATGACTGCACCTAGACCTTTATCAGATGTATCTGTAGTGATCAAAACTTCAAACTCCCAAGCAGGATCAAAATACACCAGTGTAGGGGCAGAGGTCAACTTCCCTTTAGTTCTTCGAAAGCCCTCTTCTGAAAACGCTCCCCCAAAAATGCCTCATTCCCTGTAGTAAATCCGTCAAAGGTGCAACAATCATACTAAAGTTTTTGATTAATTTCCTGTAATAAGTGGCTAATCCCAAAGATGATCTAACTTTTGTGATATTAGTGGGTTGCTTCAAATTTTGGATTGTAGTAATTTTAGATGGATTTGTTTTAACACCTTCCCCCCTAACTATAAGTCCAAAAAATAATTGTTCACTTTTAAAAAAACTGGATTTTGACAATTTTACATATAATTTTATTTCCCTTAACCTTTCCAACACTTTCTTTAAATGAATTACATGTTGTTCTTTAGATTTGTTGTAAATTACAATATCATCTTTAAACACCGGAAGAAACTCATCTATAAAATAAGAAAATGTTTGGTTCATTAATCTTTGATAAGTGGGCAGTGCATTTGTCGAACCAAATAGCATTTCTAACCATTCTAAATGACCAACTCTTGTTTTAAAAGCAGTTTTGTGAACATCTTCCGTTCTAATTGGCACTTGATTAAAGCTACTACATAGATCAATCAAGGATATAATTTAGCACCTTTTAAAGGATCTATCAAATAAATAATTAAAGGTAACAGATACTTATCTTATACCGTAACCTTGTTCAGTCTATGATAGTCGATACACATTCTAAACGTTTGGTCGTTCTTTTTGACGAAGAGAGCTGGTGCTACGTACAGTGGTTTGCTGGGCTGAATATGTCATTTCTTCAGAAGCTCTTTGATCTGTTTCTTTAACTCCTTCTGCTCATAGAAATTGTGGTTATAAATTCCTATGACAAGAGAATTACATTTAGGTTGAAGGTTAATAACATGTTTCACGCCTCGGGAAGGTTGGCCTTCCTGAGGGTAAACCACTTAGGAAAACATCTCGATATTCAAAAATCAAATCTTTAACAGAAACATCAGATTTATTGATGTCATTAACAAAATCGAATTTCAGTTTTTCGAGAGTTTTAGTGGTGTCTCATTTAGGGATGACATCAATGTTAGTGTTTTCTCCCCCCCTTTCACCTCTAACTGCCTGGGTTACTAATAACAAAAAAACATGATTTGTTTTATCTTTTAAGTGTTTTTTAAATTTCTTAGCAGAAATCAAGCCGTCCACTCCCAATTTGGTTATGTTATTTATATACTTTCTATGCAACTTCTTCGAAGGTAATGCTTGCAAAACCCTCCAGCCGTTCTCAGACTTCACTCTCAAGGTGTTAGTTTCCCAATTAACTTGAGGGTTATATTAAGTTAACCAATGTTTTCCTTGTATCTCCTTCTCACTACCCAAATTCATTATTTCACACACAACTTTCATTTTATGACCCTAGATATCATCTTCTATTGTATCAGTTTGTAAATCTAATATAGACTTCTTACCATTTGCCACCTGATCATGCAAAGGTTTTCCCTTTTGACTGTAGGAATTTTATTTTCCTCTACAAACTTATTTGTAACATCTGAATCAACCATTACTCTAAACGGTTTTACTTCCACTAAGGACTCGAATCTGATCAAACTGTGTCTGGTGTCATCGTTACTTAACATTCCTAACATAAATCTGTTGTTAAGAGTTTGATCAGAAAGATTGTTCAAACTATGGAGTGTAGGTAGCATCATAATAAATTCGGCTATCTTAGCCTTTCCATTCATTAGCTTGCCCTCCAAAGTTTACTCCTTAACCTCTGGATCTGGTCAACTCAACTGAGGACTTTCACCTAGTTTTTTCCGTTTCCCACCTCTTGGACTTCCTTTCTCACTAGGTATAATGCAATATCTTCCTGAAAACCTTCATTGACATCAACTGTTTTAAGAGATCCCTTATCTGTACAGTCCTTAGCGTAATGATCTGGACCTCCGCATTTAAAACAAGTGACATTTTTTTTCGGTTTTGTGCACTATTTGCTGAAATGTCCCTCCTCTCCACAGTTATAACAGTTAATTTTGTTCAGTTGTGCACACTTAAATGCCCTATGACCTCTTTTTTGACGGATAGTGCATGTGGGAATGCTAAGATGGGGTTTTTTTTAGCATTAATACTTGGTTTATGACTCTTAAGGTATCCCCCTTTATTGTTAAATTAATTTCATGTAATAACACTCTGTTCACCTCTTTGATTTCCCCTAAAGATATTTTGCCTATTCACCAAACCCGCATTCAGACACTCTTCCACAAATTCCTCCTCACCCTATTCTGATACTTCATTCAAATTACCCTCGAGTGATCGAGTTTCCCGATTGTACCCCAACTGATCCTCTAATTCCAATGATTTATCTTGTAATTCCTTCAAATTAATAAATTTTAATGTTTCAGTTCTGATTTCAGTATAGAATTCAAAGAGTTCAAGAAATGCAACTTAGCCATTTCATTAGTCAAACCTATAACGTGAATGGTGGATGAGTGAAATTCCACAATATAATCTTTCACAGATCCAGTATGTTTACAGTTCAACCACTTTTCATCCATTCTGGATTTATAAGTGACAACCAATAAACGCGATTTGATCGCGGTCTTAAAATCTTTCCAATCAACGTTATCAAGAATCAAATTTGACCTCTTGTGAGTGTAATACCAAATTTTAGCATCACCTTTAAGACAGTTAACAACAAACGAAGTGTAATCATCACGATCACAATTTCTAGATTCCAAATAATACTCCATATGAAAAATCCAAGCATCTTACTCATCAATCTTCTTACCATCGAAAGATGGTGCCTCACTAATGGAAAACTTCAGATCTCTTATCTTCTTAGGTCTATCGTGATCATCCTCCCTAAAACTGGCATTTCTCTTACTTTGGTGTGAATTAAAGTAATTAGCTCATCCAATTTTTTGATTTGAAAAATTTCCCGTTTTCCTTAACATCTTTCAATTCACTCTTCAATTTATAAATTGTTTCATCCACACTATCAACATGATTACTAAATCATTTGACCAATTTTACAGTACGATTCTTCAACAAATTCAAAGCATTCTCCATTTCACATTTCCATGCGGAATTTGCCATTATCACACAATGAATTCAAACAAAAAGAAAGATAGAATATAAATTCCCAAAGAAAATTGCTTCGAATTTGAAGTTCTCGGATTGCTCTAATCCAAGACTTCTTCTCCTTAACAAATCTTTTGAAAAAGATCGATTTCTGAGAATCATTAAGACATTCAATATAAGTTAGTGCAAATTCAATTCTTTAAATTCCCTAGCATTGAAACAGAAAGGTAAGAATATCCCCACAAATTTTGCGACAACAAAATTGAAAGCTCTCAAAGGTAAGATTGAACCATAAATTTTGCAACATCAAAATAAAAAGCTCTCAAAGCTGACAAAATTAATGTTTGAAAAGTTTTAAGTCCTTTCTGGACTCTTTTGTTTTTGAAGAAATAAATTACTCCACTTTTCTTCTCCTTGATTAGTGAATTTCTCATTTCCCACTACATCAACATCTTTTACTCTTTTATCCTCACATCGTCACCCTTAAATGGCTTCAAACTCTCCCTCTACACATGAATCATTGCCAAAAGAAGGCAAGATTGTTTGGCCTCTATGTATCTGGAGTGAGCTTCAACGGTGGCTACACTACCCACCACGCCTGAGTCCTGAGGACCTAAGCACGCCCCACATCTAACCAGAAACCGTTGGCAGTTTAGTCACTAAGTTTCCCTCCAATCCCCTACCACTTCACATTGTGGTTCCACCGACACTGGTAAGAGCACCCTCACCGGTCACAACAGTCAATTTTCGGTTGAGCAAGCTTCTCCTTGGCTTCTAACCAAAGATTTTATACCAAATGCAATAGGATCTCCTACCTCTCGAAAAATCTCATTACCTTAACCAATTTCAACCACACATTTCACACAATGGAAAATTACACATTCAGATTGGAAAGCACTCACATAAGTAAATAAACTTTAAATTAGAAGAAGCTTTTGTCCACATAACATTAGCTCGGTCTCTTGCCCTCGAGGCTTAACCCTTCTTATTAATTATCTCCACTGCTCTCCACTCTTAAATAATTATATCTCTTAACTACTAAAACACTACTTAGTTTGTAAGAGATTTTAGTGCAAAAATGCCATTGCTCCAATTTGGTATTTTTCGCTCATGACCAAGATCGTTTAGAATTTCCACAAAATTTTCCAAAGGAAAAGATGTCTACTCTCCTCTTAGACTTCGCTATTTATCCATCATCGTCCTGGACTCGACAGGCTAGAGTTAACGCTCCGTTGAATAGGTTTTACCTAGGCCAATCATTGATCAGCAAGGACTCAGACTGACCAATGCGAAAGCGTGCGAAATCTCCCACTAACTACGCTGCATTTACTAACCAATCAAACGTTACATTTTACTATGTAACATTTATGTGCAAAAGTGCGCGCAAATTGAAAGGCGACTTCGCACGTTCGCGCGTCACAAATTTTACACGCGAAACTACCTACGAAATTAACATGTTTTAACTTATGACGTTTCGTACTAAAATTTGCACGAAACGAACCATCATATGTACTTAACAACTATAATTACTTTATAAACGTACGCCTGAAATTCCACGGCTACTTTTGACTCTCAACCCGTTACAATGATACCCACTTGTTAGTTTGACTCCGCTTTGTCACCTAAACACACCAATCACAATAACTTTTGAAATACAACTCCAAATTGTGCGTTTATTTCGCGGACGTCCACCAAATTTATAACTCTATATTCGTAACACTTAAATACCCATTTACGCATAAGTTCGATCCCCTATTATTGTTACAGGAAACAAACCCAAATTAGAGCTATTGATAAATTAGGGTGAAGTTCCATTTGACGAAATGTGAGGTTGTTTACAGAAATTTGGACCTCTCCGCGCTACGCCGTACATTTTATTTTGTTTTTATACGGAAAACAACATTACAGAAAATCTTGCCAATATCCTCCAAAAGTTTTGGAGTTAAGTATGACCGTTGGATGTATTTTCACGAAGCATTCGCTTCCAAAGTTTATGTAATTGGTGATGTACCTCGCGAGGTACATCACCAATTTCAAAATTTTTGGAGCCGCGACACGTTGGATAATAAGCATACGTGTCAAGATGACAACCAACGGAAATCAAAAAAATCTCGCACACGATATACGCTTTCAAATATCCAACAAAAAATACAAACGAAATACCGTAACGTACTTTCGTCACGCTATTTGTGTTAGCGACTATTCGTCACACTATTTCTAGAAACGCTCATTCGTCACGCGAAAAACGTAAACCCTAAAAAAATGAGGTGGCATTTGACAAGGCGTCTACAAAGAGTACAGAAATTGCGTTAAACGATGACCTGGTACGCACGTACATGGTACGCAAAAAAAGATTTTTGGTCGGTGTGAAAATCATTAACGATTTTCAATATTCGATCTTAACTCACGTGGTACCACTCAATTGTGAACACGTGGATTACAAACTCTACGCTATGGAACTTCGTTCAAAATGTAGCATTCTGTAATGTTGGTCGTACAATTATCCTAATGGAACTTCACCCTTTGAGTAAAATTTGTTTTTGAAAAAGATTGATTACACGAATTAGAGTTATTAACTCTAATTATTTTTCTCATTTTTTTACTCTAATTTTTTCTTTACTCTAATTACGATTCGATGTGCAACGATTTCGTTTTTGAACATAGGAACAGTCTGAAAAGTAGTACGGAGAAATCTCCCCTAAAAAACAAGTAGCAAGACTAAGCTATGGTTACATGGGAACACACCCTAAGGGATATGCACCACTAATTTTGTACTTATTAAGCTATGGGCGGGTACGGGTAGTCGCCATAAATCGATTTTCGGTTAACTTTTTTTTTTCGTAAACGCGCATCAGGTAATTGGTATCAATTTAGGAGTGTGGATTTCGGGTGTTCAGATTTTGAAAAAAAAAAATGTCGGATTCAGGTATTTGAGTTTTATGCTTTTGCGACCTCTGACAAGGTTCGTAATGGATTGAGAAAATGTTCCCAAAAGCTGGCCTACCCACACCCCGTCACCCCACCCAAGAGGTTGCAAACAGTCAATCGAAATCGTGACCGACCGTTAACCGATCGCGCACGCTGGATCCGAAACGGATTCGGTTGCAACATTTTTGGGGTGGGGCGGTTCCGGTCGGTTGATTTATCAGGAAAAAAAAAGGGTTGGTTACGATCGGTCAAGCAAAAAACAAAAAAAAATGAAAATTTGTAGTGTCCTTATAATCCAACATTCTTGTACTTTGTACTCTTTGGCATCGTGGAAGTACGTGACATCATGATTATCGTCGCAAATTTGACACGGTACTGTAGTAAGCTATTTATTTCGCAAATCAAATGGAACGCGACAAAGCGTCGAAAATTGTTGTCTTTTTGGAAAGCTTTCACTCTCAAAGCAGCGCAGCTGCTATACAGACAAAGCAGCGCAGCTGCTATACAGACAGAGCAACGCAAGTGCTATACAACATAGCAGCGCAGCAGCAGAGCAGACAAAGCAGCCCAGCTGCTATACAGCAGAGCAGCGCAGCAGCGAAACTGTAACACAGACAGGACAACGCAACCACGATTATATTTGATATGGTCCGTACGGACAACGCAGCGTCTGATATTCTTAATTTGATTCTGTACATGATAGAGCAACTGCGATAGATACGATTCTAGTCAACTTTGTGGGTAACTCAATGGTAGCTTAGTGATAGCTCAGTGGTAGCTTAGTGATAGCTCAGTGGTAGAGACAGATTAGTGGTAGCTTGGTTGTTTGATGTACCTCTCAAGTACACTGGTGTTGCCAGTTCAACACAAGTATAAGACTTAGGACTCATAACATATTATGTATCCAGACTTCCAAGTAGTAAAACTGCAGACAGTTTTTGGAAAACTTCTGAGTATTATATCTTGAGTGTTGTCGGGTCAATTGTGCTAAAACTTTAGGAATTATCACTGTTTATGCTACTCTATATTTTGATAGAGTTTTGTGAGGTTTTGGATGCTTGAATAAGAATTGGTGAGCACTTAAGAACAGCTGTTTGGTAGGATTCTTGATAGCTTCTGAGAGTGTATCATGTCTACTTCTACTACTACGGCTGCTCCTCCACCTGCAGCGGTGGTTGTAGAACAACAAGTTATGGGCCTGTCATCAAGAATTCCTATAGTTTCAGAGGATAAGTATGTTTACTGGGCGGATATGGTGGAGACACATTTTGAGAATGTTAATCTTTTAGATATCTTGGATGGCTCGCTGGATGAATCTGATCCGTCATGGTCTAAGAAAAATATGCAAGCTTGTTCTATTCTGAAATTTTGTATATCTGAAGACTTAACTATGTCTCGGATAAAAATGAAAAAAGCAATTGATATCTGGAAATCACTTAAAAGTGATTATGAAAAGGCCAATGTCCAGGAAGAGCTTCTATTGGCTGGAAAAATTTGGGACTATAAGTACACTGGCGGTACAATGGCTGAATATTCTAACAAATTTCGTATCCTTGTAGATGCACATGCTTGTGCAGGTGGGGTGTTTCCTCCTTTTCAGTAGAAATAGACATGATACACTCTCAGAAGCTATCAAGAATCCTACCAAACAGTTGTTTTTAAGTGCTCACCAATTCTTATACAAACATCCAAAACCTCACAAAACTCTATCAGAATATAGAGTAGCATAAACACTGATAACTCCCAAAGTTATAGCACAATTGACCCGACAACACTCAAGATATAATACTCAGAAGTTTCCCAAAAACTGTTTGCAGTTTTACTACTTGGAAGTCTGGATACATAATATGTTCTGAGTCCTAAGTCTTATACTTGTGTTGAACTAGCAACACCAGTGTACTTAAGAGGTACATCAAACCACCAAGCTACCACTAATCTGTCAAGCTACCATTGAGCTATCACTATGTTACCACTGAGCTATCACTAAGCTAACTAGAATCGTATCTATCGCAGTTGCTCTATCCTATACAGAATCACATTAAGAATATCTGACGTTGCGTTGTCTGTACAGACCATATCAAATATAATCATGGTTGCGTTGTCTTGTCTATGTTGCAGCTTCGCTGCTGCGCTGCTCTGCAATATAGCAGCTGCTCTGGTGTATAGCAGCTGCTCTGCTGTATAGCAACTGCTCTGCTCTATTGCAGCTGCGGTGCTTTGTGGTATAGCAGCTGCGCTGCTCTGTCTGTATAGCAGTTGCGCTGCTCTGAGACTGAAAGGTTTCCAAAAAGACAACACTACCCTAAAGCTTTAGACGCAGTATCCCGGCGCAGCTACAGTGATAAACTAGCGGAGCATCGCAGCATTGCAATATAGCAATTAGCAAGTCACCCTGTCCCACTACATCACAATGGTGGATATATCGCAGAGTGGCAGTATAGCAGTGCACCCATTCAACTATTCACTTAATCCCACTGCGTCCCTACAATACTTCAGCTTAGGAGCAGGAAGGGCTTTAGTGAACATATCAGCAATCATTTTTGCATTTGGCAAATAACATAATTTAAGCCCTCTACAGAACACATTTTCTCTTACAAAATATAATTGTACATCCATGTGCTTGCTTTTGAAGTGATGACTTGGGTTAGAAGCAATGGCAATGGCAGTGTGGTTATCACACCATATAACCTATGGACCAACTTGCATGTATCCTAGTTTTTGTAATTAAGGATTTTACCCATAAGAGTTCTTTGAGGGCCGAGTTTGCTGCCATATATTCTGACTCCATTGTCGACTGTGGTGTAACCTTTTGAAGTTTGCTGCTCCAACAGCAAGTACCGTTCCCAATTTGTAGAACGAATCCTGTGGTGGATTTCCGGCTTGGCATGTCGCCATAGCTTGCATCACTCCATGTTTGCAGCTTGACTTCTCCTCCGCCTAGAGTGAGTTTGAGATCTTTAGTTCCTGCCAAAAATTTTAAAACTCTCCTTGCTGCATCAAGATCAGATTTTCTCAGATTTTCTAGACTCCTGCTCAGTACCCGACTGCTGCAACAATGTCAGGACGGGTACAGTTCATGAAATAAATTAAGCTTCCCACTATCAGTCTATAAGGTATTATTGTCATAGGATCATTCTCCCCTGACTCTAAATACTCGCTAACAATGACACCTGGTTCTGTCTCTTCTCCCTCTAACTTCTGCCGAAACTCCATTGGAGTTAAACATCCTTTTGCCCCCCGCATTTCGTACTCATCTAACATGTTTCCAATGGCCTCTTTTTGAGTCAATTTTATTATTTACTTATTTCTGTCCCTCTCTACCTGGATACCCAAAATATAATTTGCCTCACCGAGGTCTTTCATCTAGAACCGTGAGTTTAGAGCAGTTTTAATTTTGTTAATTTCAGCCATTGATTTGCTAATTAATAGCAAATCATCTACATATACTGCTATATATACTATCCCATTGTCACCATTTACAACGTAAACAGAGTGATCATAACTTATCCTTTGAAATCATAGGCTAGTCAAAAATTCATCAAGCTTTAGATTCCACTGTTTGGGGGCATGTTTTAGGTCGTACAAAGATTTTAGCAACTTGCATACTAAGTGCTCTTTTCCTGGTTTCACATACTTTTCACGCTGCTGCATGTAAATGGTCTCTTCTAGTTCTCCATGCAAAAAGGCCGTTTGTACATCCATCTGATGTATTTCCATATCTTCTATAGCAGCTAGCGATAGCAAAATCCTAACTGTAGGAAATTTTACAACCAGAGAAAATGTTTCTTCAAAATCGATTCCTTCCTTTTGATTGTACCCCTTCGCCATAAGTCTGGCCTTATAGCGTTCAATGGTGTTATCGGGATTTAACTTCACCTTGAATACCTATTTGATGCCGCTCGCTTTTCGGTCTGGAGGAAGGTCCACAAGCTCCCATGTTTGAGCCTCCATGATGGACTTCATTTCGACGTTTGCTGCCTCGATCCAGTGATTCCATTCTGGTGATGAGAAGGCTTCCTGAATGGTCAAAGGCTCCCCTGAGGCTGCCGAGTAGGCAAAGTGAGAGTTTGCTTGCAGGCGGATGCTTGATCTTCTTCCCCCGGAAATTCTTAGGCTGAGATCGTCGAATGCCGTGCGTTGCGCTGATTGCGTTGGTTGCGATCGGTGTGTACTGACTGCTGTTGGTCCGTGTGGATCCGAATTTGTTGAGGAACTTGAAGAGAGTCGGACTCCGGAGTCATCACCGGAGTTTGTGGAATCTGCGCGACAATATCATGCATGCAATCTAAAATGACATATTCCTGTACCTTTTTTTGCCTTTGCTGCTCTGTCATTTTAAATAAATCTATGGAGTCTAGTTCATCTTTAACAATGATGTTCCTTGCTACAACTATTTTTTGCCTCTCAAACACAAAGACTCTATAACCTTTTGAGTGATCATCATATCCTAACAGAATACCCGGTAATCCCTTCGCTTCCATTTTCCATCTATCTGGAGAAGTATCCAATATAAAGCATTGACTACCAAAGACCTTGAAATGGCTAACATCTGGTTTGTTTCCTGTCCAAATCTCGTAAGGAGTAGTTTCCACCGATCGTGATCCTATCCTATTCTTAATATAAACTGCACAATTTAGAGCCTCAGCCCAGAATTTCGAATCCACATTTTTATATGCGAGCATCGACCTAGAGCTCTCCCTGAGAGTTCTATTCAGTCTTTTCGACACCTCGTTTTTTTTCTGGTGAATATGGAATAGTTAATAGATGACTTATTCCCTCCTCGAGTAAAAAGGCTTCAAATTCCTTTGATGTATATTCACCACCATTGTCCGATCTGAGCTGCAAAATAGGTAAATTATGAAGCTTTTCAGCCCATGCTTTATAGTGTTTGAAGTGACCAAACACTTACCTCTTCTCTTTCATGAAGTAAACTTTTGTAAACCTGGAAAAATCATCTGTGAAGGTGACCATATATTTCATCCCCCCGGCAGATGGAACCTTCGCCGGACCAAAGACATCTGAATGAATTTGTTGTAAGAGTTTGTGTGACCGATGCTCAGACTCTTTAGCAAATGGCAATCTGTGGATTTTGCCTAAAGCGCAACCATCACGGGTTTTAACCGGCTCATTTGTAATTGATACACCCTCTATTTTTCCAGCAAGGACCATTTTCCTCAAACTATCATAGTTTACATGGCCTAATCTTTTATGCCACAACTCATCTGAGTGCAAAACACCGGAGTACAAAACATCATTCTCCTTGGTATTAGCCATATCCATGCGATACATCTTGCTACTATCTCTAGTACCTGTAATCGCAACCTTGCCATTTTTGCTAATAACCTGCCACCATTTTTCAAATTAACCTCAAAGCCTTTACTCTCTACCAACGACGTAGAAAACAGATTTTTCTTAAAGTCAGTCACAAATAAGACATTGTGACGAGTCCTTTCAATTGTTTTTCCTTCTACATCAACTAGTAAGGACACATCACCCACAGCACGAGTCTGGACACTCATTCCACAAGCATAATAAATATTTTTCTCCGGCGTTGTTTTCAGATTTTTGAAGATGGCCTTGTTCCAGCACATGTGGGCTGACGTTCCTGTATCCATTATCCATCCAGGGTCCTTCGCGCCCTCCATTGCAGCCGCCATAGCGAATAGATCCGTATCATCCTCCGTAGAAACCGTCAAAGTCTCGTCTTGGAGAGACGAAGAAGCCGAAAATAGTGCATTTCCACGAGGTGTAGGCCCCGTGAAGCCCTTGTAAAACGAGCTTTGTTGCCATCCCGGCCTGTATAAACCTGTGTCGTTAGCTTTTTTAAGCTTAGGACAGAATTTGTATTCATGACCTCTCTCACTACAATAAAAACATGCATTGTTTGATTGTCTATTTCCACCTTGATTAAACTGTCTGAACTGATTAAATTGATTCCTTTGCTGATTAAACTGTCCTTTTCTCTCAAAGTCTGAATTAAAAGCCTCTACTTGCTCAACATTGAGAATATTAGACGTAGCTTCATCTTCTAGTAAAATAATGATGGCTAACTGCAAAGTCCAGCTAGCTTTATCTTTTTTTTTGAGCATGTCAGATGCTCTTTTCACACTACGAGGGAGACCCCTCATGAGCAATACTGCCTGTTGAAAAGTAGGAAACACCCCACCTGCACAAGCATGTGCATCTACAAGGATACGAAATTTGTTAGAATATTCAGCCATTGTACCGCCAGTGTACTTATAGTCCCAAATTTTTCCAGCCAATAGAAGCTCTTCCTAGACATTGGCCTTTTCATAATCACTTTTAAGTGATTTCCAGATATCAATTGTTTTTTTCATTTTTATCCTAGACATAGCTAAGTCCTCAGATATACAAAATTTTTGAATAGAACGAGCTTGCGTATTTTTCTTAGACCATGACGGATCAGATTCATCCAGCGAACCATCCAAGATATCTAAAAGATTAACATTTTCAAAGTGTGTCTCCACCATATCCGCCCAGTAAACATATTTATCCCCGGAAAAGATAGGAATTCTTGATGACAAGCCCATAACTTGTTGATCTACAACCACCGGTGCTGGTGGAGGAGCTGCAGTAGTAGTAGAAGTAGACATGATACACTCTTAGAAGCTATCAAGAATCCTACCAAACAGCTGTTCTTAAGTGCTCACTAATTCTTATAGAAGCATCCAAACTTCACAAAACTCTATCAGAATATAGAGTAGCATAAACAGTGATAACTCCCAAAGTTTTAGAACAATTGACTCGACAACACTTAAGATATAATACTCAGAAGTTTCCCAAAAACTGTCTGCAATTTTACTACTTGGAAGTCTGGATCCATAATATGTTATGAGTCCTAAGTCTTATACTTGTGTTGAACTGGCAACACCAGTGTTCTTGAGAGGTACATCAAACCACCAAGCTACCACGAATCTGTCAAGCTACCATTGAGCTATCACTAAGCTACCACTGAGCTATCACTAAGCTACCTAGAATCGTATCTATCGCAATTGCTCTATCCTGTACAAAATCACATTAAGAATATCAGACGTTGCATTATCCGTACGGACCATATCAAATATAATCATGGTTGCATTGTCCTATCTGTGTTGCAGCTTCGCTGCTGCGTTGCTCTGCTGCTGCGCTGCTCTGCAATATAGCAGCTGCTCTGCTGTATAGCAGTTGCTCTACTGTATAGCAGTTGCGGTGCTATGTTGTATAGCACTTGCGCTGCTCTGAGACGTAAAGCTTTCCAAAAAGACAACATACTGGGGGTGACATGAACTCATATTGTAATGGCTTGAAGCTTCTATTGTCGGAAAATGCATGTTCCGGGGGGAGTTTTCCTCCTTATCATCAAGCCATGATTCTAATGAGAGGGCTTCTTACTGAATATAGAGGAGCAGCGGAGCAGCTAAGAAGGTTAGAAAAGAGTAAATGGAAATATAGTTGTAGCTCAGGCTTATATCTTAGACGAAGAGGCAACTCAGATAGCATTAAATGGTGGTCAATCAGTGGTAGCTTACAATGCACAAACATATAAGCCGGCTGGTTTTTCTGGAAATAGAAACTTTCCCCCCAATCAAAATTATAGGCAATATGATAGGTGTGTCTATTGCTTTGGTCAGGGTCATGTTTTTCGGCTGTGTCCGGCATTTATAAAAGCGTGTAAAACAGGAATTTATCATGCGGGATATAGAGTGGCAGCATCAAAACTACAGGTTAAAAATGCGGCGTTCCTTGCATTTGATGAGACGTCACAAGATGAACGGCCGGTAGGAGAGGAAGATGTGGTCAGATTTCCGCAATCGGATGATGATGAGTTCTTTGCTCTGGCAAAAGATCTCATGGAGGGACCTCGAGAGAATGGATGGATTATGGACTCCGGATGCTCCTCACACATGTGCGGTAACCGAGCTTACTTCAAGACGCTTACTCCAATTCCCACTCGTCGGATTTACTACGCGGATGACAGCGGTGTGGAGGCTACGGCAAAGGGAAGCGTGGAGTTAGCATGTGACGTCAATGGTCAGATTGTAAAGAGAACCTTGCATGATGTTCTCCATATCCCAAAGTTTACAAAGAAATTGTTTTCCACTTCGGTGGCGGAAATGAAAGGTTTTGAAATTTTACAAAAGAATGGAAAAAAGGTAGTAAGCAAAGATGGGAGGGTAGCTTTGGTAGGAACTAGAGGCCCAAACTTGTTCTACCGGATGGACTTGGCTAATGAAATTGAATTTGCATACTCCAGTGTCCTTCCGGAAAATGTTTTGTGGCATAAGAGGCTCGGTCATGTTCATCATGAAAGACTTGATAAAATGGTGAAACAAAATATGATAGATGGTGTTAAATTAGGACAGACAGATTCACATGTATGCGATGGATGTGCCTTGGGAAAGCTTCATAAGCTGCCCCTCCCTCAGACAGCAGATATCTGGGCCACAGACTTGCTACAAATTATTTATTCGGATGTATGGGGACCGTCAAAAGTTCCTTACCTCAGTGGCAGCCGGTTTTTGGTCACTTTTACAAATGATTTCTCAAGCTACAACAGGGTTTACTTTATGAAAGAAAAGAGTGAAGTGCTCACTCACTTCAAACATTTTCAAGTATGGTCGGAAGAGCTTCTTGGGAAACCAGTTCTTTCGCTTGGATCCGACAACGGAGGAGAATATGTTTCTCATGCATTCTCTGAATATTTAAAAGACAATGGTATTTTTCGGCAATTTACAATTCCTTATACTCCGGAACGGAATGGAGTATCCGAAAGACTCAACTGAACTCTAACAGAAAGTGCAAAATCTATGTTGCTAGATAAGGGAATAGATTTCAATTTTTGGGGTGAGGCTTTCTCTTGTGCGTCGTATATTAGGAATAGAATAGAGACTAGAGAAGTAAAAAGGAAAACACCATATGAAGTGGGGACAGGAAGAAAACCAAATGTTAGTCACTTTCGGGTTTTTGGGAGTAAATGTTTTATTTTGGATAATCTCCCAATTTCCAAACTTAGTCCGAAATTGATTACCGGAATTTTTATGGGATATGATGATGAATCAAAGGGCTATAGGGTATTTAATACAGATAGGAATAAGCTTAAGACTGATAGAAATATTCAGGTTAAGGAAGAAAGTCGATCGGTAGATGTTTTTGGTATGACAGATTTTGAAAAAGATTCCAAAATCAAAGAATATGTTATTTTTGAAAATACTCCTCTCACCTCCCCTGGTCACTCTTTGGGCACCTCTACTAGTCCACGTGTGGAAGATACTCCTCCTCCTCCTCCTCTTCCACCTCCTCCTCCTCGGCGGCAACCTACGGATCCAACAATTCCAGCCTCAGATTTTCCGGGGGGAAGAAGGCAAAGCAACAGGCTGCGAAGCTGCAAAGCTTCTCTATTTTCTGTTAGCACGCTGGAACAAAGTGAAAATTGCGAAACTACGAAACTGCGAAGCTGCGATGCTGCTGCGATGTTGCGAAGCTGCGATGCTGCTGCAACGTTGCGAAGCTGCGATGTTGCAAAGCTGCGAGGCTGCTCTATTGTCTACTTGCACGATGGAACCAATCACAATACAAGATGCTTTTTCAGCTAAGGAAAAGGATCAATGGATCTCCGCAGTCAACGATGAATTGTGATCAATAATGGAGGCTCAAACTTGGGAGCTTGTGGAGCTTCCGCCAAATCGAAAGGCCATCGATTGTAAGTGGGTCTTTAAAGTCAAGTTGAATCCAGAAAAATCTATTGAAAGATAAAAAGCTAGACTTGTTGTTAAAGGTTAGAGTCAGAAGGAGGGAATCAACTATGAAGAGACTTTCTCTCCGGTTGTCAGATTTCCAATTATTAGAATTTTGTTATCGTTAGCGGCCATTGGAGATATGGAATTACACCAAATGGATGTTAAGATAGATTTATTGCATAGAGATCTAGAGGAAGTAATTTATATGAAGCAACCTGAAATGTAGGAAGAGACCGGAAAAGAAATTCTGGTATGTAAATTGTTGAAATCCTTGTACTGTTTAAAGCAGGCTCCACGTCAGTGGAATTTGAAACTAGATGAGTTTCTAACTGGTCTTGATTTTGTTAGGATAAGCTCAAATTACACAGTTTATGTTATGAAAGGGGAAGATGGGATCATTTACATTGCTGTATATGTAGATGATTTGTTGTTGTTAAGCAAGTCATTTAATGAGATTAACAAAATCAAGGCAGCCTTGAATTGAAGATTTGAGATGAAAGATTTAGGTGAGGCAAAGTACATTCTTGGAATTCAAGTAGAAAGGGATAGAGATTGGAGAATGCAGCGGGAAGCAATAGGCAATCTGCTTGAAAAGTTTGGCATGGCAGAGGCAATGGGAAGTGCTACTCCCATGGAATTTAAGCAAATAGTGGAGGCATGGAGACCAATGGGGGAGTCATCTTTGATGACATCTTGGATTCAAGGGAGGTGGATTATATGGCCACCATTCCTTACCGACATATTGTTGGGAGCTTCATCTACTTCATGAACTGCACGAGGACGGATATTGGGGCAGCAGTTTGTGTGTTGAGTCGGAGTTTACAGAATCGGAGGAGATCGGATTGGGAGGCAGCAAAAAGGGTTGTTCGATACCTTGCAGGGACACGAAATCTTCGACTTACTCTCGGTAGAGATGAAGTCAAAATTCAGACATGGAGCGATGCTAGCTACGGAGACATGTCAACTCGCCGTTCCACAACCGGATTCATTTTGAAGACTAGAAGTGGAACATGTTGTCGCAGCAGTAAGCTTCAAAAGGTAACAGCTCAATCTACAATGGAGGCTGAATATATGGCAGCAAGCTCAGCTGTTAAGGAGTTACTATGGGTGAAGTCTCTCCTTCAAACACTTCATTTTATGCAATCCGGACCTCAAACAGTGTGGTGTGACAACCAGGCAGTTATTGCGATGGCATCCAACCCGAGTCATCACTTCAAAAGCAAGCACATTGACAACAAGCTGCATTTTGTAAGAGAGAAGGTGATGAATATAATTTTAAAACTCAGTTATCTTCCGGATGAGAAGATGGTAGCAGAAATGATGACTAAGCCGTTATCGGCAACTAAGTTGAATTTTTGTAGAGAGGAACGTGGACTCAGTGACTGAGGGAGTTTAAAGGTTTAGGGGAGTGTTGTGTTGGAAACCTTGAGTCTAATCTATATCTCGTTGCTATACTGCCATGATGCGCTAAGTCTAAGATCGCAGCAAAAAACCTTGAGCACTACACTTGTTGCTGTACTGCTTTGTTGCGCTGTTCTGACATCGCAGCTGCGCTGCTCTAATATCACAGTTGCCCTGACAGTCATAGCAATTATAGTAGTCTGCGCAAGAAAGCTGTTCCGAATATTAGGCAGTTTGTGTTAATATGAAATGACGGGGACATGATTTAGTGAGAATGTCACTCCAAAGGGAGTACAAGAATTTAGTGCACTTCAAGCACACGTGCTGGTCGGTGAGAAAGTCAAGAATAGTTGTTCCAAAAGAAGAAGTACAAGTTCGATTGAGGACCGAAGTTACACGTGGAGGTTCATTTTCTGTGATGAAAGAATACGCGGCGTCATTTTTCGAAAAGAACTCTTGACTGCGCCGTCATTTCGGCAGACAAACTTTGACCGCGCACTATTTTATTTTAGCGGTTGTCCAATCCTAGATCATTGTAAATATTTTATGTACGGCTGATGGTGAGGTTTTGATTAATGAAGATTAGTGTACCGATTGACCATGGTAATTATGGTACGACGTGTTCAGCTGTAGGCTCACTTGTATATGTAGGACTTAGATTATTTTAGGAAAGAGGATTGTTGTGTAGAAAACTGCGAAGCAATTTTTGGGTGTTTTTGAATTGTAAGATCATTGTGACCTGTTGCCAGAACCTTGTGAAATTCTGTGAGTGTTTTTTTTGCTGTGTTTTCTACATTGTGGCAAATTTACAGATCTAGTGTGTGTCTAGTTTGCTTTGGGCTTCATTGTGAAGCTGGGCTTTTGTGGGATTTCGTGAGAGTTTCCTCTTTGCATAATTGATTGTCATGGCAACTGCTGGTTCTTTTTCATCTTCTTGAGCGGCACCAGCTGCCTCAAATAAACACTTGGTAGGCAAAAACTCACAACACCTTCACCCTTCTGAAAGCAAGACTCCCTTGAGTCGATAACAAAAAGAATCTCTCAATTTGCTCCTCTGAGTAGTAAGTTATAGAGGGTCAAAGTTGACCTTTGGTACAGAAGCTCTCTACGAGAGAGGGTCCTATCTACTAATTTTTCTAAGTACTATCTCTCTCACTAGTGTTGGGTATCGAGGACCGTTTGTCGATATTCGATATATATCGAATTTCAACTACCCGCTAATCGATATATCGCTTCGATATATCGAATTTCAAATCATCGCGATATATTGCCAATATATCGCCAATATATCGTATCGTCAAAATATCGAAGTTTTAAAAAAAAAAAAAAAAAAATCCTACAGGCTTTCAAAGTCTCGAGACTTCAGACAAAATGACTGTAAATTCTTTGCCAGAAAGAAATACGGTTTTTGCCTGAAAGTCAGCGGAGTGAAGCGATCTCTGAGGTACATTGACGAGGTACACTTGTGAAGTACACGTTTGTCATACGCAGGTACGATTTTCCAAACGGAAAAAGTCAGTTTCCAAATATTCGATAATTATTGAGATTTGGGTGTCACCTTACGTGGAACCACTCATATCAAAACACGTATATAAAACCTATTTACAAAAGATACGCGATGTACCTGAGGCCTCTGTAATACATAAATTTTGCTGTCCGTACTATTACTGAGACCTCCTCGTGTAACCATATCCCATATAATTAATCATTAGAATTTCAAAATTAGTTTTTTTTTGTCGGTTACATTTTGCGGCGTCTACCTTTAAGTCACGGAACGAAAATCACGGCAAACCTGGCTTATTAGACAATTTGACTTTTTCGCTAAAATAACATATTATATAAAAAAATAAATAAAATAAATTTCAAAAATACTATATATCGGGATATATATCGCGATAATTTATGTTGGTCTTGGTACGATATATCGAGGATCCTCCTCGATCAATACTCGATATATCAAATATCGAGACTATCGCGATATGAATATACCCGATACCCAACACTATCTCTCACAGACTCTATCTACTGATGTATGGAGCCAATCATATTGCTCTTCCGTACACAAAAGTACAGTTGCCAGTGTACTTTCTATACGGACACTGTACGACATGGCCTTAAAGTCGACACATGTCATATCAGGATTCGGTGCCGTAATCCCCGGTGATACCGCGATCTAACGTAATTTCGCCACGTGTCATCCGATGTGGCAATGACCATAAACCGCCGAGATTGCATTCCGCGATCTCAACTTTCTTTATGGCTGTCCGATAGAATGCAGATTTCAATCGGAGCCGTCATAAATACTTGCACGGTATTTGTTTCATTTAGAGAAACAAATGTGCAGTACCCGTTTGTTATAAATACCGTAATTCGTATTTTGACATCACTGGATCTATGTATCCTACAAACAGTTTCAGTTAAATGAATTATCCTACGTGGAAATGTTTAAACAAATATCAAACCCTGTAGTATGTAACATTAGATTTAGACTTAACGGATAAGGTTACCGGCTACCGGCTGCTTACCGTCGGGCAAGTACCAGGATCAAATCCTGGATGCAACATATATCTTTTTAGTAAATAAACCCCTAATGGTAAATAAACTTATATATTTCCCGTAAACCTCTGGATAGCCTAGGTAGCCATGGCTCTAGCTTTCTCTCCAATTTCTTAGTGACTGTGACAAGTGTGAGAGTTGGAGAATGAAGTTAGAGATTGACTACCTCGGCTTCTTTCTATATTTCTATTTAGACCTAGAAAATACTTAAAAAGAGACCATTAATTTCTACACTCCCCTTATTTTCTAGTAAATCTTTAGTTTCAGACCACATTTCTCCCTGCATAAAATTAGCTTAGGGGAAGGCACAGGTTTGGTCATCATATCTGGTACCATCTCACTATCTGGTCGGTACTCTAAACTGATTACATTGTTTTCTACTTTATCTCTAACAAAGCTGAGTCTAATGTCCATGTGTTTGGCTTTAAAATGATGTTTAGGATTAGCAGAAATAGAGATTGTTGCCTGATTATCACAAAAAAAATTATGCACACCACTCTTAAGGTGATCAAGCTCACCAAGCAAAGAGTTAACCCACATCAATTCATTTACAGCAGAGCAAGAGGCCATATACTTAGCCTCCATGGTGGATTGAGCAATAACCTTTTGTTGTTTGCTACTCCAACAGCAAGCCGTGTCACCCACATATAATACGTATCCAGAAGTACATCTCCTCATCGAAGCATCTCCATAACTGGAATCACTCCAAGTAGCCATGTCAATATTCTCCCCACCCAAATGCAACCGTGCATCCCTAGTTCCTATCAAATATCCAAGGACTCTCTTTGTTGCCTCCCAATCCCTCGTAGTGGTAGCATTTAGACTTCTACTGAGCACTCTTATAGCTGCAGCTAAATCCGGCCGGGTATAATTCATAAAATAGATTAGACTTCCCACTACTTGCCTGTAAGGAATAGTCTGCAAGAACTTCTGTTCTTCAGGACTTAATTCCTCGTCTAAGACTATGACTCTTTCTTCCTCACTTCCTTTCTTTAACCCCATTGGAGTTGTACAACTATTAGCTTTATCCATTTGAAATTTTTCAAACATGTTCCGTATTGCTTCCTTTTGAGTCAATCTAATAATCTTTCTTTTTTGATCTCTTTCCACTTGAATTCCCAAAATATATTTTGCTTCCCCCATATCCTTTATTTCAAATCTCCCCATAAGATCGGTTTTTAGTTTATTAATTTTCTCCATTGATTTACTTAAAACAAGCAAATCATCAACATAAAATGCAATAAATATAACACCTTCCTCGTCTTCAAAAATATAGATTGAGTGATCTGAGCTGATAAAAATATATCCTAGACCAGTAAGAAACTCATCAAGTTTCTTATTCCACTGTCGCGAAGCCTGTTTCAAACCATAAAGAGATTTAATCAGCCGGCATACCTTGCTCTCCTCTCCTTCCTCCACATATCCTTCGAGTTGTCCCATGAAGATCTTTTCTTCCAATTCTCCATGCAAAAAGGCTATATTGATGTCCATCTAGTGCACCTCCATGTCTTCCACTCCTAGAAGACTGAGAAGTATGCGCACGAAGGGAAATCTGACGACCGGGCAAAGGTTTCCTTTTAGTCAATTCCCTCCTTTTGGGTAAATCCCTTTGCAACTAATCGTGCCTTGTAGCGCTCAATTGTGTTATCAAGGTTCAATTTTAATTTGAAAACCCACTTACAACCGATTGGTTTTCAGTTAATTGGACAATCCACTAGCTCCAAGTGTTGGCTGCCATAATTGAGGCCATCTCCTCATTGATGTTTGTCTTCCACCAGTTCCTTTCTGGACAAGTGATCCCCTCTCCAAAAGTCTGAGGTTCATCTTGATGAGATAGTTTTGTTACCTTGTTATTAACCTGTTTTTCTTGCAATTTTTTGCTACTCCTCCCCCCCTCAAAATCTGTGGCCGGAATAGATGGTTCTCGTGGATTCCTTAAAACAATCTCGACTTCTCCCCTATCCCTGGATTCCAAATCAACTTCCACCACGTTTTCCGCTTCGAATAGAGTCATCACTGGGGTTTCCGTAGCCGAGTCCTTTTCGATTTGATTTGTACTTGAAAGAATGTCATCTTCTCTAAAACCTAGATAGTAAGGAAGCTCAAAGTCATCGGAATTTCTGACTCAAATCTGATTTTTACTGACTTTGTATACTAGAAGGGATCCACAGACTTTCCTTCGTCCATAACTACTAGATGCTTTACTACAATTATATCTTCCCTTTTTAGATCATAAACTCTATATCCTTTAACATCTTCATCATATCCTAATAAGTATCACGGTTTTCCTTTAGATTTAGCTTCAAATAAGACCGATCTGTATCTAGACTGAATACTTGACTACCGAAAACCTTTAAGTGAGATATGTTTGGTTTCCGTCCTATCTATCTCTCATAAGGCGTTTGATCTTTTATAGCTGAAGTAAGAACTCTATTTTTGAGGTAATTAGCACAGTACATTGCTTCTGCCCAAAACCTTTTACCTATCTTTTTATCTAACAACATACTTCTAGCACTATCACTTAGTGTTCTACTTAACCTTTCACGTACCCCATTATGTTCCGGGTTTTTTGGAACTGTCTTTTGATGTTGGACTCCATCTTCCCTCACAAAATCCTAAAACTGGTTTGAAGTATACTCTCCACCATTGTCACTCATTACTCTCTTGATTGGAGTTTCATGGAATTTTTCGCTCCATGTGTTATATTGTCTAAAACAATCTTGAGCTTCTGACTTGTTTTTCAAAACATACATCGTGGAATACCGAGACCAATCATCAGTGATAGTCATCATAAATCTCTTCCCCCCCGGTGAGGGCGCTTTAGTAGGTCCCAAAATATCTATGTGTACTAGATCTAGATTTTTTTCTCCCTTATAGGTGATTGTTTTAGGAAAGGGTAATATGTGTGCGTTACCTTGAGCCATCCACTACAATCACTTATATTATCACTCTCACTAAACTTAATCCCTTCCACCACTCCCATCTTTTTTATCTCTTTTAACTTATCTAGATTCACATGCCCAAGCCTCTTATGCCACATCATAATATCATGAACACCAGCATATTAAAGTTTCTTTGTTTCATTCTTTAAAATCAGCCTAAATATCCCATGGCTACCTTTCTCAGCAATGAAATAGACATCCTCCTACAAACTAGCAGTAAAGACTCATTCCCTAGTGCTAGTAAAAAAACCCTTATCATCTAATACAAATGTAGAGATGAGGTTTTTGTTCAGCTCCAGAATACACAATACATTAGAGAATGTAACTATGGATGTCTTTCCTTTTACTAACACTTTCAGATCTACCGATCCTACAAGAGTAATGACTATCCTCCCAACCCCAAATTCTATCTCTACGGTGGGAATATTTCTTATCTTAGTGAACAGGTGCCTATCCTTTCACATGTGCATTGAGGCACCTGAATCTATAATCTTGCCTGCTTCACCTTTCAATCCACCGTAAGCACATTTCTGCCTTAGTGGAATTTCGACCTTGTTTTTCGCCTCCAACTCCTCATCCAAAAGGAGCTCATCGTCCTCGACCTCGGATTCCGCCTCATGTACCTGTGTCCACAAGGGCCATTTTCTTTCCTCTTGGGGTTCCACCAATCTGTCCCTCCTTTTACCAAAGCTCTGTTAGCTTAGTGCACTCTGCCATATAATGCCGCGGTTTCTTACAAAAATGACATAAACCTTTGGGAACCCTTGGTCCGAACTCGTTGCTCTGATTTTTTTGGTCCCTCCCCCCATAGTTCCCCTTTGGATCTCAATCGTATTCTCTCGAACGAGAATCATCCCTACCACTGAGTTCCATATCCAACTTAAGTCGGCAAGTCCTGCACACGGTTGACTATGTTCTCGAACTCATCGGGTAACTTCATCAGTAAACACTTAACCTTTTCTTTTTCACTAAAATCTTTTCTCGCACTCTTTAACTCCATGAAGAGTGTAGCAAGCTCATTGCAAAAATATAACATCTTCCCCCCTTTGTATATAACCTCCTTAACATTTTGATCAGCCATTTGTTGTTGCTAAATTGTACCACTTCGGTACATCTCTATGAGAGCCATCCAAAGATCGGATGCCCTTTCTACCTGCAAATGAGGACATGCAAGTCCTTGAGTAAGATGGCGTAGGATGAAGTGCTTTGCCACCATATTATTGAAGTCCCACGTTTCAGTATCATTCTCCTTGTTCCTTGGAATAAGTGACATGAATGTTAAACCAGTTGCTATTGGTGTGGTTGTCTCCTTCTCCGCTCCTTTGTCCACCACCTCTTTTTTTTTTGTTTCCTCCGTTGAAGATGGATCTGCTTTCTTTGTGAATTTGCTTCCTCCAAATCCTGGAGGAATTCCAAGACTTGATGGACGCCTCACTCGTCCACTCACTATCCCCTAAAACCTTTTTTTGCATAGAGCTCCTATCATCATACTTTTTAATAATATGAAGCAATTTCTATTAAAGATTGGTAACCTAGAGGGTGGGCCCATAACCTGAAACTCTTAGACCTCCATAAGTCCTCAGAATGGACAATTTCCAATAAGCCTCTAGGATAACCCTGACCCCTTTGTGTTTCAAGAAAAACAACTGCCACTATCGAAGACAAAATCTCTGACCACATCACCCATGTGAAGGGAAGACTCTTCTGAGTTGATAGCAAAAAGAATCTCTGAATTTGCTCCCCTGAGCAGTAAGTTATGGAGGGTCAAAGTTGACCTTTTGTACAGTAGCTCTCTAAGAGACAGGGTCCTATCTACTAATTTTTCTAAGTCCTATCTCTCTCACATACCCTATCTAGTGATGTACGGAGCCAATCATATTTCTCTTGTGTACACAAAAGTTCAACTACCGGTGTACTTTCTGTACGGACAGTGTACGACATGGCCTTAAAGTCGACACATGTCATATCTGGTTTCGGTGTTGTAATCCCCTAAAATACCTCGATCCAACATAATTTCGCCATGTGTCATCTGATTTTGCGATGACCATAAACCGCGGAGATTCTATTCCGCGATCTCGGCTTTCTTCCTGGCCGTCCGATTGAATGCAAATTTCAATCGGAGTCGTCATAAATTCTTGCGCGGTACTTGTTTCATTTAAAGAAACAAATGCGCGGTAATCGTTTCTTATAAATACCGTAATCCGTACTTTTACATTGTTGATTTCCAAGAAATCCGAGATTCGGCATGTCCCACACTTGGGAAAATTGAGCCGGCCAGGGTTCGAACCTGGGACCTTTCACTTCAGCTGCGAATGCACTACCACTGTGCCACCAGCTCGATGTATAGACTGGCGGGTCCGTACCCTTTTTCTTACGAGCGGTTCGAGTATGGATATTCCATATTCTACCCCGTACTGAACCGGCTTCACGTGCCAATCCAACACCCCCCCTCACGGGAAAGCCGGTCAAACCATCCGATATCCCGCTGGCTCTGATACCATGTTGATTTCCAAGAAATCCGGGATTCGGCATGTCCCACACTTGGGAAAATTGAGCCGGCCAGGGTTCGAACCTGGGACCTTTCACTTCAGCTGCGAATGCACTACCACTGTGCCACCAGCTCGATGTATAGACTGGCGGGTCCGTACCCTTTTTCTTACGGGCGGTTCGAGTATGGATATTCCATATTCTACCCCGTATTGAACCGGCTTCACGTGCCAATCCAACATACATTACTGAATCTATGTATCCCGTAAACATTTTTAGTCAAATGAATTATCCTAAATGGAAATGTTTAAATAAACATCAAACCCTGTAGTATGTAACATTAGATCTAGACTTAATGGATAAGGCTACCGGCTGCTTACCGTCCGGCAAATACCAATATCAAATTTTGGATTCAACATATATCCTTTTAGTAAATAAACCACTAATGGTAAATAAACTAATATATTTCTCGTAAACCTCTGGATAGCCTAGGTAGCCATGGCTCTTGCTCTCTCTCCAATTTCTTAGTGACTGCGACAAGTGTGGGAGTTGCAGAGAGAAGCTAGAGATAGACTGCCTCGGCTTCTTTTTGTATTTCAATTTAGATCTAGAAAATACTAACAAGAACCATCAATTTCTACATCACGCTTTGAGAAAGGCATATTTCAATAATATTCGTTCAAGGTTTTGAATAACTATCCTTGCACAATATCCTTGTCCGTGAGCGGCGTTTAACTATAGATGTCGTTTTGTCAACTTTGGTCTGGTTAAATGAAAGTGACGTCTTGTGTAACACTTAATATACATAACAAACTGAATACTTTTATCTTTTCGTTAACGCCTTAATGGTAAAGGCGTACGTCTACGTAATACTATGCGGACCTAGGTTCAAATCTCGTTCAGGGCAACATTTTGGCAATCTACTAATCTGTCATCCTGTTTCTTTCTGACTATGGCGATAGCCATGGTGACTCTCTCTCTCTCTCTTCATTATAGAGTCTATATTAAGAATTGAATATTAATTACTTCTTTTCAACACCCATAGGAGTTTCTTGAGAGCAAAACTTGCTCCCCTATACTCTGACTCCATTGTTGATTGAGTTTTAACCTTCTGAAGTATGCTGCTGCAACAACAAGTTCCATTTCCAATCTGGAAGACAAATCCGGTAGTTGAATTTTTGGTAGGCATGTCATCATAGCTAGCATCACTCCAAGTTTGCAGCTTTACATCTCCTCCAAGAATAAGTTTGAGGTTCCGAGTTCCTGCAAGATATCTTAGAACTCTTTTTGCAGCTTCCCAGTTTGCCTTTTTCAGATTCTGCAGACTTCTACTTAATGCACCAATAGTTGTTACAATATCAAGCCTCATACAGTTGATGAAATAGATGAGGCTACCAACTATCTGTCTATGTGGTTTTGAGGCCATAAACTCCTCCTCCCCTGACTCTAGACTATCATTGATTACAATACTTGAATCTGAGTTGTCTCCCTCTAATTTGTGCCTGAACTCAATAGGAGTTACACACCCTTTAGCTTCCTTCATCTCAAATTTCTCAAACATAGAACCTATAGCCTCCTTTTGGGTTAACATTATATGTTTCTTACTTCTGTCCCTTTCTACTTGTATCCCTAAGATATATTTGGCTTTATCAAGGTCTTTGATCTCAAATCTCGATTTTCAGGCTTCCTTAATCCGGTTTATTTTATCCATAGATTTGCAAATAAGCAGCAGATCATCTACATATACAACGATAAAGGGCACACCATCCTCACCCTACAGAACATACACCGGGTGATCTGAGCTGATTATTTTAAAATCTAGTCTAGTTAAGAACTCATCTTATTCCAGGTTTCATTGTCTAGGGGCCTGTTTCAGCCCATACAAATAGTTCATCAGTTTACAGTCTAGTTTTTCCTTTCTTTTCTCTGCATACATTTCTAGTTGTTTTATATAAATATTTTTTTCAAGCTCTCCATGAAAGAAATCTCTTTTAGCATCCATTTGATTCACTTTCATGTTTTCAATTGCACCTAGATTTAATAGTACTCTGATAGTTGGAAACCTTACCACCGGAGAGAAAGTCTCTTGAAAGTCAACTCATTCTTTATGATTGTAGCCTTTTGCCACAAGTCTCGCTTTGTATATTTCAATGGTGGCATCCAAGTTTAGTTTCACCTTAAATACCCATTTTCTGCCGATGCCTTTCCTGTCCGGAGGAAGATTGTCCAACTCCCACGTTTGAGCCTCCATTATGAAATTCATCTCATCATTTGCCGCCTCAATCCACTGGGTTCTTTCGGGTGATGAGAAGGCTTCCCAAATGGTTAGAGGTTCTGCTGAGGCTGTAGAGAATGCAAAGTGGGAGCTTGATTGGAGACGGCTGCTAAATCTCCTTCCCCTTGGAAATTCTGAGGCGGAGACCGAAGGATGTCTCGCGTTCCTTCTCAATCTGGTTACTTGTTGTGTTGACTCCTGGATCAGTTCACTTTGCTCCATTTGAGTTGAAAGAGGAGCTTGATGGTCATAAGAAACCGGTTATGGATTGGGTTGCTGAACAACTGGAAAATAAACTGTTCTCTTCATATTAAAAATGACATATTCCTGTGATTTTTCTTCTGCCTGTTTATCTGTCATTGTGAATAAATCTGCTGACTCCCCTTCATCTTTGAGAATGATATTCCTAGAAACCAATATCTTCTTTTTATCCAAAACATTTACTTTATATCCTTTTGAGCTATCATCATACCCCATCAATATACTTGGTAAACCTTTCGGTTCCATTTTCCAAGTATGTGGAATGTTTCTAAAATAAGGCATTTACTTCCAAATACTCTAAAATGACTGATCTCGGGTTTTCTTCCTGTCTATAGTTTAAAAGGTGTAGTACTTATCGACCTACAACTAATCCTATTCTTAATATAAACTGCACAATTGAGGGCCTCAGCCCATAATTTCCTATCAACATTCTTATCTGCTACCATAGATCTAGCACTCTGTAATAGTTCTGTTTAGTCTCTGTGAAACACCATTCCATTGAGGTGTGTACGGAAGAGTTATCTGGCTACTTTTACCCTCATCCAGAAGAAACTTTTCAAACTTTTTCGAGATATACTCTCCTCCATTGTCTGATCTGAGCTCTAGAATCGGAGCACCATGCAGGTTTTTTGCCCAAGCTTTGTAGTGTTTAAAATGTACGAACACTTCACTCTTTTCTTTCATGAAGTATACTTTTATAAACTTGGAAAAGTCATCTGTAAAGGTGACCATAAATTGAACCCCCCTAGCAAATGGCACCTGAGCTGGTCCTTAAACATCAGAATGGATGAGTTGCAAAACTTTTGTAGACCTATGTTTTGATTCCTGTGGAAATGGCAGACTGTGAATCTTTCCTAGAGAGCAGCCATCACATGTCTTAACCGGCTGATTAGTAAGAGAAACACCTTCGATTTTGCCAGCAGTAACCATTTTCTTCAAGCTATCATATTTAACATGACTTGGTCTCTTATGCCATAATTCATTCTCAGATATAACACTTGAGTGGAGAATATCATTTTCCTTAGTATTAGCCATATCCATGCGATAAATTTTGCTTGCATCTCTTGTACCTGTGACTGCTACCTTTCCTAGGTTGCTTACAACCTGTCTACCCCCTTTAAGGATGACCTCAAATCCGTTGCTCTCAACTAGAGAAGTAGAAAGCATATTATTTTTGAAATCCGGAACATATAAAACACTATGAAGAGTTATTTCAACATGTTGTACTCCAACATCTACTACAAATGAAACATCACCCTGAGCATAAATGTGGAAACTCGTGCCACAAGCATAGTAGATATTATTTGTAGGTGTTGATTTCAGATTGGAATATAGTACTTTGTTCGAACACATATGGGCTGATGCTCGTCTGTCCATGATCCATCCGGCGTACTTTGATCCCTCCATTTCTAACGCCATGG